>OY757022.1:128793942-128870942 GCA_963580285.1 Lucinisca nassula | reverse complement strand
GGGGGCTTATATTTTGTTTTCCCATTTGCTACAGTGGTACAGGGGTGCATGTGTCCTGTCGCTTATGGGCATCTTTAATTGTTGGAATGTTTGGGCCGTGCGTTCTTTTTCTTTTGCGACATGTGGGTTTGTTGCACATTTCCAATGTGAGCCTCTGTTTTTGTGCAACGTAAATTAGTTGTAGTAATTTAGAACTCCATTCTAAAGGTTTTGGCTCCGTGCTTGCAATGCATTTAAATTTTAGCAGTGCTGTGCCTTGAGCCGAAAAAGGGTGTGGGTTGTTTTTATGTAACGGGATGGGCTCCGAGTTTGTACTTATCATTAAGGGGATCGTTCAACAGTTATTTTGATTGTAAGTTTCATTGCAATTTGGAAGACGTGTCTAAAGATTGTTGTAGACGTTTAATGTTACGTGTTATGCGCCTTATATCCAATCTGGGGATTCGAGACGTAAAGTTTTTTAGCCATTTTGTGGTTTGTCTTTCTTCTGTTGTTTGTTGTTGTGCTGCTAAGTGGTTGCGGGTGTTTTGTATTGCACGCCGCTGGCCGCTCGCTTTGCACTTTTGTTGTGCGGGAGATCGGGCTGTTAGTTGTTTGTTTAGGGCTACATACATACGCTTTCATTCCAAGCATCTACTTTGTCATACGTGCTCTTTCATCTAGGCATCCTATCTCATGCATACACGTATATCCAATCCCCTTAACCCTTTTTGTACCAAATGGAATCTTCCTCCTTATATATAGCAGGAGTCCATTTCAAAATTTAGGGGTCCCAGGCTGTGTGTTCTTCAAAATTTGTTTGGAAAATGGCTTAACTTTTCGCAAACAGTGTAGGCCCAGATCAGACGCCGCAGAACGCGGCGTCTGATCTGGGCCTGCACTGTTTGCCAGGATACCCGTTTTGGAGCTTCTGGTCACAATCAAAGATTTGCATTAGTTTACACTCTGAAATTCTTAACTATTTCCAAATATGTAACAACAAGTATTTACAAAGCACCGGTAACGTTCTGATACATTCCGAATCTATTACTTTTCACCCATTCTCTTCCTCTTTTGTACAGCAGGAGTCCATTTCGAAATTTAGGGGTGTGAGGTTGAATCAGTTTTACAAATTTATTTAGAAAAGACATTTGAACATTTTTTTTCAAACAGTGAAGATCCTGATCTGGTCGCGGCCTGTTTGGCTGCGTCCTGTTTTGTGGCTTCCTCGACTTGAATGTGTGGATGTAAGAAAAACACGAAGAAACAACGATGCACGTGCGCAAACAATACATTAACTGAGATTTCGGGTTATCGCACGCTACATTATGCTGGATATTCATAACCTGCTTGGTCCACTAGAACGTCGTCCCATTACGAAAACACGCCTATACACATACATTGTCAAAATTTCAGCCCAAAAAATGAAGTTGTAAGATGAAAAATTGTGATTTTTTTTCTTATTTCTGCTCAAAACATAGACTGTGGGTTTCTATCGAGTACCCAAAGTATATTCTTTTAAGCAGATATAATGAAAATACTGTTTAACCCTGTAAACCCCAGTTTTACTTTATAGCTTCCAAAGGATAACCCTTTTATAGAACATATTTAAGGGGGTCAAAATTATATAGGCGTGTTTTCGTGATGTGTTAAACAAACATTAACGTTGTGAGCTAAGAGTCATGGAGTTCGATTACTTCATATTTACCCGAACAATGTGACCTTTTATGCACTTCCACGCAAGCGTCCAATACATTTTTCACTAGCTTGTCCTGCTTAAAATGGCGAAATATGGCGATCAGTAGTTGGTAAGGTCCAAGTCTTGATTGGTCCAGACGGTTTGCGAGCAGTAATTTGTCCTGTGCTATTTGGTAGATACCGTACCTTATCAACCAGTACCCCTCGTACTCTAGAACTGTTGCATTGTAACCTAGAGGAATGTCAGACGCCATTTTGAGAAGGTTAGCCTCGTTTTCATTTATTAGCAGCCGTTTCACAACTTTCGAACTTCCGGTTCGGAACACCTCGTTATAGCCTGTTTCAATAAATTTGCTGTCCGTGTCTAAGACTAGATAGTTATATTGCGCGTTTGATATTAACTGCTTTAATAAATATGGCGTATTATATACAGAAACAAAGTCAGACATATATCCGAATGCAGAAAGCGAATTATTTTGATTAAAAGCGTTCACTAGGTTCAGTCTAGAACTGCGACTAAATTCAGAGAAATCATGCAAATTAAGCCCATAAATGGGAACATCTTTATGAAGAATGGTATATCCACCAGTCATGTATACTGACTGATCCAGAAAAACTCCTGTGACGTCGTTTTGTTTGTTAATGTAATCTAAACACTCATTGACACGATTAGACACATCATTAGCCATATAAGTCCATCTGGATAACCCATTATCTTGCATTTCAATGAACGAAAATATTTGACTAGATGCAAGAAAACTAATAAATAAATAAAAGTAACAATAATACTGACCATGTTTTTGATTTGTGTACGTGACTATAAACTGCAACAATCTCAAAGCAGCCCTACTTACATGAATATAAAGGAAAATGATTCCATTATGAAAGAATCTTAGCTCCTTGTGGGCTGACAAAGAATAAGTTAAAAACAACAACAGAAATACACGGAATGGAATAAAATCTGCACAGTGCTTTTGTGATTTCTCGTTATCCAGATTGTGAAATAAATGTTGATAAATAATTAAATCTAGAAGTAAAATTGCTAACAAAAGCATATTTGAGGAATTGGCGAACAATACATTTTCAATATAAAAAGTCAGAGGCTCGCTGCCAAATAGATCGCTCGAGGCAGCATTAAAGACATTAAATTTTGTCCACTGATATGGCGAAATAAACCAAACTCCATAGCACAAGTGGTCATAAAATCCACCAACCAGGATCCCCGTTACAAATCCACTGAGGTAAACAAGAAGATTTAGTAACACACCAAACACTTTATGGCACGAGAATTTAGTACAAGCTAAGACAGTGTACACTGGTAGAAGAACTAGATCACATCTTGTATATACACACAGTGACAGGCAGAGTCCTGAAAAATACTCTGCACTGTTAAACTGGATTCCAATGGAAGACTTGGCGTATTCCTTCCAAATTCCATTTATTCTGTCAGTTTTGTGTTCAATTTTGCTGTTTCGTCTTGAGTCGGAAGGTTTTCGCTTCTTTGCATTGTGGTTATTGTTGACAACAGGCAGATTCGAGTTCTGATCTCTTGATAAATTTTGATTTTCGGATGTAATTTTTGAAGTTTCTTTCGTCTGTTCTATATATTTTTGTACAATTTTGATAAGCACAGTCAGAGACAGAAACACGAATGGAGATAAGAAACTATTTACAAGGGTATGCGTTCCAAACACATTCAATGCTTGTGAAGTTGCCACTAATATGGTCGCCAATGTTGCAGTATCACGTGACCGGAAAACAGTGTCCGTAAATCCATAGACTGTCAGCGGTAAAAAGGAAGAAATTATAGCAATTAACGTTCTGCCCACCTGAAATTATATCAAAACATAATATCAAAACACCATTTGGAAAAAAAATTGAAGCTTTATATATTGATTTAATTTATTTACAAAGCGTTTCTAGACTGGTCGATATTGTTAAACGTGACTGATTTTACTACATGTTCTTCCCATTACGCAAACACGCCTATACAAATACATTGCCACCTTTATCGCCGAAAAAATGGAAATTTTATGATGAAAAATTGTGATATTTTTCTTATTTCTGCTCAAAATATAGATTGTGGGCACTCGTTAGAACCGCCTCATCGAGACGAGTGTTAAGTTGGTTCCTTATTCCTTATTCCTTATTCGATTTTCAACTTCATAGTACTTTGCCACGCGGTGTAACAGAACATTTGCGTATGTCCTAGTCATCATCATTTTTACTTCTAAGCATGATGGTATAGGTTTCGAAATCCAGCAAGTATCAACTGCGAATAAGGAATAAGGAACAAATCCAAATTTTCCTTATTCCTTATTCGATTTTCAACTTCACAGTACTTTGCCACGCGGTGTAACAGAACATTTGCGTATGTCCTAATCATCATTTTTACTTCTAAGCATGATGGTATAGGTTTCGAAATCCAGCAGGTATCAACTGCGAATAAGGAATAAGGAACAAATCCAAATTTTCCTTATTCCTTATTCGATTTTCAACTTCATAGTACTTTGCCATGTGGTGTAACAGAACATTTGCGTATGTCCTAATCATCATCATTTTTACTTCTAAGCATGATGGTATAGGTTTCAGAATCCTGCAGGTATCAACTGCGAATAAGGAATAAGGAACAAATCCAAATTTTCCTTATTCCTTATTCGATTTTCAACTTCATAGTTCTTTGCCACGCGGTGTAACAGAACATTTGCGTAAATCCTAATCATCATCATTTTTACTTCTAAGCATGATGGTATAAGATTCGAAATCCAGCAGGTATCAACTGCGAATAAGGAATAAGGAACAAATCCAAATTTTCCTTATTCCTTATTCGATTTTCAACTTCATAGTACTTTGCCACGCGGTGTAACAGAACATTTGCGTATGTCCTAATCATCATCATTTTTACTTCTAAGCATGATGGTATAGGTTTCAAAATCCAGCAGGTATCAACTGCGAATAAGGAATAAGGAACAAATCCAAATTTTCCTTATTCCTTATTCGATTTTCAACTTCACAGTACTTTGCCACGCGTTGTAACAGGGCATTTGCGTATGTCCTAACCATCATCATTTTTACTTCTAAGCATGATGGTTTAGGTTTCGAAATCCAGCAGGTATCAACTGCGAATAAGGAATAGGGAACAATTCCAAATTTTCCTTATTCCTTATTCGATTTTCAACTTCATAGTACTTTGCCACGCGGTGTAACAGAACATTTGCGTATGTCCTAATCATCATCATTTTTACTTCTAAGCATGATGGTATTGGTTTCGAAATCCAGCAAGTATCAACTGCGAATAAGGAATAAGGAACAAATCCAAATTTTCCTTATTCCTTATTCGATTTTCAGCTTCATAGTACTTTGCAACGCGGTGTAACAGAACATTTGCGTATGTCCTAATCATCATCATTTTTACTAGTAAGCATGATGGTATAGGTTTCGAAATCCATCAGGTATCAACTGCGAATAAGGAATAAGGAACAAATCCAAATTTTCCTTATTCCTTATTCGATTTTCAACTTCACAGTACTTTGCCACGCGGTGTAACAGAACATTTGCGTATGTCCTTATCATCATCATTTTTACTTCTAAGCATGATGGTATAGGTTTCGAAATCCAGCAAGTATCAACTGCGAATAAGGAATAAGGAACAAATCCAAATTTTCCTTATTCCTTATTCGATTTTCAACTTCACAGTACTTTGCCACGCGGTGTAACAGAACATTTGCGTATGTCCTAATAATCATCATTTTTACTTCTATGCCTGATGGTATAGGTTTTGAAATCCAGCAAGTATCAACTGCGAATAAGGAATAAGGAATAAGGAACAAATCCAAATTTTCCTTATTCCTTATTCGATTTTCAACTTCATAGTACTTTGCCACGCGGTGTAACAGAAAATTTGCGTATGTCCTAATCATCATCATTTTTACTTCTGAGCATGATGGTATAGGTTTCAAAATTCAGCAGGTATCAACTGCGAATAAGGAATAAGGAACAAATCCAAATTTTCCTTATTCCTTATTCGATTTTCAACTTCACAATACTTTGCCACGCGGTGTAACAGAACATTTGCGTATATCCTAATCATCATCATTTTTACTAGTAAGCATGATGGTATAGGTTTCGAAATCCAGCAGGTATCAACTGCGAATAAGGAATAAGGAACAAATCCAAATTTTCCTTATTCCTTATTCGATTTTCAACTTCACAGTACTTTGCCACGCGGTGTAACAGAACATTTGCGTATGTCCTTATCATCATCATTTTTACTTCTAAGCATGATGGTATAGGTTTCGAAATCCAGCAAGTATCAACTGCGAATAAGGAATAAGGAACAAATCCAAATTTTCCTTATTCCTTATTCGATTTTCAACTTCACAGTACTTTGCCACGCGGTGTAACAGAACATTTGCGTATGTCCTAATAATCATCATTTTTACTTCTATGCCTGATGGTATAGGTTTTGAAATCCAGCAAGTATCAACTGCGAATAAGGAATAAGGAATAAGGAACAAATCCAAATTTTCCTTATTCCTTATTCGATTTTCAACTTCATAGTACTTTGCCACGCGGTGTAACAGAAAATTTGCGTATGTCCTAATCATCATCATTTTTACTTCTGAGCATGATGGTATAGGTTTCAAAATTCAGCAGGTATCAACTGCGAATAAGGAATAAGGAACAAATCCAAATTTTCCTTATTCCTTATTCGATTTTCAACTTCACAATACTTTGCCACGCGGTGTAACAGAACATTTGCGTATATCCTAATCATCATCATTTTTACTTCTAAGCATGATGGTATAGGTTTCGAAATCCAGCAGGTATCAACTGCGAATAAGGAATAAGGAACAAATCCAAATTTTCCTTATTCCTTATTCGATTTTCAACTTCACAGTACTTTGCCACGCGGTGTAACAGAACATTTGCGTATGTCCTTATCATCATCATTTTTACTTCTAAGCATGATGGTATAGGTTTCGAAATCCAGCAAGTATCAACTGCGAATAAGGAATAAGGAACAAATCCAAATTTTCCTTATTCCTTATTCGATTTTCAACTTCACAGTACTTTGCCACGCGGTGTAACAGAACATTTGCGTATGTCCTAATAATCATCATTTTTACTTCTATGCCTGATGGTATAGGTTTTGAAATCCAGCAAGTATCAACTGCGAATAAGGAATAAGGAATAAGGAACAAATCCAAATTTTCCTTATTCCTTATTCGATTTTCAACTTCATAGTACTTTGCCACGCGGTGTAACAGAAAATTTGCGTATGTCCTAATCATCATCATATTTACTTCTGAGCATGATGGTATAGGTTTCAAAATTCAGCAGGTATCAACTGCGAATAAGGAATAAGGAACAAATCCAAATTTTCCTTATTCCTTATTCGATTTTCAACTTCACAATACTTTGCCACGCGGTGTAACAGAACATTTGCGTATATCCTAATCATCATCATTTTTACTTCTAAGCATGATGGTATAGGTTTCGAAATCCAGCAGGTATCAACTGCGAATAAGGAATAAGGAACAAATCCAAATTTTCCTTATTCCTTATTCGATTTTCAGCTTCATAGTACTTTGCCACGCGGTGTAACAGAAAATTTGCGTATGTCCTAATCATCATCATTTTTACTTCCAAGCTTGATGGTATAGGTTTCAAAATCCAGCAGGTATCAACTGCAAATAAGGAATAAGAAACAAATCCAAAATTTCCTTATTCATTATTCGATTTTCAACTTCACAGTACTTTGCCAGGCGGTGTAACAGAACATTTGCGTATGTCCTAATCATCATCATTTTTACTTCTAAGCTTGATGGTATAGGTTTCAAAATCCTGCAGGTATCAACTGCGAATAAGGAATACGGAACAAATCCAAATTTTCCTTATTCCTTATTCGATTTTCAACTTCATAGTACTTTGCCACGCGGTGTAACAGAACATTTGCGCATTGTCTAATCATCATCATTTTTACTTCTAAGCATGATGGTATAGGTTTCGAAATCCAGCAGGTATCAACTGCGAATAAGGAATAAGGAACAAATCCAAATTTTCCTTATTCCTTATTCGATTTTCAACTTCACTGTACTTTGCCACGCGATGAAACAGAACATTTGCGTATGTCCTAATCATCATCATTTTTACTTCTTAGCATGATGGTATACAGGTATAGGTTTCAAAATCCAGCAGGTATCAACTGCGAGTAAGGAATAAGGAACAAATCCAAATTTTACTTATTCCTTATTCGATTTTCAACTTCATAGTACTTTGCCACGCGGTGTAATAGAACATTTGCGTATGTCCTAATCATCATCATTTTTACTTCTTAGCATGATGGTATAGGTTTCGAAATCCAGCAAATATCAACTGCGAATAAGGAATAAAAGGAACAAATCCAAATTTTCCTTATTCCTTATTCGATTTTCAACTTCATAGTACTTTGCCACGCGGTGTAACAGAACATTTGCGTATGTCCTAATCATCATCATTTTTACTTCTAAGCTTGATGGTATACGTTTCAAAATCCAACAGGTATCAACTGCGAATAAGGAATAAGGAACGAATCCAAATTTTCCTTATTCCTTATTCGATTTTCAACTTCACAGTACTTTGCCACGCGGTGTAACAGAACATTTGCGTATGTCCTTATCATCATCATTTTTACTTCTAAGCATGATGGTATAGGTTTCGAAATCCAGCAAGTTACAACTGCGAATAAGGAACAAATCCAAATTTTCCTGATTCCTTTTTCGATTTTCAACTTCATAGTACTTTGCCACGCGGTGTAACAGAACATTTGCGTATATCCTAATCATCATCATTTTTAGTTCTAAGTATGATGGTATAGGTTTCGAAATCCAGCAGGTATCAACTGCGAATAAGGAATAAGGATCAAATCCAAATTTACCTTATTCCTTATTCGATTTTCAACTTCACAGTACTTTGCCACGCGGTGTAACAGAACATTTGCGTATGTCCTAATCATCATCATTTTTACTTCTAAGCTTGATGGTATAGGTTTCAGAATCCTGCAGGTATCAACTGCGAATAAGGAATAAGGAAAATTTGGATTTGTTCCTTATTCGCACTTGATATTTGCTGGATTTCGAAACCTATACCATCATGCTTGGAAGTAAAAATGATGATGATTAGGACATACGCAAATGTTCTGTTACACCGCGTGGCAAAGTACTATGAAGTTGAAAATCGAATAAGGAATAAGGAAAATTTGGATTTGTTGCTTATTCCTTATTCGCAGTTGATACTAGCTGGATTTCGAAACCTATACCATCATGCTTAGAAGTAAAAATGATGATGATTAGGACATACGCAAATGTTCTGTTACACCGCGTTGCAAAGTACTATGAAGTTGAAAATCGAATAAGGAATAAGGAAAATTTGGATTTGTTCCTTATTCCTTATTCGCAGTTTATATCTGCCGAATTTTGGGTAACAGGACACTTCGGCCCCAAAACCACCTCGGCCCCTAGACACTTCGGCCCCTAGACACCTCCGCCCCAAAACCACCTCGGCCCCACATAAAATTTAAACCCTAGACGGGTCGGCCCCTGGACACCTCGGCCCCTAGACACGTCGGCCCCATATACCTAGACACTTCGGCCCCACTTTGCTTTTCACGGGGCTTCCACTTAAATAGGAGATCAGGTTGGATGCCCGATGAGTTTTTTTATTATTTTTATTTGCTGATTTGATTATTTTGATAGGGAGCCACGAATATTTGAACCTATAATATATATATTTATTATATATTATAACGTTACTAAATAGAAAATCTATATGTACATTTACAGTGTTTAAGGAGAATGGAAGAAACATTTGAAAATTCCCCTCTTTTATTTCAATGTATAATTCTAATTGCCTTGCGGCATGCTTTTGAGCGGGCTCTTTTTTCTACATTTCTGCTCTTTTGATCATCTATAGGCTTTTTTATTATCCGAAATAATTCCACATCGCTAAAATACTTTTTAAATTAATTTCAATAAGAACATGATACCTAATTATCCTTACTTACTGGATGGAAATCTGGATGGATCGGTGGATGGAGCCGTAAAACAAAAAAAACAAAAAACAAAAAAAAAAAAAAAAAAGAAAAAAAATCATTTCTCTGTTTCGTCAATCATGGTGATGATGGGGGATAATCTTATATTTGTTATCAAATATATATATTTATTTATTAATTAATTTATTTTTTGGCCTCGGTAGCTAAGTCGGATGCGCGTCTGACTGGTGATCAGGAGGACGCGGGTTCGTTACCTACCGGTGCCGGCAACTTTATTTCGATTAGGTAATTAACAGTGTTCAGGTTCGCTGAACTAGAACTATCCTCGTAAGTAAACCAATTAATATAATGTATGCATGCAATTAAAAAAACTGCATGAAAAACGGTGCAGATCCGGTTCAAAGGGCAGAAGCAATCTGATTGGATCTACACTGTTTGCAAAGTTAAGGATTGTCGTGTTCAGCGGGTTAAGGATTAATGAAATTCAGGTTAGTACACTATTGAGCAAAACGTTTTACAAGAACAATTAATTACATGTATTGACATAAATTAGTAAAGTGTGAAGCTCAATAAACAACCAGGCGTTGCTAATCCCTTTTCCCCAATAAAGAGATCCTTGATGATAAATAGATTATTGTTATCAATTTTCACACATTTGATTGTCATTCTAGCTCGTATTAAAGACGGATTGTATACTATATTTAATAGACACATTTCTGATTATCAGCCACTCAATTTACTTGATACATGTATACTATATGTATATCTTAGTGGAAAACAGTGTAGATCTGGAAGTGCTCTGTGTGCAAAGTCTTCACTGCTCGTATTTTTGTAGGGATTGCTCAGTATGTTTCCATTGTTATCAATTTTCACACATTTAGAAATTACTATTTGATTGTTATTTCAGCTCAAATTTAAAGACGGACAGAAACAAGTATACTGAAACAAGTGTATCAGTATCAAATATTCACAATTAGAACAACCCGCTTAACCCCAACAAGTTTTCGTGATGCTGACTCAAGGTCAACGTCACGGTTGAAGGCGGCGGGGCATTAGCTGTCCCAAAGAGTGTAGTCCAAGTTAATCTGAAAATGTCGTGTATGCGTTGTTATATTTATTATAAGCGTCTCATTGTTTTTGTTTTTTTTTTATATGAAATAAAAATAGCAATAAAATAATTTGATCTTATTTCCTAATAACATAATAGAAGATTCCGTAAAACCAAAATTATATAACGAAAGGTTGATAAAAATTATATTTCTTACTTCTGCTCGAAAACATAGATCTTTGATACTGGTTCAGTCGTTCTCAAAGAGGTGGTTCATCGCACATATCTTTTAACTTATATGAAAGGGATCTTCTAAGAAATGACTAGTTTACATAAAAATAGATTAATATTAAACTAGTTGTAATTAAAGGTTGTCACAGACGCAATCTTATCAGTCCTGCACATTGAGACGGTTCTAACCAGTACACACATCCTGTGTCTTGGAGCAGAAATAAGAATTACGAAAACATGCCTCTACAAATGCATTGTAAACTTTAGCGCCGAAAAAACGAACATTATAAGAGGAAAAATGGTGATATTTTATTATTTCTGCTCAAATAAGAAAAATAAGGTTTACCCCTGTAAACCCAAATTTTACAATATAAAACCCCAATTTTACTATATAAAAGTGGGGTTCAAGGGGGTCAAAATTACATATTACGAGAACACGCCTATACAAATACATTGAAAACTTTACTGCCGAAAAACGAAACTTTTAAGATGAAAACTTGTGAGGCGGTTCTAATGAGTACCCACAATCTATATTTTAGAACAAATACCAAAGATAAGGTTTACCCCTGTATACCCCAGTTTTACTATATAAAAGTGGGGTTCAAAATTATATAGGCTTGTTTTCGTGATGAAGGCGTGGCTTCGTGATGTAAATACGAATGCATGCCCTATGAGCCCCAGTTTTTCCCATATAAACTGGGGTTGAGCGGGGTCTTCATTACACGGGCTTGTTAACATGATGTTTTGTTTGACGTTTAACGCCCTAATCAACACTATCTCGGTCATTTTGGAGACGTTGCCTCCAATTTTGTTGGACTTTTACCCGATATTGAGATGAAATGGCATCTCAAGCCCTGCAGCCCAATGAAACCGATAGGGTTTATAAGTATGAACGGTCAGACTCGCGCCGCTTTTCCTGGCCAGGCTTAACACCTCTAAGCGGTTTACCAGTACTCATGTCACAGGCTGTCGGTTTCTAGAAGTCCCGATGGGCGGGGCCGATTTTAATATGATATAAATGCCCATACCCTAACATATATCAAAAGTGGGGCCGAGGTGTCTTTGGGGCCGAGATGTCTAGGGGCCGAGGTGACAGTGGGGCCGAGGTGTCTAGGGCCGAGGTGACTAGGGCCGAGGTGTCTAGGGCCGACTTGGTTTTGGGCCGACCTGTCTAGGGGCCGAGGTGGTAGTGGGGCCGAAGTGTCTGGAAATCGAATTTTGAAACCTATACCATCATGCTTAGAAGTAAAAATGATAATGATTAGGACATACGCAAATGTTCTGTTACACCGCGTGGCAAAGTACTATGAAGTTGAAAATCGAATAAGGAATAAGGAATAAGGAACAAGGAATAAGGAATAAGGAACAAGGAATAAGGAACCAACTTAACACTCGAGGCGGTTCTAACGAGTACCAACAACCTATATTTTAGAGCAGAAATAAGAAAAATAAGGTATACCCCCGGCAACCCCAGTTTTACTATATAAAAGTGGGGTTCAAGGGGGTCAAAATAATATAGGCGTGTTTTCGTGATGCTTTGAAAGAAAATCGTGTTACTATGTGCTCATTAATGAACGTTCAGGGAGTCCCCACTTTATGGAGAAAAACTGCTTTGAGTAGTTTCTAATTCAAGCCCTCTGGGGACCATAGCGGAATATCATACGCATTTTATATCATTCCGGATTCGTGAATTTATACAAGTGTGACCAAATTGTCTGAGCTCAGTAACACGGACACTGCGCGTGCGCGCGTATATCTCCATTTCCGTATTTTCACTGCGTCCCTCAAAAGGACGCTGCCAAACAGTGAAGATCCGGATCAAACGCTACAGAGCGTGACGTTTGATCTGTGGTTTCACTGTTTGCTAAATGTAAAATGAATTTCCGATAAGGCCTACAAAATAACTGTGTTTCCGACCGACCCTGACTTTTCCTGCCGACCCTTCAATTTTATTGCCATCCAGAAAAAAAAATACTTTCTTGCCTATATTTTCTAACACTTTTGATGAAAATTCATAAAACTGTCAAAATAGCAAAATAAATAATTGAATGCTTCCTTCATGCTTTAAACCTCATTATTTGAATGTTTTCAGGTAATAAAGTTAGAATTTAGCCTTTTTACCTTTTTTTTTTTTTTTTTTTTTGCTTTTTTCCATCACATAAAAAGTTGACAAAAAATAAAACGTTTTTGCGACCTACCGACCCATACCCTTTGTAGGCATGTTAGCGTAAACACAGCTATTTTTAGGCCTAACTAACAATAGATAAAATCTGACACCCCTTAAATGAGAAATAGGGCTATCATGGAAGATTCTATTTAAAAATGAAAGGTAAACCAACCAATTTTAAAAGATTTGTTTGAACTGAAGTTTAACCCATTGCACGCGGGAAACCCCTAAAGGGGTACCTTGGCATACAGTGTAGGCCCAGATCAGACGCCGTAGAGCGCGGCGTCTTACCAGGGCCTGCACTATTTGCTCACAGCTTTTTTTCCGTCAGAAATAATATAAAAACGAAAAATAGGCCTGACACTTCTTATATGACAAATGGACTTGTCCAACATATAGCAATGGAAGAATCCATCAGTATACAATGCTTTAACATCCCCGTTAACTATGTCATTTTGGAGATACTGATTCCATTTTTGTGGGACTTTGACCCGACAATGAGATAAAATGACATCTCAAGCCCTGCCGCCTAATGAAACCGAAAGGCTTATATGCATTGGGCGGTCTGACTCACACCACACAACCTGGGCAGGCTTAGTCCTAAGCGATTTACCAGTACTCAATGTGTGCTCCATAGAAGCACCATGTAGCCAAATCTATTTCTCCAAACCCCGATGGGCGGGGGCGAGCCAATTTTAAAGGAGGCAACTCCTGCAAAAGTATTTTTGTCTCCCATGTCAATAGGGGCAAACTTTTAAAAGAAAGAATTTGCTCCTGAGGAGCACATTCTTTCCTTTAACAGTAGACCCCTTTTTCGGTGGGACATGGCTTATAGAAAAGCGAACAGGAAGTTCCGAAAGTTGTCTCCCTTTGAAAAATGGCGGGAAAATCTTCCAGGATTTCCCATTCTTCTTAAGTAGTCTATATTTTGTTAAAGACTTACCAAATACGGCGTTGCTGATATTCCCACTGCATCGGCCGCAATCATGAAGACTGAGATCAAATGGGGCAGCATAAATGATCTGAGACTGAACATACCGAGTTTCACTTGTTGTGCACGTGCAGCGGACACGTAATATCCCGGGAGTTTCTCCGGCAGGTATTCGTAGGCGCGGAAACCGTAACCATAGGCCTCGGAATGGGCAACTGGAAAAGAGAATAGTGAAAATAACTAAATAATTCTCCGATATATCCTTTCTTCAAATAGGCATCCGCAGCAATCTTAAGGGGAAGTGATACATCTTCAGGGGAGGGAACTTCTGCAAAAGTATTTTTGTCTCCCATGTCAATAGGGGTCAACTCTTAAAGGAAAGAATTTGCTCCTGAGGAGCAAATTCTTTCTTTTAAGAGCAGACCACTTTTTCAGTGGGACAGGGCGTATAGAAAAGCGAACAGGAAGTCCCGAAAGTTGTCTCCCTTTGAAAAATGGCGAAACAAATCTGCCAGGTGTTCCCCTTCCCCTTGACAGGACGAGATACAAATCTTTCTCAAGATCTTCTCTTCAAACCTATACGATCAGCAAAAGCTCTGGCGAGATTGTGCTTATGCGCAGGCCTGCCTGAGCCTTTGCGGTCGCCTTTGCAATAAATATTCTTTTGTCATGAGCTAGATGACCAAAATAGTGTTGACGGGGCCGTCAAACTCCAAAAAAAACAACAAACAAACAAAACAAAGAACCGGTTTAATTACTTAATAAGCCTGTAAAACAGAACAACAGGGCCATGATGGCCCTGGATCGCTCAACTGATCCATAGGGTAACAAGCGGGCCCCGGGGAGGGCCATTATTGACCCCAGGGTTACAATGTGCATAATGTTGAGGGAGGTCTAAAAAGGTGAAGCTTCATACCAAATATCAACGAAGGCTATAATTTGAACAATCTTGGCAAAGGTCTACTAGATGAAGCTACACACCAAATATCAAAGACCTGGGCTTTGCCGTTTCAGAGAAGAAGGTTATTTTTTTTTTTTAAGATATTCCCTACATAAGCCTATGTAAAACCAAATGGCCCCGGGGCGGGGGCATTTTTGGCCTCAGGGTTGTAAGTTAAACAATGTTGATAGAGGTCCATTAGATGAAGCTTCATACCAAATATCAAAGACCTGGGCCTTGCAGTTACAGAGAAGAAGATTTTTAAAGATTTCCCTATATAAGTCAATGTAAAACCAAAGGGTCTCGAGCGGGGGCATTTTTGGCCCGTGCACTATAATTTGAACAATCTTGATAGAGGTCCACTTGATGAAATTTCACACCAAATATCAAAGACCTAGGCCTTGTGGTTTCAGAGAAGATTTAAAAGATTTTCCCTATATATGCCTATGTAAAACCAAAGGGCCCCGGGCGGGGACTTTTTTGGCCCCAGCACTATAATTTCTATAATTTGAACAATTTTGGTAGGGGTCCACTAGATGAAGCTTCATACCAAATAGCAAAGACCTGGGCCTTGTGGTTTCAGAGAAGAAGATTTTTAAATATTTTCCCTATATAAGTCTATGAAAAAGCAAAGGGCCCCGGGGATGGAGGCATTTTTGGCACCAGGGCTATAATTTGAACAATCTTGGTAGAGGTCCACTAGATGAAGCTTCACACCAAATATCAAAGATCTCAGCCTTGCGGTTTCAGAGAAGAAGATTTTTAAAGATTTTCCCTGTATAAGCCTATGTAAAAACGAAGGCCCCAGGGGCGGGGGCGTTTTGGCCCCAGGGCTATAATTTGAACTATCTTGGTATAGAAGTCCACTAGGTGAAGCTTCACAGCAAATATCAAAGACCTGGGCCTTGCGGTTTCAGAGAAGAAGATTTTAAAGATTTTCTCTATATAAGCCTATGTTAAACCGAAGGCCCCCGGGGCGGGGGCATTTTTGGCCCTACGGCTATAATTTGAACAATCTTGGTAGAGGTCCACTAGGTGAAGCTTCACACCAAATATCAAAGACCTGGGCCTTGTGGTTTCAGAGAAGAAGATTTTTAAAGATTTTCCCTATATAAGCCTATGTAAAACCAAAGGCCCCCGGGGCGGGTATTTCTGGCCCAAGGGCCATAATTTGAACAATCTTGGTAGAGGTCCACTAGATGAAGCTTCATACCAAATATCGAAGACCTGGGCCTTGCGGTTTCAGAGAAGAAGAATTTTAAAGTTTTCATTTTAAAAATCTATTTTTAGCTCCTGTGACCTAGATGAGCAATGGACCGGAACCATTTGAACAACTTTGAAAGGGGACCACCTAAGGATCATTCCTGTGAGGTTTGGTTAAAATCCGATCAGTGGTTTAGGAGGAGATGTCATTTGAAGAAAAAGTTTAAGCACGCACACACGCACGCACGACGGACAAAAAGTGATCCCAAAAGCTCACCTCGTCACTACATGACAGGTGAGCTAAAAAAAGATGAGCTTGGCACATGAAAACAGCGAAGGTAGAAGTCAATCTGTGATTTGAACTCATGCAGCCAGTCAAATTTGGATCCTCATTTATCACTCTAGGGTCCACAGTGTCAAGTGATAAGTGGACTTATGAAAACTCTGATTAGGCCTATACCTTTAAAGAAAATATCTTTTCTTTTCTTACAGTCAGCTTTGTAACACCTCGGGTTCCAATGTCGTTTTGGGTCGATTATTAATCAATCGACCCAAAGTTACTAACGTCAGAAGCTTTCCGCTTGCTTTTGTCCACGTGACTATCGCTATTTTTCTGCTTCCTGTGACGTCAAAGTGTTGGTTATCTGTAAAAGACCGGGCTTGTGTACTGGGACATTGGCATACAGTGAAGCCCCGATCTATATTGTTTGGATAAAAAACTGGCATTTATAATAATTGTTATGCCATTTTCCCTACATAAACTGAGACAATCGACCAATCAATGCTCAGAATCAGAATTGTGTTGCCAGTGCTTGGATGCATAAAATGTTTTGAATGCCTCCTGAACTGTTACATTTTAAAGGACCGGCTTTTGGGGAATGCATACACCTTCAGGGGAGGCAACTCCTGCAAAAGTATTTTTGTCTTCCCTGTCAATAGGGGTCAACTCCTTAGAGTAGACCCCGTTTTCAGAGGGACAGGGCTTATAGGAAAGCGAACAGGAAGTCCGGAAATTTGTCCCCCTTTGAAAAAGGCGGATATATCTGCCAGGTGTTCCCATTCTCCTTAAGGCCGAGGTTTATTTGTTTGTTTGATTTGAAGGGTAACGTCCCCGTCAACACTGTATAGGTCATTTTGGAGACTTTGCTTCCAATTTTGTGGGATTTTTACCCGACATTGAGATGAACTGTCGCCCAATGAAACCAATAGGGTTTATAAGCATGGACGGCCCGACTCGCACCGCTTTGCCTGGACAGGCTTAGATCCCCTAAGCGGTTTAGCAGTACTCGTGTGCGGTCGGTATCAGCTCTGCGTGGAAGCATCATGAAGCCCATCTATTTCTTCAAGCCCCGATGGGCGGGGGCCGAAGGACGAGGGTTGAATGCACTTATCAGGTACTGACACTTAGATCGGAATGCTACGAAATTTGAAACAATATGATAATATTAATTGTAAATGTAACAAGAAGGCATCATTTTCAACGCATAATATCATAATCTTTTAATGTCACCTTTCAGTATCATGTTATAAAATCTGACACAGCATAATTTATATCGTCTTGTACTGTACTGCATTTAAAGGTTAATGAATTGGTAATATTAAAAAAAATGGTTACAACGGCAAACACAGACAAAATCTCTACAGCCTATGAAGAAGAGCGAGATTCTGCAATCTGATTATTTTCTGAAACAAATATGAAACATTCTTGAAAGATCGAAACGCCCAGAAGAAATTCTTCGCCAGACTTTCTGCTCAGGCCGATGGTCGCTTGCGATGGACGGCATGCCTTGGACTGTCTGTGTTTCAAGATAATTTTATTTGTTTCTTTCATTTTTTTCTTTTGACAATTTCGGACTTTAAATCTGTCCGCCACTGTTTAAGGAGCTGGTCACTGATGGTTAGGGTTAATTTAGAGTAATTAGGGTAAGGGTTAGGGGAAGGGGTTAGGTAATATGAAGTGCCGGAAAGATTCTGAAGTTGCTCCCTGGATTGTTCATAGCCTCAGCATGTGAACCCGCCCATCGGGGCTTGAAGAAATAGACGCTTCACGACTGATCATTTGAGTACTTGTAAACCGCTTAGAAGATCTAAGCCTGGCCAATCAATGTGGTGCGAGTTGGACTGTACCTTAAACACTAGCGGTTTCTTTGGGCGGCTTCAACACAAAGTTCACAAAGAGGCACTGAAGACAAATTGATATGCACAGGAAACAAATTCAAAGTTATCATTGGTGTCCCACAGAAACTCAAAGTTATAAAGGTTTGCGACATTCACTGGTCCTTTTGTGTCGATTGCTATATAGCCAGTTGTTCCGAAGTTTTAACACTGCTGCTCCTTTACTGCTGTTGTCCACGTGACTATCACTGACCAATACGTCAATGATGTCATAATCGTGTTTTCAGTGCTTTGGGTAAACTAGAGAAATAGACTGGGTTGCACGTTGCTTCCACACAGAGCTAAAACCGACCGAACTGGAGTAAACTGCTTAGAAGGTTTAAGCCTGCCCAAGAAAAGTGGTGCGAGTCTGACCTCTCCTTAAACGGGCTTGGGGTGTAATTTTATCTCAGTGCCGGGTAAAAGTCCCACAAAATCGGAAGCAACGTCTCCAAATTGACCTAAACAGTATTGGTGGGGACGTAAAACTTCAACACAAACAAAACATGGTAACCATGAGAAGCTACATCACCAACGTAATCATGCGTACTAAAGCCAGTTTTCATTTTATAATTATCATGTATCAAATAACACAAGCAGTCCGAAACGATCAATCAATCTAGACATGTCGTATAAACTACATTCAGTTATTTTATTTGGGTTTCACGGCCCCTTCAAGATTATTTCACTTATAGAGACCGATCATTGTTACTCATGCGGGCGAAAACAGGAGTATCCAGAGAAAAACCACATGACCTTCCGTTGGAGTACTAGGCGTTTGACATGTCGGACCAGGGCGAGGCTAGAGCAAAATGATTTTCATTTCATTTTATTTCTCAAGCTTTCGTTCAGCCTCCGTATATATTGTGTAGTGGATAAACTACTCGCCTCATAAACCAGGGGTCTTGGTTTCGATTCCGAGCTTCTCTAAATTTTCGGACGAGTCTTTAAAGCGAGGTCCCGTCTCCGTATGACCTTAACTGTTGGTGGGGCGTAAAAACTAAAACACACACTCAGCCATAGTTTAGTTTAAATCAAAGCATTGACATTGGCTCGACTCTCAGTGGAAGAAATGGTCCCGAAAGTTTTGTTTGACCCTTAAATGCCTTTCCCCCAAGCCAACATTGTAGACCCCGATCAGACGCCGCGTATAGCGGCGTCTGATCGGGGTTTACAATGTTTTTCATTGTCCCATTTTCGGAACTTTAGGCATATATGGGTATAGTGACGAATCAGCTGTTTATTAGAACGCCTGTGCGATCGGTTTCAGCTCTGCGTGGAACATCTATTTCTTCAAGTCCCGATGGTCGCGGGGTGGGGGGGGGGGGGGGGGGGCTCAACTACTTTCCGGTACTTCAAGTCTTATTTTCATTGCGCTCTGTCTAAGAGTACACAAAAACCATTAATTTGCACGTGGTTTAATTCCGTTGGATAGTAAAACTCACGTGGACAACAGCAGTATGAGCGCTTCATAATCATACACTTTGGAGCGATTAACAATCAAAAAAGCCAGAACTAAATGATTCGAATGCGCAGCGGTGTAGAGTTTTTTTACCATTAGGCCGAGGTGACAAGCTCTAGGTATCATATCGGGTATTCTAGTTTTGTTTGTTTGTTTTGGAGTTTAACGGCCCAGTCAACACTATTTTATCTATCCACACTTTTCCTGGACAAGCTTATACGTAAGCAGTTAACCAGTACAGTGTACATTCTTTCGCCAGAAACTGACAACTGCCCTTCTTGAATCAGCGGAAGGGTGGAGTATTTGTGTTAAACGTCCCCGTCAACACTGGATAGGTAATTTTGGAGACGTTGCTTCCAATTTTGTGGGACTTTTACACGACATTGAGATGAAATGACACCTCAAGCCCTGTCGCCCAATGAAACCAAAAGGGTTTATAATCATGGACTCGCACACTTTGCCTGGGTAGGCTTAGATCGTCTAAGCGGTTTACCAGTACTTGTGTGCGGTCAGTTTCAGCTCTGCATGGAAGCAACGTGCAGCCAATCTATATCTTCAAACCCCGATGGGCGGGGGCGACGGGTGGGGTATTTAAGTAAAATTATTCATGATTAAGTTTCAGTTTGTTTTTTGGCGGAAACTGACTAATTTTCTGGCTACACGCTGTGCTAAGTCCCGCCATGAAGTAGCTGGCGTCATGAGACCCACTGCGCAGATTATCCTGCGCATCCGTGCAATCTGGTCAGCAATGCTGATATAGTGAAAAATGACTAGTTTCTATATCTGAAATTTCAGGACTTGTACAAGTCTGTATGACTTTTCTGGTCGAAACCCCGAAGGCATTTTTTCCCGTGACGGGTCGCGTTTATATTACCATTCTGAACATGAACATGCATTTGCATTGGGTCTGGGTTCCGAGCCTAAAAACGAACGATCGGTTTGTTATCATGAACAAAAATATGATGTGGTTAAAATTCAATTAATACAGGGGATTAACTTTGAAAGGCATCACGCTGGGTACAAACTGAACACCATACAAAACAGGAAACATAATTACGTGTACCATCAAACAAGCCGAGTCGTGAGAAAACTTGTTTTAACATGCGAACAACAAAGGTGCTGATCAGACTGCGCGCACGTGCACTGATCAGAACCTTTGTGTTCGCTTCTTAGACAGTACAATAACTGCACTTTATATATCTAAAATATCAGATATTGCTAAACCGTGAAGCTGAGTAGACTGGTTGTCGTAAATCCGGAAAACACGTTTTCTGGTGACGGGTACCAAATTGTCATGCATTTCAATGGTCTATGTGTGTGAAAGGGCATCATTTCTTAAGGTATGGGAAAAGATTTGGAAATATTACTAAATGAGTCTGAGACCCTTCAGAAATAAAACAAAACCATCCAAAGACTTGGTTCATGACCGCAAGCGTAGGTTGACAGAGAGAGACTGATTCTCATAAAGTGCAAGCTTAGGTTGACAGATATAGTTCATGACTGATTCTCATAAAGTGCAAGCTTAGGTTGACAGATATAGTTCATGACTGATTCTCATAAAGTGCAAGGTTAGGTTGACAGATATAGTTCATGACTGATTCTCAGTAAGTGCAAGCTTAGGTTGACATATATAGTTCATGACTGATTCTCATAAAGTGCAAGCTTAGGTTGACATATATAGTCCATGACTGATTCTCAGTAAGTGCAAGCTTCGGTTGACAGATATAGTTCATGACTGATTCTCATAAAGTGCAAGCTTAGGTTGACATATATAGTCCATGACTGATTCTCAGTAAGTGCAAGCTTAGGTTGACAGATATAGTTCATGACTGATTCTCAGTAAGTGCAAGCTTAGGTTGACAGATATAGTTCATGACTGATTCTCATAAAGTGCAAGCTTAGGTTGACAGATATAGTTCATGACTGATTCTCAGTAAGTGCAAGCTTAGGTTGACAGATATAGTTCATGACTGATTCTCAGTAAGTGCAAGCTTAGGTTGACATATATTTCATGACTGATTCTCAGTAAGTGCAAGCTTAGGTTGACAGATATAGTTCATGACTGATTCTCAGTAAGTGCAAGCTTAGGTTGACAGATATAGTTCATGACTGATTCTCAGTAAGTGCAAGCTTAGGTTGACATATATTTCATGACTGATTCTCAGTAAGTGCAAGCTTAGGTTGACAGATATAGTTCATGACTGATTCTCAGTAAGTGCAAGCTTAAGTTGACAGATATAGTTCATGACTGATTCTCAGTAAGTGCAAGCTTAAGTTGACAGATATAGTTCATGACTGATTCTCAGTAAGTGCAAGCTTAAGTTGACAGATATAGTTCATGACTGATTCTCAGTAAGTGCAAGCTTAGGTTGACAGACAGAGTTCATGACTTATTCTCAGTAAGTGCAACGCCCTTCATACAAAAAATGAAAAGGCTAGACTGGTTGGTCTCCGACTTTTCTTAAACATTCAACCGTTTTCCAAATATCAGACTTCGTCACATCAAATCGGCTAGAGTGAGTGAGTGAGTGAGTGAGTGAGTGAGTGTTTGAGTTTTACGTCCCACCAACAGCTACGCTCATACGGAGACGGGACCTCGGTTTAAAGACTCATCCGAAAGTCTGGAGGTGCCCGGGATCGATCCTGCGACCCCTGGTTTACAAGGCGAGTAGCGTAACCACTACACCACGGAGGCTTCTTAAATCGGCTAGACCTAGAGATTGTTCTGTAACACTGTTTCTTTTTAAGTTTTTTGTTTCATTATTTAACGGACTGATGCCAGTGTCTGAAAACACATCACAAAAACACGCCTATAATTTTGACACCACTGAACCCCAGTTTTATACATATATAAATGAATCTTCGTTCTTATGAATGTTTTCATTGCTCTTAAAGGAACTCATTTTTTATTTTTATTTACAGGGGTTAATCTTATTTTTCTTATTTCTGATCTAAAATATAGATTGTGAGTACACGTTAGAACCGCCTGGATGAGGCGGTTCTAACGAGTACCAACCTATATTTTGAGCAGAAATAAGAACAAGATGGCCATGATGGACCTGGATCGCTCACCTGATCCATAGAGTAACAAGGGGGCCCCGGGGAGGGTCATTATGACCCATGGCTATAATGTGCATAATGTTGAGGGAGGTCTAAATAAGTGAAGCTTCATACCAAATATCAACAAAGGCTATAATTTGAACAATCTCGACAAAGGTCCACTAGACACCAAATATCAAAGACCTGGGCCTTGCGGTTTCCGAGAAGAAGATTTTTTTAAGATATTCCCTACATAAGCCTATGTAAAACCAAATGGCCCGAGGCTAGGGTGTTTTTGGCCTCAGGGCTATAATTTAAACAATCTTGATAGAGGTCCACTAGATGAAGTTTCACACCAAATATCAAAGACCTGGGCCTTGCTGTTTCAGAGAAAAAAATTTTCAAAGGGTATCTCTATATAAGTCTATGTAAAACCAAAGGGCTCCGGGGCGGGGGCATTTGTGGCCCGAGGGCTATAATTTGAACAATCTTTGTAGAGGTCCACTAGATGAAGTTCCATACAAAATATCAAAGACATGGACCTGACAGTTTCAGAGAAAAAGATTTTTCAAGATTTTCTCAATATAAGTCTATGTAAAACCAAAGGGCCCCGGAGGGGAGTGGGGGGGGGGGCATTTTTGGCCCCAGGGCTATAATTTGAACAATCTTGGTAGCGGTCCACAAGATAAAGCTTCATACCAAATATCAAAGACCTGGGCCTTGCGGTTTCAGAGAGGAAGACTTTTAAAGATTTTCCCTATATAAGTTTATGTAATACCAAAAGGCACCGGGGCGGGGGGATTTTTGGCCCCAGCACTATAATTTGAACAATCTTGGTAGGGGTCCACTAGATGGAGCTTCATACCAAATAGCAAAGATCTGGGCCATGCGGTTTCAGAGAAGAAGATTTTTAAAGTGTTTCTCTATATAAGCCCATGTAAAACCAAAGGGCCCTGGGGCGGGGGCATTTTTGGCCCCAGCCATATAATTTGAACAACCGTAGTAGGGGTCCACTAGATGAAACTTCAAACCAAATATCAAAGACCTAGGCATTGTGGTTTCAGAGAAGACGATTTTTAAAGATTTAACCTATATAAGCCCATGTAAAACCAAAAGGCCCCGGGGCGGGGCAGTTTTGGCCTCAGCACTATAATTTGAACAATCTTGGTAGGGGTCCGCTAGATGAAGCTTCATACAAAATATCAAAGACCTAGGCCTTGCGGTTTCAGAGAAGAAGATTTTTAAAGATTTTCCCTATATAATCCTAGGTAAAATCAAAGGGTCTCGGTGCGGGGGCATTTTTGCCCCATCACTATAATTTGAACAATCTTGGTAAGGGTCCACTAGATGAAGCTTCATACCAAATATGAAAGACCTGGGCCCTGTGGTTTCAGAGAAGAAGAATTTTTTAAGTTTTCGGTGAAAAAATCTATTTTTGGCTCCTGTGACCTAGATATGCAACGGACCGGAACCATTTGAACAATTTTGAAAGGGGGCCACCTAAGGATCATTACTGCGAAGTTTGGTCAAAATCCGATCAGTGGTTTAGGAGGAAATGTTGTTTGAAGAAATTGTTTACGCACACACGCACTGACGACGGACGAAAAGTGATCACAAAAGCTCACCTTGTCACTATGTGACAGGTGAGCTAAAAATGTCACAATTTTTCATCTTAAAATTTTCATTTTTTTTATGCGGTAAAGGTTGCAATGTATTTGTAATTCAATATATTTTAGGAGTAAATAAATGGACCACCTAAGGATCATGCCTGTGAAGTTTGGTCAAAATCCGATCAGTGGTTTAGGAGGAGATGTTGTTTGAAGAAATTGTTTACGCACACACGCACTGACGACGGACGAAAAGTGATCACAAAAGCTCACCTTGTCACTATGTGACAGGTGAGCTAAAAATGTCACAATTTTTCATCTTAAAATTTTCATTTTTTTTATGCGGTAAAGGTTGCAATGTATTTGTAATTCAATATATTTTAGGAGTAAATAAATGGACCACCTAAGGATCATGCCTGTGAAGTTTGGTCAAAATCCGATCAGTGGTTTAGGAGGAGATGTTGTTTGAAGAAATTGTTTACGCACACACGCACTGACGACGGACGAAAAGTGATCACAAAAGCTCACCTTGTCACTATGTGACAGGTGAGCTAAAAATGTCACAATTTTTCATCTTAAAGTTTTCATTTTTTTTTTCGGCGGTAAAGGTTGCAATGTATTTGTAATTCAATATATTTTAGGAGTAAATAAATACTTTTCAAATCTAGCTGTAGTATCCGAAACCGGTAGATTACCAATGTACTTTTCAGTCATTATATCAGTATATCCGATAGTTTACTGAAAGACCCTTATTTATCATCAAAGTACCTTCACAATCAAGGTCTTCAATCATGGTATACGTCCGCAGTTTATATTCTTCAACTGTTCGGCCCCCGCCCATCGGGGCTTGAAGAAATTGATGGGCTGCATGATGCTTCCACGCAGAGCTGAAACCGACCCACACACGAGTACTAGTAAACCGCTTAGAGAATCTAAGCCTGCCCAGACAAAGCGGTGCGAGTCGGCCCGTCCATGCTAATAAACACTTAGTTTCATTGGATGGCAGGGCTTGAGATGTCATTTCATCTCAAGGTCGGGTAAAAGTCCCACATAATTGGAAGCAACGTCTCCAAAATGACCTTTACAGTGTTGACGGGGACGTTAAACTTCAAATCAAACAAACAAACAAAAAAGGAAACAAACAATTCTTCAACTGTTGGGCCTCAATACTTCTTGTTCTAACCTTACATTAAATCAGTTTGTGAATATTGTAAAAGGCAAATTAATTAAACAATATAAATCATTTTGGAACGAAGCACGTGATAAACATGCTTTAGGAAAACTCGATACATATTTTTGCATAAAACAACATTCTCTGTCGAACCCTACCTGTCTCTAACAAATTTTCATCACAGACGATCATAGATCGTCTGTGATGAAAATTTGTTAGAGACAGGTAGGAATTAGTGCTCATAATCTTAGGATTGAAGCAGACAGATATAATAAAACAAAAAATATACCTAGAGAAGAAAGATTATATTAATTTTGCAATCTTAAGTTGAAAACGAATTTCACCTTTTAACACAATGTACATAATATGAGGCGGAAAGGGCAGCTCTTTATACAAATATTTCCTGCAACAATCCAAATTTTATTTTAGATAAAGCTAAATGGATATTGCTACAAGAAAATATGGACGTCCTAGGCTATTTGGGTCGTTATCTTATTCTTGGTATGGCAGAAGAATGCATTACAAATCAATAACGTAAGTTTCTAGAGGCACACCAGCATTCCTACAGTATCAGAATAACAATTGTAATTGTTTTGCCTATACGTTTTTTTTTTTTTTTTTTTTTATTATTGTTGTTGTTGTTGTTGTTGTTATTTACCCACAATCGTATGTATTTTTTTTCTGCCCGAAAGTGTCCATGATTGGAAATAAAAATATTCTATTTTCTATTATATTCTATAGGCGTGTTTTCGTAATGATCTGCTCCAGATCACCAGTCAGACACGCATCTCACTGAGCTACCGAGGCCGGCCCTTCCATTGTAATGTGTTGGACAAGTCCGTTTGTCAGTTAAAGGGGCTTCAGGTCTATTTTACATTTTATTTTCGACGGAAATCTTGTTAGCAAACAGTGCAGTGTCTGATCAGACGTCTGATCCGGCTTGCTCTTTTTGCCTATGGCTGGTTTCCAGGTTCGGATGCGTTAGAAGAAAAGTATATGTCCGCTATTCACCATATTTGCATTATTTGCTGGCTCCCAGCTTGCACATTGTCAATATTGGGAAAACAGGTAACCAGACCCCCTGACCTTTCAAGGTCAGGGGGGTCTGGTTACCTGTTTTTCCAACACTGATAACTTTCAGACTAGGAACCAGCAGATAATGCAAATAAGGTGAATGAAAATCTGAAAAGCCCACACCCTCTTCGTAAAGAAGCATACTTAAGGCGATTAATACGACCATAGAATATTTCGATTTTTCCCAAAATCAATTGTCCTTTCATTTCCTTTGTCATCAACAATGAATGAAAAGCAAGCTTTTTCACGCTACCTGTCGATATTATTGTTAAGATCGGGCCAAACTCATTACGATTACAACAGATGTGGCAGCTACTTGACATTTTCGAAAACAGTTTGATACTAGAATTTGTTTTTCTACAAAAACACAGATGTCTCCCCCGTTTTTGACTGCTACGTATAACCTTGACATTGGAGGTATTGAGCTGGGTCTTGTGTGCAACACATCATCTAATGAAGATGAACATTTCTGCATAGTAACTTTAAAAATGTTCACAGAAAAATAAAAAAGTTATTGGCCGTAAACAAAAAAAGCACTTTTTTACCTTTGACCTCTAAGTATGGCCTTGACCTTTGCGGTACAACACATCGTCTCATGATGGTTAACATTTCTGCCAAGTAATTTCATAATCCATCAAAGAATAAGGAAGTTATTGACTGTCCTTTTTTTACCTTTGACCTCTAGGTATGACCTTGACATTGGAGGTATAGACCTTGGTCTTGCACATGACTCATGGTCCAACTTTCAAACCTCTAGCTCCAACAGTTTCTGAGATATCTTGCTGACAAGATTTTACTTGCTGACAAGATTTTATTAAAAAAAATTCAAAGGGCAATAACTCTTGAAAGGGGCATAATCCGGATGAGAAAAGAAAAAAATACGTGTCAGCTTATTTTCCATTAGGAATGCATATATGAAATTTCAAAACCATAGCATACACAGTTCTAAAGTTATGCTATGCATCACTTTTAGGATTCATTACAATGGGCACAAATTACCAAAATGACAAAGGGCCATAACTCACAAAGTATTTTTCGGAATTTTGTCAAAAGTTAATCAGTTCATATACTCATCACCACCAATATACTCAACAACTTTCAAGGCTCTAGCTCCAATAGTGTTTGTGATATTTTGCTGACAAGATTTTATTAAAAAAATTTCAAAGGGCAATAACTCTTGAAAGGGGCAAAATCCGGACGAGAAAAAAAATACGCGTCAGCTAATTTTTCATGAGGAACCCATATATGAAATTTCAAAACCCTAGCATACAGGGTTCTAAAGTTATGCTATGCATCACTTTTAGCATACATTACAATGGGCACAAATTACCAAAATGACAAAGGGCCATAACTCACAAAGTATTTTTTGGAATTTTGTCAAAAGTTAATCAGTTCATCTACTCATCACCACCAATATATTCACCAACTTTCAAGCCTCTAGCTCCAATAGTTTTTGAGATATCTTGCTGACAAGATTTTATTAAAAAAAAATTCAAAGGGCAATAACTCTTGAAAGGGGCATAATCCTGACGAGAAAAAAAATACGCGTCAGCTTATTTTCCATCAGAAATGCATATATGAAATTTCAAAATTATAGCATACACCGTTCTAAAGTTATGCTATGCATCACTTTTAGCATACATTACAATGGGCACAAATTACCAAAATGACAAAGGGCCATAACTCACAAAGTATTTTTCGGAATTTTGTCATAAGTTAATCAGTTCATCTACTCATCACCAACAATCTATTCACCAACTTTCAAGGCTCTAGTTCCAATAGTTTTTGAGATATCTTGCTGACAAGATTTTATTAAAAAAATTTCAAAGGGCAATAACTCTTGAAAGGGGCATATTCCGGACGAGAAAAAAAATATGCGTCAGCTAATTTTCCATGAGGAATCCATATATGAAATTTCAAAACCCTAGCATACATGGTTCTAAAGTTATGCTATGCATCACTTTTAGCATACATTACAATGGGCACAAATTACCAAAATGACAAAGGGCCATAACTCACAAAGTATTTTTCGGAATTTTGTCAAAAGTTAATCAGTTCATCTACTTATCACCATCAATATAATCACCAACTTTCAAGGCTCTAGCTCCTATAGTTTTTTTTAGATATCTTGCTGACAAGATTTTATTTAAAAAAAAAAAAAAAAACCAAAGGGCAATAACTCTTGAAGGGGGCATAATCCGGACGAGAAAAAAAATACGCGTCAGCTAATTTTCCAAGAGGAATCCATATATGAAATTTCAAAACCCTAGCATACACGGTTCTTTAGTTATGCTATGCATCAAAAGCGTAATGGACAGACGAACGGACGAACGAACCAGAACCAATATGCCCCTCAAACTTTTTCAAAGTTGGGGGCATAATAAGAAAGTTATTGACAGAACACAAAAAAGGCCCTTTTTTTACCTTTAACCTCTATGTATGAGCTTGACCTTTCAGGTATTAAACTGGGTCATGCGTGCAACACATCATCTCATGGTGGTTAACATTTCTGCCTAGCAATTTCAAAATCCATCTAAAAATAAGAAAAGTTATTGATCAAACACGAAAAAAGGCCCCTTTTTTACCTTTGACCTCTATGTATGACCTTGACATTTTAGGTACCAAACTGAATCATGCATGCAACACATCGTCCCATGATAGTTAACATGTTTGCCAAGTAACTTCAAATTCTATTTAAAAATAGGCAAGTTATTGACAAAACCCGAAAAAAGGCCCCTTTTTTTACCTTTGACCTCTAAGTATGCCCTTGACCTTTGAGGTACCAACCTGGGTCATGCGCGCAACACATCGCCTTATATTGGTTCACATTTCTGCCATGTGATTTCAAAATCCATCTCAAAATAAGAAAGTTATTGACCAAATACGAAAAAAAGGCCCACTTTTTGACCTTTGACCTCTATGTATGACCTTGACATTTTAGGTACCAAACTGAATCATGTGCACCACACATCGTCTCATGATTGTTAATAATTATGCCAAGTAATTTTAAAATCCATCTCAAAATAAGAAAGTTATTGACCAAATACGAAAAAAAGGCCCCTTTTTTTACCTTTGACCTCTAAGTATGACCTTGACCTTTGAGGTATCGACCTGCCTCATGCGCACCACACATCGTCTTACGGTTGTTAATAATTATGCCAAGTAATTTTAAAATCCATCTCAAAATAAGAAAGTTATTGACCAAATACGAAAAAAAGGCCCCTTTTTTGACCTTTGACCTCTAAGTATGACCTTGACCTTTGAGGTACCGACCTGCCTCATGCGCACCACACATCGTCTTATGGTTGTTAATATTTCTGCCGAGTAATTTTAAAATCCATCTCAAAATAAGAAAGTTATTGACCAAATACGAAAAAAAGGCCCCTTTTTTGACCTTTGACCTCTAAGTATGACCTTGACCTTTGAGGTACCGACCTGCCTCATGCGCACCACACATCGTCTTATGGTTGTTAATATTTCTGCCGAGTAATTTTAAAATCCATCAAAAAATAAGAAAGTTATTGACCGGACACAATTTGCCCATACATATATACATACCAACAAACTTCCAAGGGAGATAATTCAAAAAGTATAAATGCGAGAGTTATGGTTCTTGCGCACTGCACGTCGTCTAATGCTGATTAATATTTATACGAAGTTTCGTGACGATAGCTCTAACGGTTTTCAAGTTACAGAGCGGACACGAAAGTGTGACAGACGGACAGACGGACAGACGGACAGACGGACAGACAGACAGACGGACAGACAGACGCCCGGGGGAAAAACAATATGTCTCTCCGAAAAAAAATTTTTCGGGGGAGACATAATTACTAGATTTTAATGCTATTTGTTTCGCAGCAAATAATTTTTTTAGCTCACCTGTCACGTAGTGACGAGGTGAGCTTTTGGGATCACTTTTTGTCCGTCGTCCGTCGTGCGTCCGTGCGTCCGTAAACAATTTCAAATAAGTATATCTCTAATACCCCGTGGCCAATCTTGATCAAATTTCATGTGAAGCAACATTAGGAAGGGGGAAAGCTGCATAAGGTTTTTGGGCTGATCAGATTGGAATTCTGGTTGCCATGACAACATATAGCTCCCATAGACTTATAAAGGGAACATTTTTAAAAATCTTCTTCTCTGAAACCACAGGACACAGAGCTGAGATATTTAGCTTGTAACAATGTTAAGTGGTCACCTACATAAATCCTGCCAATCATGCCGCTGGGGTCCAAATTGGCCACACCTCGGGGCCCCTTAGCTACTATAGACCCATAATGGAAAAAAAAGTTTCAAAAATCTTCTTCTCTATAACTACAGGGCCCAGAGCTTAGATATTTAGCATGTAGCAACGGCAATTGGTCACCTACATAATTCCTGCCAATCATGCCCCTGGGTTCCAAATGGGCCACGCCCCGGGGCCCCCTTCCCCCCATAGACTCATAATGGAAGAAAAAAGCTTCAAAAATCTTCTTCTCTGAAACCACAGGGCCCAGGGCTTAGATATTTAGCATGTAGCAAGGGCTAGTGGTCACCTACATAATTCCAGCCAATCATGCCGCTGGGGTCCAAATTGGCCACGCCCCGGGGCCCCTTAGCTCCTATATACTCGTAATGGAAAAAAAGCTTCAAAAATCTTCTTCTCTGAAACCACAGGGCCCAGAGCTTAGATATTTAGGATGTAGCAACGGCAAGTGGTCACCTACATAATTCCTGCCAATCATGCCCCTGGGTTCCAAATGGGCCACGCCCTGGGGCCCTTAGCTCCCATAGACTCATAATGGAAAAAAAAGCTTCAAAAATCTTCTTCTCTGAAACCACAGAACCCTGAGCCTAGAAATTTAGCATGTAGCAACGGCAAGTGGTCACCTACATTATTCCTGCCAATCATGCCTGGGGTCCAAACGGGCCACGCCCTGGGGCCCCTTAGCTCCTATAGACTCATAATGGAACTAAAGCTTCAAAAATCTTCTTCTCTGAAACCACAGGGTCCAGAGCTGAGATATTTAGCATGTAGCAATGGCAAGTGGTCACCTACAAAAATCCGGCCGATCATGCCCCTTGGGTCCAAATGGGCCACGCCCCGGGGCCCCTTAGCTCCTGTAGACTCATAATGAAAAAGAAAGCTTCAAAAATCTTCTCCTCTGAAACCACAGAGCCCAGAGCTTAGATATTAAGCGTGTAGCAACGGCAATTGGTCACCTTTAAAATTCCTGCCAATCATGCCCCTGGGTTCCAAATGGGCCATGCCCCGGGGCCCCTTTGCTCCCATACACTCATAATGGAAAAAAGCTTAAAAAATCTTCTTCTCTGAAACCACAGGGCCCAGAGCTTAGATATTTAGCACGTAGCAACAGCAAGTGGTCACCTACATAATTCCTGCCAATCATGCCTCGGGGGTCCAAATGGGCCACGCCCCGGGGCCCCTTAGCTCCCATAGACTCATAATGGCAAAAAGCTTCAAAAATCTTCTTCTCTGAAACCACAGGGACCAGAGCTTAGATATTTAGCATGTGGCAATGACAAGTGGTCACCTAAATAAATTCTGCCAATCATGCCCCTGGGGTCCAAATGGACCACACCCTGGGACCCCCTTAGCTTCCATAGACTCATAATGGAAAAAAAGCTTCAAAAATCTTCTTCTCTGAAACCACAGGGCCCAGAGCTTAGATATTTAGCATGTTGCAGCGGCAAGTGATCATCTACATATTTCCTGCTAATCATGCCCCTGGGGTCCAAATGGGCCACGCCCCGGTGCCCCTTAGCTCCCATAGACTCATAATGGAAAAAAAGCTTCAACAGTCTTCTTCTCAGAAACTGTGAAGCACAGAACTTAGATATTTAGTATCTAGCAACATAAAATAGCCAGCTACATAAATCATGCTAACCCTGCCCCTGGGGTCAACATTGGCCATGCCCGAGCTCATCAGCTCCAATAGATTTATACTGGTAAAAAAAAAACTTAAAAAATCTTCTTCTATGAAACCATTAGGCCCAGAGCTTAGATTTTTAGTATGTTGCAATGCCAAGTGGCCACCTACATAAATCCTGCCAGTTATGCCCCCGGGATCCAAATTGACCATACCCCAGGGCTCTTTAGCTTCCATAGACTTACAATTGGAAAAACTTCAAAAATCTTCTTCTCTGAAACCACAGGGCCCTTTTAATGAAAACAAAAAACAAAAAAACTTGAAATCGGGAAAAAAAATCTTCAAAAATCTTCTCTGAAACCATAAGTCCCAGAGATTAGGCATCTAGCATGTAGCAATGTCGAGTGGTCGCCTACATGAATCCTGCCAATCATGCCCCTGGGGTCCAAATTGGCTAAATCCTGTGGCCCCTTAACTCCAACAAACTTATAATGGAAAAAAAAAGCTTCAAACATCTTCTTTGAAACCATGAAATACAGACCATAGATATTTAGTATATAGCAACACAAAATGGTCGCCTACATAAATCCTACCAACCATGCCCTTTGGGTCGAAATTGGCCAAGCCCCAGGGCTCATTAGCTTCTATAGACGAATATTGGGAAAAAAAAAACTTAAAAAAAAAATCTTCTTTTCCAAACCCATAAGGCGCAGATTTTGTTTGATTTGAGGTTTTACATCCCTGTCAACACTGTATAGGTCATTTTGGAGATGTCTCTTCCAATTTTGTGGGACTTTTACCCGACATTGAGATGAAATTACATCTCAAGCCCTGTCGCCCAATGAAACCAATAGGGTTTATAAGCATGGACACCGCTTTGCCTGAGCTAGATATTTAGCATGTAGCAATGTCAAGTGGTCTCCTACACTAATGATTTTCTGGTACACAGGTGAGCGATATAGGGCCATTTGGCCCTCTTGTTTCTAATTTTTCCCCAAAACAGGATTTGACATCTCATGCAAATAGAAACAGGATTTGACAATTCATGCAATTAAAACAATTTGCATCAGATGTCAAGTCCAGTTTTTTGGGAAAAATAACAATATCAACAATTTGTCGTTTGCTGATTTTGCCTAGAGAGTGGTGAAGCAACCATTGCCGGTCATTTCGTATCGTCCCTCAGAGACAGGGAGAAAGTAGAAGAGGCGAAAGAGAGGGACAGGAGAGAATATAAGAATCTGATATGGGGTTCTGTTGTAGATGAGCGTTTCCAACCCGAGGGATGACCGTGCTGAGTGGAACCAAGGCTACGCCGAGGTTTCGCTCAGCACGGTCATCCCGAGGGTTGGAAACGCTCATCTACAACAGAACCCCATATTGGATTCTTTTTCTTGCACAACACCTCCGGTTAGTTTTGACAGGTCGCACATGCATATTGTTTACACAATAAAAGTAGTGCGGAAGTAGTTCCGGCAGTTGAATAGAATTGAAGCGCATTTATGTTAGTTGCCTGGGTCGGAACACCAGGGTCAGAACATAAATTCCTATCCCAGGGTAAAATCACGGATTTCCTTGTCTGGTGTGCAAGAAAAATAAAAATGAATGAAAGTAAAGCAACAGAAGCACATTACCCCTACCTGCTACAAGGATAGCATGCATTGCCCAGTTGTAACCCAGTAGGGGTTGGACTCCCTAGTGACACTAGATAACACGACACCTTCGCCGTCAACTGGTAGACGAAAATTGTTACATCAAGACCGAATATCTTTCTCTGAGAGGGGCTACTCTAAAAGGAAAGAACTATTTTTTCTTCCTTTTACTAAAAGAAAAGAATTTGCTTTAGAATTGTGCGTAACGTCATGACGTCGTCCATGTCAACCCCATGATTTCTGTTGCAAATGTTTTTCAAATATGGTTATATGATGCGTGGCCATTTCATAGGGAATTTATGATCATTTCATATTAAATTAATGAAACCCGCCAAAGGTTCGTTTCAAAATTTTCATATGATTAAATTTCATATGGAAGTGCCACTCGTGTAAGCTCTATGTATAAAGCGGAAGATTCCATTCGTTTCAGAATGTATTGAGAAAGCTTCTCTGGCTCATCACCGGTTCAAACAACTCCGAATAGCAGAAGGGGAGAGTGATAGCTCAGTGGTTAGTGCACTTGCCTCTGATGCTAGAGGTCCCGGGTTCGATCCCCAGCAACGGCGATAAAATTTCGGTGTCCGAACACGCTCCATTGGCATCATTTGCAGGGATGAATGTCATAAAGTGCACCGTCCTTCGGATCGGGACGTTAACTGGAGGCCCCCTGTGCAGGGAGAACCATCCCCTGTGCAGGTTAAAGATCCCTACCGTAATTACATGCTTACTGTGTAGGCTGTCATCCTGCAAAACCTGGAGTGTATGTAATGTACACCTGCGGTAATGGTCAAATGTGACCGACGCAGTATCAGTAGACAGACAGACAGACAGACAGACAGCACGGTTGCAATTAACGCAAATACATCACATAAACAAGGTCCGTGAACTGAACACCCCCCTTACACCCCACTTTATAAAGAGAAAACTGGGGTTTACGGGGATAAACATTATTTTTCTTATTTCTGTTCCAAGACATAGGTTGTGGGTACTCGTTAGAACCGCCTCAGTGAGGCGGTTCTAACGAGTACCCACAACCTATGTTTGCAGTATAAATAATACAAATATCACAGATTTTCTTCAGAAAAGTAGCCATTTTGGAAATGTATAAATGGCACTATATCGCACGGGTGTGTTATCGTAATGTGGAAAGAAATGCTTCAGTCGCTTCGTAAGGATTAAACGTTCAAGTAAAGAAATAATACTTCACCAAATAGTGAAAATATTGCGTTTTCAAAGAGACAGTTTAAAATACAATAAAGTGTACATAATTATTAAGATTATAATCGTTACATGAATCAGACATCCCACATTGAGCTTTATCTAAAAAGAGATGAAAAGGTTGCTATGCAATTTGTTGGCTCCGATATAATTCATTTTTGGGTCGATTGTTTGGCAATCAATCCAAAATACTAAGCATAAAAACACAGTGCTAAAGTCCACGTGGCTATCACTGACTTGTCGGAATAACGGTTATAGAAAAAATAGCAGCTGTGAGGTAAGAGTGTTGCGTAAGAGGATTATCTATAGAATCTGGATTGCCCCCGCCCATCGGGGCTTGAAGAAATGGATGGGCTGCATGATGCTTCCACGCAGAGCTGAAACCGACCGCACATGAGTGCTGGTAAACCGCTTAGTGGATCTAAGCCTGTCCAGGCAAAGCGGTGCGAGTCGGCCCATCGATGCTTATAAACCCTATTGGTTTTATTGAGCGACAGGGCTTTGGATGTCATTTCATCTCAATGTCGGGTGAAAGTCCCACAAAATTGGAAGCAACGTCTCCAAATTGACCTATACAGTGTTGACGGGGACGTTAAACGTCAAATCAAACAAACACACGAACAATAGAATCTGGACTGGAATCATTGGTTGGGCTTGGCAAAAAGTGTAGACCCGGACCAGGCGCGGTAGAAGGCGGCGTCTGATTAGTGTCTACACTGTTTTATTGAAATTTAAGTGTTAAACAAATCAGTTTAAGTTACAGTCCAGGCCTATTTCCCACGCCTATACTCAGAGACAATCGATCCGCCAGTTCTCACAGTGCTTTGATTGCAAAGGAAAAATCGAGAAAAGTTGTAACCGGGGATTGTGAACAGGTAGAATACGATCGCGTGAAATAGTGTATTCTTTCAGATTTCCAAAATGATTTCTCTACTGATGAAAAATTTATGATATTTTTATTATTTTTACCCCCAAACATAACGGGTTGTGAGTACTCGTTAGAACCGCCTCATTGAGGCGGTTCTTACGAGTACCCACAACCTATGATTTGGAACAGCAAAGAGGACTGTAGAGAGAGAGAGAGAGAGAGGGGGGGGGAGGGAGAGAGAGAGAGTAAAATAAACGGTAATGACGAAAAACAGGAGAACTAAAAGTAAACCTCATTCCACCCACCTGCTGCAAACACAGTTGGCCTTGTGCGAACTGTAAGCGAGCAGCAGTTGGACGGCCAGGTGGAGAACCACGCCTTCGCCTCGCCCAATATTAAACGCTTTTTAGATTGCATACAAAAAAGAGTATAGACTAGAGCTGTCAGTGAAACTGACTAGGGCCCCCGGCAGCGCTATCAGAGGAGTAGGAAAATTTGTGTACGGACAGACGGACAGACAGACAGACAGACGGACGGACAGAGTGATTACTATAGGGCACCCACACTTTCAGTGCGGGGCCCTAAAAACGGAATGAGGGACTAGCGGAGTGCTGAATGTCTACTGGTTTCTCATGTGAATATTTCTCATGTGAAGAGTGCTGGCTCTGATCAGGTTGAAGATTTCGCTGTCTGTGAAAAGGAGGTCTGAAGAGAAGAATTTTCTCCTTGTGATTTGGGAGACAAACCTGTTGTAAGAATGAGTTACCTCACCTGGTGTAAATGGTCCTGTAAATACTAAGAAATGACTGTTAGTTTTCTGGTGATCATGAAAGTATGAACGCAGTGGGTCGTATGCAAAGTGTAAACTTTGCTAGCGACCCGCTGTCGTTCATACTTTAATGAAAAGCAGAAAAATTAAGTTTATTTTTTATATTTACATTCTTTGCCATACATCACTGGGCGAAAAAAAAGTTTATATGGCACGCTGTTTTTCTACAAAGAACGGAGCAGCGTTGACGTCATCAACGCCCGTAGACAGCCATGGTTAAGACTGGCGCAACTTTACGTCACTGAAAGTCATGTAACTCGATGCGTTCATGGAAGTATGAACTACATTGTTTTCTATATGTATACATTAGACTTTACACTGGAAATGTAAATATTTAAGAAATGAAATTTATTTTTCTGCAGTTCATGGAAGTATGAACGCAGTGGATCGCGTGCAAAGTAAATGAACCCCGAAGGGGTTCATGTAAACTTTGCTAGCGACCCACTGCCGTTCATACTTTCATGAAAAGCAGAAAAATTAAGTTTATATTTTCATTATTTGCCCCTCATCACTGGGCGAAAAAATGCTTGTAGGGCAAACTTTTAAAGCTGAAAAAAACATTTGCACGCTGTTTTTCTACAAAGAGCGGAGCAGCGTTGACGTCATCAACGCCCGTAGAGAACAATGGTTTAGAATGACGTCACTTAAAATCATGTGATTCAATGCGTTCATGGACGTATGAACGCAATAATTTTCTATAGGTTTACATTAGACTTTACACTGGAAATGTAAATATTTGCAAATTAACCAACCTTCCAATGTTTGGTAGATTTCGTCTGGATGAAGAATCCACCAGTTCTGTTTCCTACTCACATACCAGACTCTAAACACCAAAGTGAAGAGAAACACAAGCCAGTGGGTATATCTGGGGAACAAACTTTGACCACTCCACGGTGATTCGCCGGAAGCCACACCGTGCGTCGTTGATGCATTTGTTTCCAATGGCGTTTGGTTTTGCGAGTCATTTGTGTCGCCAGATTTCTCGACATAGTCTTTGATGTTGTGATTTTCTTTGACACTATGTTCTTTTCCTCCTTTGCTCATTGACCCTGCGTTGTTCTGTCGCCGAGCCTTGATGGGTTTGTTTGTCGTCGGCACAGTGCCATTCTGCGACGTATAGTGTCCATTAGCTGTCGTTCTTATACCATCTCCTGTATTGGTTCTATTTTTCTCCGATTTATCACGTTTAAATTTTATTCCTGTAAATGATTTAAAATTTCCCTGCAAAAACGATCGTAAATCCATTCTGAGACTCTTCCAGCTTACAGATTCTCTAAACTCTTACCAATCCACTGAATAAAGCTCTTTCGTAATATTCTAGTGTCCCACAGTGTTCAACATGTCATTCTCTTCATTCTCTTTTGTTTCTGTTATAAAGTTAACCTGTTGAGAGAAAGATGAATGATTGATTTTAGAGATTAACCCTTTTTGTACTAAATGGAATCTTCCTCCCTATATATAGCAGTGGTCCATTTCAAAATTTAGGGGTGTTGGGTTCTTTTTCTTAAAAGTTTATTTTGGAAATGGCTGAACTTTTTGCAAACAGTGTAGGCCCTGACCAGACGCCGCGTTCTACGGCGTCTGATCTGGACCTGCACTGTTTGCCACTTACCCCTTTATGGGTTTCCGGTACCAAATGGTTTAAACTTGTCTTCTAATCACGCTTATTTCCTAAGCAAATTTTAACCTTTTCACCCTCGAGATCTGAAAGTGGACTTTCACTTAAATCTTTGATTTGGGATAAATGTATATTGCCAAGTGTTGTATTAGTCCAAATCATTTACAGACTTACAAACAGGAAGATCCTGATGAACTGGCTCGTAATGAGCAGTCTTATCGGGAACTACACTGTTTGCATAGGTTCATGTATCAGTCTACGGGGTTGATAGGGATCAGAAAACGAAAAGTTTGCATTTGCAATAATAAGAGTATTAGCAGTCAATAATTTTCTAAGGAATCATCAAACTACCAGTGATGTTAAATTGCAGTTGTGCGTACAGTAATCGCTGATAAGATTGCCTAGGCGGAGCTAATAAATGTCAAATTCTTTGAGTCCACCAGGAGATTCGGTAGGGTGCCTTTCGCATGCTTTCTGCAAGCGGACCAAATCACCATATATACGCCACAGCTTTGTTTGTGTTATAGTTGAATTCACACAATCTGGTGACTTGGTTTACCTTTTTTGTAACAGAATATTCCAAAGGCGGGTTCAAACGGTAGCTCCGCCTAGTAAATCTTTTTTTTCCAACAACACCAGTACCCATAATTCATTGGACCATTGACATGAAAGAAGCGACTTGGAGACCACTGGCATGGTAAAAGCAACCCGGAGACAACAGGCACGAGTGAGTGAGTGAGTGTTTGAGTTTTACGTCCCACCAACAGCTAAGGTCATACGGAGACGGAACCGCGGTTTAAAGGCTCATCCGAAAGTCTGGAGAAGCCTGGGATCGATCTTGCGACCCCTGGTTTACAAGGCGAGTACCGTAACCACTTCACCACGGAGGCTTCTACCACAGGCACGATAATCAGCAGCTGGGAAACCATGGGCATGATAAAAACCATAGGGGCTTGAATCATGAAAAAAAAAAATGAAAAAAAAAAAAAAATTTTTTTTTTTTTTTTTTTTTTTTTGGTACTATAATAGAGACAAGGGGGGAAACTTCGGCTCAATATTTTGGGGGGTTATCTCATTTTAACCAGTGTATCTTTTTCGCAAATGCAGTTTTTTATCTGCTTATTATGAATAATACAAGTTAAATAAGTCCACTTTGCAAAAATAATCCGCCACTGTCTGCCACTTGCAGGAAACATGCTTTTCTCGCATGGATTAACTCAGCAAAGCAAAATTCGGCATAAACGTGTGACAAAAATTTTCAGGTTTTCATCAATCCCAACCGAACTAGTGATACGGGGGGAACTTTTTTCACTTTCACCCGTTGTCTTTCATTTAACTTTAGCTCGCTTTGCCAATTTGAAGCCAAAAAGATGTACTCGCAGCTCTAAATATAGATTTTTCCAACTTTTGCTTCGCTTTCAGCAGTGTTCTGTCAATGATCGGTACAGAAACCGGGCGCTTGCCATAATCGTCGTGTTTAAAAGGCGGGACGTGCAGGACAGATATAATCCGGAACTTCGGAAACTACGTTCCGGCAGTGGAGTTGTTACTGTTAAAATGTGTGTGATAGCCTTGATTTCTCCTTTAATTTATTTTGTCAATGTAACATATTCTGCTAGGACTACGTATACACGTATTACGCAGCTAAGATAACTGGATGGTGTTTCTACGTATAATGGGCTGTGCTCTGGGAATTTTGTATTGCATCGCTTCATGTCAGCCGCTGTAACTTTTTTGACACATGCGCAGAAAAGGAAATAAAATGTTTACTAAAAAGCAGAAGACGGCCTTTGATCTGATTAAAAAAACAAGGCCCAACTGGGCCCAACTGCCTTGTTTATGTCCAGGCTGGGACGGGCACAACCCCCGTTATCGAGGAGATTGCTAGAGAGCTCCGTATTGAAGGGGAAATGTTTGTCAGTTTCTTGCACAACGGCTATCGTATAAAATCTATGTGTTTTTGGCAGAGTGCTAAAGAACACGTGTACATGACGTTTGTTTGTTTGTTTGACTTGAGGCTTAACGTCCCCGTCAACACTGTAAAGGTCATTTTGGAGATGTTGCTTCCAATTTTGTGGGACTTTTACCCGACATTGAGATGACATGACATCTCAAGCCCTGTCGCCCAATGAAACCAATAGGGTTTATTAGCATGGACGGTCCGCCTCGCACTGCGGTTCTTGGACAGGCTTAGTGGGGGACCAGATTCAGCTCTGCGGTTGAAGCAGCATGCAGCCCATATATTTCTTCAAGCCCCTTTGTGCGGGGGCCGCTATGTACACGACATCGTCACCTTATGTTTAAACGCTCGTTCCCGGTACACGGCGACGGTTAGCTAAGCAAAAAATTAAATAAAAATGCAGCAGTGTTAAGCCAAACGGTTCAGAATTTTAGTTAAAAGAGATACGGCTAGAAATAACTTGAAATAGTTTTACAAATTTGAATTCATAGTGGTCGGAAAGACTGACGACTTTAAGCGTGTGTTCTAATATTATTACCTAAATAACAAAGGCTGTTTTGGTGCCAATAGGCCTGTAGGAATTTTCGTTCTTTTTTTTTTCTTTGTGATAAGTGGAAACCAAGGAAAAAGCGTTTCAACATGTATTTTGTCTAATGTTAGCTGTTCTCTCTCTCTCTCTCTCTCTCTCTCTCTCTCTCTCTCTCTCTCTCTCTCTCTCTCTCTCTCTCTCTCTCTCTCTCTCTCTCTCTCTCTCTCTCAGATATTTGGATTAAATTTGTGGAAGTCTTAAGATTAATTAGAGGGGTATGGAAATATTGTGTACTGTTCATTCCAGAGGTAGAAAGAACGGTGTACAGACATAAACTGCACCAACCTGCAGCCCAAGGATTATAAAACTTTTTCATGCTCAACTGATAGGGTATGGAATTTATCCGGCTCATAAATAAAAAAATATAATGTAAACACATAGAAAACAGTATGGTTCATACTTCCGTAAACGCATCGAGTCACATGATTTTCAGTGACATCAAGTGACGTCATTCTAAACCATGGTTCTCTACGGGCGTTGGTGAGGTCAACGCTGTTCCTCTCTATGTAGTAAAATGGGTGTAAATGTTTTTCAGTTTAAAAAGTTTGCCCTATAAGCATTATTTTTCGCCCAGTGATGAGGGGCATAGAATGTTATTATAAAACAATAAACTTAATTTTTCTGCTTTTCATGAAAATATGAACGACAGCGAGTCGCTAACAAAGTTTACATGAACCCCTTCGGGGTTCACTTACTTTGCTTAGACTGCAGTTTGTGACGTTTCTTCTCTTTCAGCCAATCAAAGGTCGTTTCTGCTGCTGACTATATTGTGAAGAGACCTTCTTAATGATTAAGAAAGGTTCTTAACCATTAAGAAGAATTCTTAACACATTAATCAGCCCAGATGCTCCTGAGTGACTGAAAAGCAATTAAAATTCACCCAAATCAAGCAAGATGATCTTAATGTCCAGTGAATTAATTATCCATGGTCTATCTTTTTTCTGGAATATCAAAACGAAATTAGCAGAAATTGACAAACTGACAGTTCAAAAGAAGTAGGAGAGTCAATACAAAGCATGCATAGCCAAAGTCTCACAATAATAAAAAAAAAAAAAAACACAAACAAACAGGTTTACTTCTTTAACCCTTTTGTACCAAATGGAATCATCCACCTTATATATAGCACAGGTTCATTTTAAAATTAGGGTTGTCTGGTTCTGTTTTCTTCAAAGTTTGCAAATTGGCTGAATTTTTTGCAAAAAGTGTAGGCCCTGATCAGAGGCCGTGTTCTGTGGCGTCTAGTCTGGGCCTGCACTGTTTGCCAATTAGCCGTTCGGATGTTTCCGGTAAAAATGAGTACACTTCCAAGGGAGGCTACAGTTTGTCAGAACAGCAACACTTTTTTTCTTGTTTTAACAAAACTCTTATCATACAAAACAAATATTCCAGACCAGAGCTTGTGAGTGAGACTAAGTCAAAAATTCAAAATAAAACAAATTTCATACCCAACAACAACCATCCGATTGATGAACAACCTATAAGCTCCTGTTTTACTATTCTTCGCAGGAACAGAAAAAATGTTGCTGATGATAGGCCTATTTCAAACTCTTGAAATCCAGACCGTGTCTCCCATCTGACATTTTTTTCTTCAAGTTCAAATTAATAAAAAAATGAAAATAAAAAGACACCTTCTTATGGCAGCTTCTCAGTGAAGAGCAACTAAGTGAATGGATGAGAGTAAAATAAAGTTTTGAGCATAATTAATATAATCTCAAGAGACCATCAGTGGACATAATTCAAGAAAATTGACAGCAGTCTAAGCCAGTTAGAAGTCATAAAGAGATTTCTTCACAGTAAGAATCTGCTACGCTTCGCTTCGCAGATTCTTACTTGTGAAGAAATCTCTTCATGACTTCTAACCTATACATACAACCCACTGCGTCCGTACTATCACGAACAGCAGAAAAATAATTTTCATTTCTTAAGTGTTTGTTTTCTTTGCCTCGTATCGCTGCTCACTCTAGGGTTTATTAGCTATCCCATTATGTCAGTCATTGCAAAACACCCACATTGAGCCCGAGGTAACCGTCTCCTGTAGCAGGTTTTGTTATCCATGCAATTAGGGGAGCAGCTTCTCAGTTTCCCCTAAAATGTACATTTTTAACAGTCAGAATGACATGTCCTTATCAACTTTTAATGAAATGGACATTCAATTTGTCATCAAACTGCTGTCAAGTGTCAAAGAAAGCAGGTCATGAAATGTACATGCACTGATTTTTATTTCATGCGTAGCACTTTACATGTAAACGGATGCTTTAGACACAAACTTTAGGCTCACTGGAAAAATTATGACGATATTCTCCAGGAGGTATGAATATTAAAATACTGACATTTTGTTGTGTTACATTGGTGTGAATGTGCTTTATCGCTTATTAATTTCTGTATATTTGTGCAGTTCACAACGCATTCTTTAAAGTTTTCGGACCTGCCCATCGGGGCTTAAAGAAATAGGTGGGCTGCGTGACGCTTCCAAGCAGAGCTGAAACCGACCGCACGCGAGTACTGCTAAACCGCTCAAAGAATCTATGCCTGCCCGGGCAAAGCGGTGCGAGTCAGACCGTTCATGCTTATAAACACTATTGGTTTCATAGGGCGACAGGGCCTGAGATGTCAATTCATCTCAATGTCGAGTAAAAGTCCCACAAAATGGATTCAACGTCTCCAAATGACCTGTTGATGGGCACTTTTAACATCTAATCAAACAAATAAATTCCTTAAAGTGTTTGGGTGAGAAAAATAATTAATATTGCGGTCGTGGCTTCGGGCTCGTTTTCAGTGAATTAAAGTCTCGTGCTCGACAAAACCCTACATGATACTTAACTAAACTGAAAACTTGCTTGAAAATTCCTTGTTTCGGCCTCAATCCCATCATACATTCTATTATTCAGTTCTTATCTAAGCAGGAAACGGCCCCGCCCATCGGGGCATGAAGAAATTATGCTTCCACGAAGAGCTGAAACCGACCCGCACACGAGTACTGGTAATCTACTTACAGCATCTTAGCCTGCCCAGGCAAAGCGTGCGAGTCGGCCCGTCCATGTTAATTAAACCTATTTGTTCATTGGGCGGCAGGGCTTGAGATGTCATTTCATCTTTAGGTCGGGTAAAAGTCCCACAAAATTGGAAGCAACGTCTCTAAAATGACCTTTGCAGTGTTGACGGGGACGTTAAACCTCAAATCAAACAAACAAATCTAAGCAGGAAAATTGATGAACATTTAGTATTTAAAATTAGCGAACATTACAAATTTAACGCTCGACTGAATTGAGCATGAATAACGATTTATAACCTTTTAATAGCCTGGTCGAGAAACACTAAGATTGGAATGCCGCTTTACTCAAAAGCACCAAAATTAAATGTTTTATATTGAAAAAGGCCCCATTAGGCTAATACAAGGACGTTTTCAACAGATCTAAGCACTTCACAATCAAACCTTTCATAAAAGGCATCTATTTTAAGGCATTCAAGAGTTCTGCAACGGAAGGCCTGATGTTTGTTTTTTTTTTTTTTTTTTTTTTTTTTTTTACCGGATACTACGGTCTTCGACCACATGTGATTAACAATCGGCTCGATATGAGTGAAATAAACTCGAAAGGACCGTAAAATGATCCCCGCTACACCCCCCCCCCCCCTCACCCTCCCCCCCCCCCCCCATTAATGGATTTGGCCGAATTCATTAATAGAAGCGTCCACTTCAGAAACTCGCGGATGAGAGAACATGCTGCACTGTAGGGGTTCTGTCCCCTTAAATCGCCCAATGGGCCCAACCTAAATAGTGCTTATTGTCATTTACTGGCCATTAGCGACCCAGGATCAAAATTTCAAAACATAAAAAGGAATCTGTTGCAATTATTATTTTATTATTATTATCATTACTATTTATATTATTATTATTATTATTATTATTATTATTATTATTATTATTAGGGAACAACTTGTTTCCATGCTGCATCATTTTGAACATTTACGTATTGATGGCAATTTAACAAGCTGGCTGTTTTTTAGCTCACCTGTGCCGAAGGCTCCAGGGGAGCTTATAGTATAGTGGGTCGTCCGTCGTCCGTCCGTCCGTCCACACTTTTGAGCAGCTATATCTCTGCAGCCTGCAGGCTGATCTCAATCATTTCTCATCTGTAGCATGCCTCTGGTGGGGCATTGATGACATTAGCGTTTTTTTTTTTTTTTTTTTTTTTTTTTTTGAAATCGCATGAAAACTTTGGCTGCTATGGCAATCACAAGGTCCAAGAGACTTACAATGGGAAAATGTTTGTCATCACCGTAGCCCCTAAGGTGGCTAGGGATTAAACCTCGGATGAGTTCGAAAACCGGCCAAGTCGGCCCATTTATCATTTATCATACATCCCTTTGATTGCTGAAAATGCCGATTTTTGACCGTGTCATCACCGTAGCCCCTTCAGTTTTGATCGGATCTTTCTGAAACTTTTATGTAATGTGGCTGTGGATCAAATCTCGGATGAGTTCGAATACCGACCAAGGTAGCCTATTTACTATATAGTTATGTCCCTTTGATGGCTGAAAATGTCGATTTTCGACCTTGTCATCACCGTAGCCCCTTCAGTTTTGATCAGATCTTTCTGAAACTTATATGTAAGGTGACTGGGGATAAAACCTAGGATGAGTTCGAATACCGGCCAAGTTGGCCCATTTATCATAGATTTACGTCCTTGTTATCACCATACCCCTTCAGTTTTGATCGGATTTTTCTGAAACTTATATGTAAGGTGGCTGGGGATAAAATCTTGGATGAGTTCGAAAACAGGCCAAGTCAGCCTATTTATCGTAGAGTTATATCCCTTTGATGGCTGAAAATGTTGATTTTTGACCTTTGTCAACACCGTAGCCCCTTCAGTTTTGATCGGATCTTTCTGAAACTCACATGTAAGGTGGCTGGGAATACAACCTTGGATGAGTTTGAATACTGGCCAAGTCGGCACATTTATCATAGAGTTACCTGCCTTTGATTGCTTAAAATGCCTATTTTCGACCTTGTTAGCACTGCTGCCCCTTCAGGTTTGATCGGATCTTTATGAAACTTACAAACAAATAAGTCAGGCAGAAAAGCTCGGAGGAGTTTGAAAACTCGTGAGGTTTGCCTATTTGTCACAGAGTAACATCCCCTTGATTGCAGCAGTTAATTGCTTATTTTTGAACTTGTCATCACCATAGCCCCATCAGTTTATATCGGATCTTCTTAGCAAGTCAGGAATAAAAGCTGGGATGCGTTTGAAAACTGGTGAGGTCAGCCTATTTATCATAGTGTTACATTCTACTTGATTTGCAGAAAATGCTTACCCTGTCATCACCATGCCCTTCCATTAATCCTTCAGTAAAGGCTGGCACTTCCTGAAACTTTGAATCTGTTAGCTCAGGTGAGCGATACAGGGTCCATTTGTTTTATTTCTGTCTACACAAGCATGAGTGAAACTGTTTTGAAAATAACACAAAACGTACACGATTTCAACAAAAAATACATTTCACATTTTCTGAGTCCGGTAAGGAGATAACTGCGGCTAATCCCTGCCTTCCTAAATTTAGCCACCCACCTAGCTCAGTGCCTCAGATGCTAAACGTCCCAGGTTTGATCCCCAGCAGCGGTGCCAAAATTTCGGCTTCAGAACACGTTCCATTTGTATAATAAATTTTGCAGGTATGAATATCATAACGGTGCATCGTCCTTCGAATCTGAACGTTAACTGGAGACCTCTGTGCAGGGAGAACCATCCCCTGTGCAGGTTAAAGAACCCTACCGTAATTACATGGTGACTGTGTACTCTTTCAGCTCTCAAAACTGGAGTATATGCAGTATACAACGTCTCTGTCCCCTCTTGGGGTTTAGTTGAAAATGGAAGAAAAATAGCGATAATGCTCATTTGTCACTACTACGAACGGTATAAAAATTAAACCGCACCGGTCGTACCGGTCGTTAGTTCATCGATAGAGCAGCCCGGAATCAGCAGAAAAACCAAGCTTCGCGACGACTGTTTTCTTGATCTTTTACATAAAGTGATGTAAAAGTAATAAAATCTAAATTTAGAGCTGCAAATACATCATTTTGGATTCAAATTGGTCAAGAGAGGTTCATTTGAATGAAAGACATCAGTTGAAAGCGAAAAAAGTTTCCTCCGTAACACTAGTTCGCTTGTGATAAATGAAAACCTGAAAATTTTTGTCACACGTTTATGCCGAATTTTGCTTTGCTGAGTTAATCCATGCGAGAAAAACATGTTTCCTGCAAGTGACAGACAGAGGCGGATTATTGTTGCAAAGTGGACATATTTAACTTGTATAATTCGTAATAAGCAGGTGAAAAACTTCATTTGCGAAAAAGATACACTGGGTAAAATGAGGTAACCCCCCCAAAAATGGAGCCGAAGTTTCCCCCCTTGTCTCTAATATAGTACCAAAAAAAAAAAAAAAAAAAAAAATTTTTTTTTTTTTTTTATTTTCATTTTTTTTTTTTTTTTTTTTTTTTCATGATTCAAGCCCCTATGATAAAAACAAATCCGTTTGGTTGATTGTGGTGGGGTTTACAACATGTCAACCCTTAGGCTGGAAATCACAATCAATCTGGAGACCACAGACATTAAGCAGCCACTTGGAGATCACGGGCATGGTAAAATCAATATGAAGACCACCGAAACGATATAAGCGATCATAGTAAAACATCACGAAAACATGCCTATATAATTTTGACCCCCTTGAACCCCACTTTTATATAGTAAAACTGGGGTTTCCGGGGGTATACCTTATTTTTCTTATTTCTGCTCTAAAATATAGATTGTGGGCACTCGTTAGAACCGCCTCATCGAGGCGGTTCTAACGAGTGCCCACAATCTATATTTGGAGCAGAAATAAGAAAAATATCACAATTTTACATCATCAAATTTTCATTTTTTCGACGATAAAGGTGGCAATGTCTTTGTATAGGCGTGTTTGCGTAATGATAAGTTTGGAGACCATAAACATGACGGAAGCAAGTTGGAGACCACGGGCACGTTCAAGCAATCTGGAGACCACAGACATGAAAAAGGCAACTTTGAGAACACGTCTGGAGGCAACGGACGTGATATATAGAAGCGACTTGGGAGGCCACGGGCATGGTAAAAGTAAAGTAGAAACCACATACATGACAGAAGCGACTTGGAGACCACGGGCATGGCGATAACATGCGTGCTAGAAGCGACCGACCTGGAGACCACGGGCATGGTAAAAGCAATCTGGAAACCACAGACATGATAGAAGCGACTTGGAGACCACTGGCATTGGTTGGCCGAGGCTGGCTAGCCTGGTACAGAAACAGTGTGAGTGAGTGAGTGTTTCAGTTTTACGTCCCACCAACAGCTAAGGTCATACGGAGGCGGGACCTCGGTTCATTACGAAAACACGCATATACAAATACATTGCCACCTTTATCGCCGAAAAAAAAATGAAAATTTTAAGACTGTGATCTTTTTCTTATTTCTGCTCAAAATATAGATTGTGGGCACTCGTTAGAACCGCCTCATCGAGGCGGTTCTAACGAGTACCCAAAATCTATATTTTAGAGCAGAAATAAGAAAAATAAGGTATACCCCCGGAGACCCCAGTTTTACTATATAGAAGTGGGGTCCAAGGGGGTGAAAATTATATAGGTGTGTTTTCGTGATGTAAAGACTCATCCGAAAGTCTGGAGACGGTACAGAAAGAAATGTATAGTGAAATTCCTATATTAATACCACCTTTGGGACTGTTCAAAAGTGAGCTTTAAGTGATCTGGAGACCCCAGACATAATAGAAGTGATTTGAGACCACGGACATGGTAAAAACGATCTGGAGACCACAGACAAGATAGAACTGATTGGGACCACGGACATGTTAAAAACGATCTGGAGACCACAGACATGATAGAAGTGACTGAGACCACGGGCATGGTAAAAACGATCTGGAGACCACAGCCATGATATAAGTGATTGAGACCACGGGCATGGTAAAAACGATCTTGAGACCACAGACATGATAGAAGTGACTGAGACCACGGGCATGGTAAAAACGATCTGGAGACCACAGACATGATATAAGTGACTGAGACCACGGGCATGGTAAAAACGATCTGGAGACAACAGACATGATAGAGGTGATTGAGACCACGGAGACAACAGACATGATAGAGGTGATTGAGACCACGGACATAGTAAAAACGATCTGGAGACCACAGACATGATATAAGTGATTGAGACCAAGGACATGGTAAAACGATCTGGAGACCACAGACATGATATAAGTGATTGAGACCACGGACATGGTAAAAACGATCTGGAAACCACAGACATGATATAAGTGATTGAGACCACGGACATGGTAAAAACGATCTGGAGACCACAGACATAATAGAAGTGATTGAGACCACAGACATGGAAAAAACGATCTGGAGACCACAGCCATGATATAAGTGATTGAGACCACGGACATGGTAAAAACCATCTGGAGACCACAGACATGATAGAAGTGATTGAGACCACGGACATGGTAAAAATGATCTGGAGACCACAGACATGATATAAGTGATTTAGACCACGGACATGGTAAAAACGATCTGGAGACCACAGACATGATAGAACTGATTGAGACCACGGACATTGTAAAAACGATCTTGAGACCACAGACATGATATAAGTGATTGAGACCACGGACATGGTAAAAACGATCTGGAGACCACAGACATGGTATAAGTGATTGAGACCACGGACATGGTAAAAACGATCTGGAGACCACAGACATGATATAAGTGATTGAGACCACGGACATGGTAAAAACGATCTGGAGACCACAGACATGATAGAAGTGATTGAGACCACGGACATGGTATAACGATCTGGAGACCACAGCCATGATAGAAGTGATTGAGACCACGGGCATGGTAAAAACGATCTTGAGACCACAGACATGATAGAAGTGACTGAGACCACGGGCATGGTAAAAACGATCTGGAGACCACAGACATGATATAAGTGACTGAGACCACGGGCATGGTAAAAACGATCTGGAGACCACAGACATGATATAAGTGATTGAGACCACGGACATGGTAAAAACGATCTGGAGACCACAGACATGATAGAAGTGATAGAGACCACGGACATGGTAAAAACGATCTGGAGACCACAGACATGATAGAAGTGATAGAGACCACGGACATGGTAAAAGCGATCTGGAGACCACAGACATGATAGAAGTGATTGAGACCACGGACATGGTAAAAACGATTATGAGACCACAGGCATGATAGAAGTGATGGAGATACAGGCATTACAGAAGCTATCTGGAGACAGCAGACATGATGGAAGCGCTCTGGAGGCTGGGAACTAACTTTCCCATATCACAGGTCCCGGCGAATGAAATTCATCTGTGGCAAGTTCACAATTTATATAGTTATCTGATGGTTATGTGTCAGGAGAAGAACTTTACAAGTAATTGTGATTTCCAACCCCATGTCTTTTTTTTGTCTCCTATTACTGCTCCTCGCTCACATCTGAACATTACGAGCAGGATTTCCTGGGTGGTAACCAGTATTTTTTTAAGCAATGTGGATGAAGTGCCTTGCTCAAGGGCACAGCACTTTGGTCAGCGTGAGGCTCGAACCCGCAACCTATCGATCACAAATCCGATGCGCTACCACCTACAGGTAAAATCTGACACCGTATTTATAATGTCTGATTTCGTATTTTTGCTATATCGTTTAGGTAAAATAAAATTAAAACATCACGAAAACGCGCCTATATAATTTAAACCCCCTGAACCCTACTTTGAAAAACTTAAACTTGGATTTACAGGGCTAAACCTTATTTTTCCGATTTCTGCCTTGAAATATAGATTGTGGGTACTTGTTAGAACCGTCTCGATGAGGCGGTTCTAACGAGTACCCACAATCTATTTTTTGAGCAGAAATAAGAAAAATCCAGAATTTTTCATCTTAAAATTTTCGTGTTTTTTTCAGCGGTAAAGTTTACAATGCATTTGTATAGGCGTGTTTTCGTGATGACAGTTCTAAAGCTTACCATAATATAGAATATTCCTAAGAATAAATAACATTTTCTAATCCATTCTGTACCACCATTTAGTGACAATTTACATAGCAAATGAACAACAGAACATCGAGCAACACGCTTTATTTATTAATTTTCTACGGTGACAGATTTTACCTGTGTCGTATCAAGTGAAACTGGTTTTATCGTTAATTGTGATTTACAACGTCTCTGATCAGACGGTGCGTACCTGTAAATCTAGTTGCAGCCTTCTCTACTTCACCTCTGCTCAAGCCTAAAAAAATCCGATCAACCTGTGTAGCTGAGCGGACTGTACTGGCTGGTCGAACAGGCCGACATCCTCGCTGCGCGGCTTCTTAAATGATTATTCACGACTCGTTGAAGCGTCACAATAGGTATCGTAGCTTCATTAGTCGCCTTACCGCGATCAGTGTCACATTTTTATTTTCATTTTGAAACTGTGCCTGCTATAGTAAAACTCTAATATTAAGACCATATCTACCTTTCACTGGACCAGACTGAATGTAGAAAACACAAAGAAAATGTAAGCATAAATTGTCTTAATTTTAGGTGATCTTAATAGCGGAATTTAACTGTTATTTACCTGGAAATAAATGCTTTCATCACTCGCGTCAATAATAAAACAGCCTAACTTATTTCTGTATGAGATCGATCTCTTCTTTTTCAATCTAATTGCCCTCTATAGAATATAGAAAGATACACTTGAACCAACGCTGTTCCAGTGCCACCAGCCCGGAACTGGAGAAGTCAGGGTCATTGTCTCCGACCCACTCCTCAGCTGCCACCACGACTTTTTCGTTGGACTGGAAATTTTCAAGTTTGTGAATAGGAAATCGAAACCATTCCGCTCAACACCATTCATTGTAAGTGTGAGTGTGGACTCTTCCGTTGTCCTGTTGGAACAGAATCCCCTTGAAGAGTTTACCTCTGCGTTTTTCACGGATCGCAGTTCTCAGTTGGTCGAGCAAAATTGCATAATACGCACTTGGTATTGTACTTTTCTTTGCTAGGAAGTCCAACATAATAACACCTTGTGCGTCCCAAAATACAGTTGCCATCACCTTTCAAGCAGACAGTTCGCTTTGAACTTCTTTGACATCGGAGACCTCAGCCCTACCCACTGACGACTTCGAGTTTTATTCTCCGACTCATAATAATGGACCCAGGTCTCATCTACAGTCACCAGACGTGAAAGAAAATCATCTTCCTTTGACCTAAACCGCTTCAGTAATGCGCGCGCTGCATACTTATGCTCTGGTTGCCATTTGCTCGTCGCTAAGGGATGTTGGGCCACAACGGACTGTTAACTTGCGTTTCTCAAATGTTTGCTTGAATGGAGGTTTAAATTCCCTGTCAACATTATTTAGGTCATTTTGGAGACGCTGCTTTCAATTTTGTGTGCACAAAGGGACACTGAGATAAAATGACATCTCAAGCCCTGCCGTCAAACGAAACCAAAGGGCTTATACGCATTGGAATGACTCACATCACTTTTTCTGGGCATACTTAGTCCTTCTAAGCGGTTTACCACTACTCGTGTGTAGTCAGTTTAAGCTCTACGTTGAAGCGTTGCAGCCCAATCTATTTCTCTAAGCACCGATGGGCGGGGCCCGGAATCTTAATTGACCCATCTCTAATTTATAGTACTACCTCACTGAAGTATCATGTCCCAGACACATTACATGATACCACACCCAGTCCCATTATCCTGATACTGGGTCGACAGTCCTAGCTCTACCCCGTAAATCTGAGTGCCAAGCGAGGAGCAGCTAGTACAATTTTTAACGACTTTGGTATGTCGCGGCCCAGAATAGAACCCGTGACCTCCCGTTCCCCGGAGCGGACACTCTACCAACTGAGCTTTCGGGGCCGGTCGACCCATGTCTAATGAACTTGCTCAATGGAAGCTTCAAATGTCATTCCAAACGAACTAACCGATTGACCGGCCAAAATAAATAATTCTAACACAGCGCGCCTATAGGCAATGGAAAATAACTGTGTTTTATTCTACAACAAATCACGGCAAGGAAGAGCGTGACAAGTGACGTCATTGAAAACTGCCAATTAATGACGTCAGTAGTCAATTTCCTTGTAACGTCATATTCTCGCATCGAAAACGTTAGAAAAGGATATTAATAAATGCGTGTGTTTCTGTCGATAATTTTAGCGGGATTTCTTCTAACAATGGCGAAAAATTGTGAGATGTTGAAGGAAACAGCAGCTTTATTGCCGATTTTCAGCCTGTTAGAATCGAAATAGATCAGCTCTAGTTTGTGATTTGTGGTTTTATAAATCACAGTTTGTCGGTCAGTTGTAAGTAGACAAATCAAGCGCGCTACGCGCTCGTGATTTGATCTACTTTACAACTGACCTCCAAACTGTAATTTATTACTCAACAAATCACAGTTAGAGCTGATCTATTTCTCAAATAAAACGAAAGAGGTTTAATTGAAATGGCCCCAAAGACGTATGTGAGCCGATGAAGAATGTAATGTAATAAACCATTATGACAAAAATGCATGTCACGATTTCAAAAATGTTAAAGTACTTGCATTTTCCGGTAGATAATTACATGTACCTCGTGAGAAAGGTATTTATCGAAAATACGAATCTTTTAATGCATTCACTTACTTTATTTATGATTATTGCGTTTTATTTTTGTTTAATGGCCCCTTCAAGATTGTTTCACTTATTTCGCACCAATTGCTAATCGAAAATTGGCGAAAACCCGGAGAGAAAAAAAAATACCCACCTGAGGCTCGAACCACTCTGGTGAGAGACCTAATAATTAAGAGTCAGGACTCTTACCCACTGGGCCACGGAGGCCCGATTCAATGCAGGTCTTTGTGTCTGGGCGAGAGACTGGATGTACAACCCTTTAAGATAGTGGAGCCACACTTCAATAGCTCGAACACCCGATATAAAATTTGTTCGAGCCAAGGGTAGGTAGAGTTACTGAGGGTTATTCATAGCACCGTGGTAGGAGGCATAATAGCAATATCTTTTCGATTTTCTTGACAATAATGATATGTCGTGTATACCTCATTGAGGCGATTCTAATGAGTACACACAACATTCATTTTCAAGATAAAATGAAAATATATAGTAAAATTCCTATATAAAGACCACCTTTAGGACTGTTCAAAAGCGGTCTTTAAGACCACTTTTGAACAGTCCCATAGTTGGTCTTCTCTTGAGCACACTGGCTGTAGAAAACACAAAGAAAATGTAAAGGAAACCTTCTAAATATGTTTTTAATAGCATATTTTTCTTAATTTTAGGTGGTCTTATTAGCGGAATTTCACTGTATTCGGAGCATTGTGGGAAGCGATACAACAGTGGTAAAGACACTCACCTGCAGCGGGATTCAAACCCGAGCTACTAGCTTAAAACAGGCGAGTGCCTTATCTACTGAGGTGCCGGTGTTTCTAGTATTATAGACATTCGTGGCTATCGAAATAGAACACATCAGTTTGTTTGTTTGTTTGATTTGAGGTTTAACGTCCCCGTCAACACTGTATAGGTCATTTCGGAGACGTTGCTTCCAATGAGATGAAATGACATCTCAAGCCCTGTCGCCCTGTGAACAAATAGAGTTTATAGGCATGGACTCGCACCACTTTGCCTGGGCAGGCTTAGATCATCTAAGCGGTTTACCAGTACTACTGTGCGGCAGGTTTCAGCTCTGCGTGCAAGCCTCATGCAGCCCATCTATTTCTTCAAACCCCGATGGGCGGGGGCCGGAGAACATGTCAGCGAATACGATTCAAATCAACATCCGTACTCACTCTATCAGACTTTGATTGGTTTGGAGTTCAACGGTCCAGTCAACTCTAAAGGTCAAATAGAGCTTGACAGTTTACTTATCCACACTTTTCCTGGACAGGCATCATAAAACGTTAATCAGTATACTGCAGAAACTGACAACGGGAGAGAAAGGCCGTAGAAAAGATTTCATGATCAATCTCCAGGAAAGAGTTGGTATCGAATTCGCGATCTTCTGCTCGCCAGTGAGACGCTACCAAGGCCGTCTATATGAAGACGATTTGAGGCAAATGGCGCCCATACAACACACAGTGAAGGCTCTGATTAGACTGCAAGTGTGCACTGGTTAATCTGAGCCTATGTTGCGCGCACATGCCGAACACACATTGTCTAATATACAAGTATAGCTTTTACAAAAAGCTAGGTCCACGCTAAACACGTATTAACTGTGAATGCCTAGAATTATATCGCAGAAAATATGTTTTATACAATTTACTGTCTTTGGCAAACTTCTAATTGCCAGTCTGACACTGAGTGATACTACAAGACCGTGTGTGTTTCCATCCTTGTATGCTACTGGTAGACCTCAGCAAACCAGTGCGACGTGTTAAGTTCGCTACCACTTGATTGCAATAGTCCTGTCTAAGCGCTTGGATAAGTCCAAACGTCATGACGATAAGAACAATTGACATGCTTAACATATTGATATGGTATTCTGTAAACATTGTTGCTAACGGCGAGGCAAGTTTTCTTTAGCTCTCCAGAGCCGAAGGCTCCTTGGCAGCTCATAGGATAGACAGTGGCCCATCGTGGTCGACAGTTTGTAGATGTATATTTTGTGCTAGCCTTGTTACAACGCATAATGTAGTAATGTAGTAATTACTACATTTTGATTTTTTTTTACTACATTATGCGTTGGCATAGTCGACGCGAAATGAAGTAAAAAAATTATTTCATTTCGCGTTGATATGCACCATATCGACGCATAATGAAGTAATGATGGTAGAACATAGCTGTCTTCGAAAAGACTTAGGAAGCAATACAGTTAAATTCCTACAATTTAGACCACATTTGAGACGGTTCAAAAGTGGTCTTTAAGACCACAGTTGAACAGTCCAAAAGACGGTCTTCCACAAAAGCACACTGAAGGTCAAAATCACAAAGAAAAAGGTTTATAGGGCGGCATCTCAATGTCGGGTAAAAGTCCCATGAAATTGGAAGCAACGTCTCCAAAATGACCTAAATAGTGTTGACGGGGACGTTAAACCTCAAATCAAACAAATCAAACAAAAGACAGACAGGCAGACAGACAGACAGACAGACAGACAGAATTGACAAAACCTATATACCCCCTTGCATACTTCGTATGCCGGGGGTATAAATAGATGGGCTGCACGATGCTTCCACGCAGAGCTGATACCGCCCGTACATGAGTCCTCGTAATCTGCTTAGAAGGTCTAAGCCTGTCCAGGAAAACTGCTGCGAGTCGACCCATCCATGCATATAAACCCTATTGCTTTTAATTGGACGGCAGCGATTGAGATGTCATTTCATCTCAATATCGGGTAAAAGTCCCATAAAATTTGAAGCAATGTCTCCAAAATGACCTAAATAGTCTTGACGGGAACGTTAAACCTCAAATCAAACAAACAAACTGTTGACGCATAATGAAGTAAAATTAAGTATGCCACCCATCGCCGCAAAATGTAATAATTCTTTCATTTTGCTCAAACCTCTTAGTATCGACGCATAATGTAGTAAAAACGACATTTTATTTCATTTCGCGTCGACTATGCCAACGCATAATGTAGTAAAAATTTCATAATGTAGTAATTATTACATTACTACATTATGCGTTGTAACATAGCCTGTACAAATATGGCAGCAAATATGGGTTGTATATATGTGATAGCCATTCTGTGCCAGAGCCCTGCCCATGTGCGTCTTTTTGTGCGAAGGCTTATACTTGTTATTGGCCTCTTTTACTTGTGTAAATGTGATAGCAATTCTGTTCAAAGATCTGTCCGTGGGTCTTTTTCTTTTTATGAAAGCTTAAACTTGTTATGGACCTCTTTTCTTTTTGTGAAAACGTATGCTTGTTATAGCATTATATATGTGAGTTTTTTTTTTTTTTTTTTTAGTTTTACGTCCCACCAACAGCTAAGGTCATACGGAGACGGGGCCTCGGTTTAAAGACTCATCCGAAAGTCTAGCATTATATATGTAAATGTCAACCTGCATTATGGGTAACTAATGGCAGTACGTGTTAAATCCTATGTCAATAGTGTCTACGCACCTGTGCCTACGCCTACATGGGCGTAGACAAGTACATGTACTTAGTTATGGGCTGCATGATGCTTCCACGCAGAGCTGAATCCGGCCCGCACACTAGTACTGGTAAAACCGCTTAGAGGATCGAAGCCTGTCCAGGAACCGCGGTGCGAGGCGGACCGTCCATGCTAATAAACCATATGGGTTCCATTGGGCGACAGGACTTGAGATGTCATTTCATCTCAATGTCGGGTAAAAGTCCCACAGAATTGGAAGCAACGTCTCCAAAATGACCTTTACAGTGTTGACGGGGACGTTAGACCTCAAAACAAACAAAACAAACAAAACTTAGCTTTCAAAACGAAAGTCTGACGCGACATCGAGAATGTGCAAAAGCTGGCGGGAAGTACAGTGTAATGCAAATCCACTGTTATGTTAATTTCTTGTCTGATGCAAGCGTTTGAAGTTACAAAAACCAAACGAAGGATGGATTTTAGCCAACTCATGTTATAAAAAAGGGGTCTTATCGTTGAGCGACTGGCGACCCTTTAAACACGTGTAAACGCAGTGCCTACAAATGGTCAGTTCCTTTGTCTGAAGCTACCAAGGCTAATAACAGTTCTGCAAACAACGATACCGCGCAAACGTCTTGTCAGAATTTTGATGTTTTTTCCAAGAGATAGATGCTCTTTTCGCACAAACTGGCTTAATCATATTCCGATGTTCTTTTGAATAATGGATTAGCTCGGTGTTTGCAAGCAGTGGAAACTAGTATTCTAATGGAAAATGACACTGCAGCGAAAACCACGATTTCCTGAATTAATACAGTTTGCATCCGGATATTTTACCTGTGTAAAAAGTTGCCACAGTTTTTAGCTCACCTGAACCGAAGCTTATAGGATGATAGTCCATCCATCCATCGTCCGTGCGTGGTCCGCCCGTCCGTCCACACCTTTGACCAGTTATCTCAGTCTGCAGGCTGATCTCGACCATTTCTCATCTGTAGCATGCCTCTGTCGGGACACTGATGACATAAGCTTTTTGTCGAAATCAAATCATGTTTACATAGAATATAAACTTTAGTTGCTATGGCAAGCACAAGGTCCCATAGACTTACAATGGGAAAAATCTTTGCCTTGAGTTTTAATCGGATCTTTCTGAAAGTTACATATAAGTAGGCTGGGGATAAGAGTTCGGATGAGTTGGAAAACTGGTGAGGTCGGCCTGTTTATCATACAGTTATGTTCCTTTGATTTCTGAAAATTAGTTATCACTCTGGCCCATTCAGTTTTTATCGGATCTTCTTGAAACTTACATGTAAGACAGTCGGGGATAAAAGTTCCGATGACTTCGAAAACTGGTTAGGTCGACCTATCTATCATACATTTATGTCCCCTTGATTTCTGAAAATGCCTGTTTTGACCTGGTCATCACCGTAGCCCTTTAAATTTTTATCTGATCTTCTTGAAAGTCACATATAAGTAAATCACGGATTAAAGCTCGGTTGAGTTCGAAAACTGGTGACGTCGGCCTGTCTGTCATAGAGTTACGTCCCTTTGTTTGCAGAAAATGGTCATCGTCGTAGCCCTTTCAGTTTTTATCGGATCTTCTTGAAACTTACATATTAGAAAGTCAGGGATGAAAGCTCGGATGAGTTAGCAACTGGTAAGAGTGGCCTATCTATCATAGAGTTACGTCCTTGGATTGCAGAAAATGCCTATTTTTGACCTTGTCAACAGCGTAGTCCCTCGAGTTTTTATCGAATCTTTTTTGAAAATTAAAAAGAAACGATCAGGAACTGATACAATCGGATCCCAAATTCTTCCCACAATATCACTAGGGAAAGAAGTCAAAACATAGAATGACGACAGTAAACAAAACAGACAACAGGTAAACCGAGTCAGCAGCTCTTTCCCAAATAGGTGGGGACTCAGAATATCCAAACCTAACTAAAAATGAGCGATATCCATACGGGGAAAGAAACTACCAACATGACAAACATAAAACTGGAAGGACAGACATAACTAAAAATGAACAACCAAAAAGGGGGAATAATTAGAATCATCAACATAACAACATATATGATTAGGGAACGAATCAGAACCACCACACAAAACATGAAGGAACCACAGCTAAAGCACCGACATAGAACGGTCAGCAAAATTACTGGTGGGTTTAGCTTAACTTTACGGGATCCCAACCCTCACTCTCACTGTGGTTCAACCAAGTATTTGTTCGGTCTGCGTGAAGGTTTTCTAACTCATCAGTGAATCAACTCGGTAAAAAAAATAATCACAATTAAAGCCATGTTGACACATGGATGAGGACTCGACAGTTAAATGCGCTGAGCCATCCGGTGCTGAACACAGCGCCACAGGAACACTGGAGCAAACGAATAGTTGAACCCCATTGGACCAAGCAAATTAACATGTAATTAAGTCGGGGAAAACAGCTCGGATGAGTTCGAAAACTAGTGAGGTCGGCCTATATTTCATAGAGTTACATTCCTTTTATTGCAGAAAATGCCTATTGTTGACCTTGTCATCACAGTAGTACCTCCAGTTTGAATCGGATCTACTTGAAACTTATACATTTATAAGTAAGTCAGCGGTGAAAGCCCTGAAGAGATCGAAACCTAGTGAAGTCAGCCTATCTTTCATACAGTTACGTCTCATTGCAGAAAATGCATATTTTGACCTTGTCATCACCGTAGCACCTTCAGTTTGAATCGGATCTTCATAAGTAATCCAGGGGTACAAGGTCGGATGAGATCGAAAACTGGTGAGTTCGGCCTATCTTTCATAGAGTTACATACCTTTTATTGCTTTGACCTTGTCATCACAATAGCATCTCCAGTTTGAATCGGATCTTCTTTTAACTTACACATAAGTAAGTCAGGGACACCACGTTCAATCGTAACGGCCCCGATAGCTCAGTGGTAGAGCGTCTGCTTCGGGAATGGGAGGCCGCGGGTTCGACCCCTGGCCGCGCCATACCAAAGGCGTAAAAAATGGTACTAGGAGCTCCCTTGGCTGACGCTCGCATTATCAGGGGTAGTCGTAGGCAGGTAAGTATTTGTTAATTGTTAATGCATACTTTGTTTGTCGCAATAAAAGCTCTATAGAGGTTGTGTTATTTGTTTCTAATATGCGACGTTAAATAAAGCTTCTTTATCTTTTTAAGGCCGAGTAAATGGTTGCAACGCCGGAACTGTGGTCTTTTCACGCCGAAGTGTGATTCGCCGCCATTTCTCGGTGGAGGAGACACAGTGGGAAGAAACAAAAAATTATTTAAAATATTAGGATAAGTTAATCAACCATGAAAAGTAGCCTATCCGGATCTACATACATTCTTCTAACTGCCAATTCTTCAGCTGATGCATAAACGTTCCTGAATTTGTAACACACTTCACGAGGTTCGGCCATACATGTACCATAAATTAGCATTCGTACCAGAAATATCCATGCTTTTCCAATTTTCAACAAATCTATGACCAAATGGTGCGTGAGACGCCAAGTTCTGCAACGGAAGGTCAGGTGGTTTTTCTCCGGGTACTCCGGTTTTCGCCCACCTATGATTAACGATCGGCTCGATATGAGTGAAATAATCTTGAAAGGGCCGTAAAACCCAAACCAAAAAAAAAAAAAAAAAAAAAAAATGACCAAATGGTGAATGAAAGTGCCCCTGAAAATGACATTATATCATAAAATCGCCATTTAGTACAAATGAGTTGCCGAAGAAAGAAACACAGAGGCACAGTCGACGAAATTGTAGGTAACCCCGGATAAAATGGCATCTGTTTGATCAGCAAATTGTCAGTTTTATGGCTGACAAACTATGCCTACACTGTCCAATGCCAGTTGTTATTAATATACTACCTTATATAATATTTTTTTTTATTTACCAAGTAATTGTTAACCCTTTCCCACTCAGATACGTGTTTTACGTGTCTGCACCCCCCCCCCCCCCCCACCTCCTTGTTAAGCCACAGAACCACCTAAAATATATATTTCTCACCCCTGGATAGCTATGTTCGCATTAGGATAATTTACCTAAAAAGTTACCTGTTTTTTTCGCGCGGGTCCCCACTAAAAATATACCTTTGTGGGATTTGGAGGCCTCACCTCCGAAAAAGGGGATATGGCCCAACCGACCGCTGAAAATAAATCTGCGGGTGTCTGTGGTAAAAATGTCCTAACATTGATGATGGCAAAACATGCTGGAAACAGTGAAAGTCGCCAGTGTGAAACCCCTTAACTGTTGCCTTGAAGGCTGTGTGAAAATTAAGATTTGGTCAAAATTAGTTGTGAAATCACACTTTTTGCCAACTTTGAGATGCTCCCCCCTCGTCTCCATGGCAATAATGATTTAACTGAGAAAGATTGCAAAAAAAAGGATACTGGCCAGTTAACATTCACGCAGCGTTTGGTGTAAAACAGACTATCCATTATTGCTTTCCGACGCCTTGATGTAAACAGGGACAAATTAGATTTTTTCTTCGTCTTGGTCGATGTCTATCTATCTTCTTATACTGAGTCGGTCATATCTGGCCATTACCTCAGTTGATTGGGTGGCTAAATTTAGAATTTAGCTGGGAAAAAAAAAAAAAAAAAAAAGTGAGAGAGGCACTGGATGCGTCCTTAAAACTATTTACAATCTGCATAACAGAGGTATCCTAAAACGTATACCTCTGAGACCCAATCTTACACTGTGCGGGCTTTGAACTCTTCTGCGGTCTTGGCATTCACCGCAGAGGAGGGAAGACTATTCCATTGGGGAATAGTTCTAGGAAAAAACGAGTTCTTCAGGGCATCACTATAGGACTGGTATCTACGATATTGTGAGTCTGATATGTCTGAAAATATATATGAAATGTTCGCAAATATGTTTCATGTACAACCCAGGGTTCAGTCTTGATCCTTCTCCTTGGGTTAACTTGGCTTTATCATTAATTTCTCTGTTACCAAAGTTGATTCATTGATGAGTTAGGAAACCTTCATGCGGACCGATGAAATACGCGTTTGTCCACAATGAAAGTGAGCGTGAGGGTCGGGATCACGTTTAGTATATTTAAACCCACCAGTAAAAATACTGACCGTTCCAAGTCGGTGCTTTTGCTGTAATTTTTGATGGAAGACCCAGAGAGCGCTACAATCACAAGATGAAGCCTACTGTTGACACTAAGAGGAAGAGAAACCCCACAAAAACAAGAATATTTTCCAAAACGGGGTGATTTGACCATTCGAAAACACCAAACAATAATGCACGACAAATCAGTAGAATTACAACAGAAGTAACAGTGAAAGAACAACACCAACACCTGGATTTGCAACGGTTCCTTATTGTTCAGTGTTTTTGTGTTAGTAACACTTATTATTTTCGCAATATGTATGTTTTTTTAGTTTTAAGGGGAATGGGAACACCTGGCAGATTTGTCTTCCATTTCCAAAGGGAGACAACTTTCGGGACTTCCTGTTCGCTTTTCTATAAGCCCTGTCCCACTGAAAAGGGGGTCTACTCTTAAAGGAAAGAATTTGCTCCTCAGGAGCAAATTCTTTCCTTTAAGAGTTGACCCCTATTGACATGGGAGACAAAAATTCTTTTGCAGGAGTTGCCTCCCATGAAGGTGTTCCCATTCCCCTTAAATTAGGTTTGGAGTCCTTGAGCCACGACCCGTTTTGGAAGGACTTGCTGACTCAGTTTACGGGCTGTCTACAGTGTAAATTGCTGTGGAGCTGTTATCTCAATTCAAACAAACAAATAACATGGAGTTTTATTACATTCTCAGACGCGACGTCATATGATAAAAAATGAATAATTCCACTTTGCCGAACGCCCCCGCCCATAGGAGCTTGAAGTAATATATGGGCTGCATGATGCTTCCACGCAGAGCTGAATCCGGCCCGCACACTGGTACTGGTACACCGCTTAGAGGATCTAAGCCTGTCCAGGAACCGCGGTGCGAGACGGACCGTCTATGCTAATAAACTCTATTGGTTTCATTGGGCGACAGGGCTTCAGATGTCATTTCATCTCAATGTCGGGTAAAAGTCCCACGAAATTGGAAGCAACGTCTCCAAAATTACCTTTACAGTGTTGACGGGGACGTTAAACCTCAAATCAACCAATCCACTTTACCGAATCTGATATCAGTTCTGTATATGTACAATGAGGCGTAACGGGCGCCGTTTTACAATTTAATCCGTAATTATAGATATCCATAAATCGAGTTATGGATATCCATATTTCGAATTATGGATATCCATAAATCACCGCCAAAGCTTTTGGTTTAATGATTCTCCCTGAGACACGTGATTGTCTTTCTATTGTAAATATCTACAAAATCTTTAAGGTCTTCATCATCGCTGGAAGATGATGGCAAGTCAAAGGGACCTTTCTGCCGTGGTGCCTTTTCAGCCCATAAGGCTTCCAAAGCAACGGACGCCATACGCTGAACGCCCGCCATGTGTGCAGTTAAATATCGGAACCAGCCGTAAGATCTTGAAATTCCGGCCAACATATCCGGTCCCTATGAGGACTGCGCACCTAAGGACATTGAACGCCGGACGTAAGATTATAACGATCCAACCAGGCAATCCGTGCATGCTTTCCGCAGGATGGAGAAAAATGAATATGGTCGTTATATATCCATATAATACTTTACTTGAGATGTATGGAGTACCAGGCAGATTCAGATATATCTCCTGACCCCCGTCCATTGGGGCTTGGAGAAATAGATTTGGCTGCATGAGCTGAGAGTACTGGTAAACCGTTAAGAAGGTCTAAGCCTGTCCAAACAAAGTCGTGCGAGTCAATGGGCGACAGGAATTTAGATGTTTATTTGTTTGTTTGTATTTTAGTTTAACGGCCCAGTCAACACTAATTTAGGTCATTTTTGAGCCGGTCAGTTTACCTATCCACACTTTTCCTGGGCAGGCTTATACGTAAGCAGTTAACCAGTACAGTGCACATTCTTTCGCCAGAAATTGACAACTGCCCTTCAGCGGAATGGAGAGAATGGCCGTAGAAAAGATTTCATGATCAATCTCTACTAGTCTGATAATTAAATAAGTTCTGAATAGTTAGATCCTTTGGAAGCAAAGAATACACCAAATAAACGAAAATAGCAGACTCGGTTCTATTGAGTCTGTTCATGACCAGTACTGAAATGTGCTACACCGGCCATGCCCCCTAGCACCGGCTTAAGCAGAACTCTATTTTCAAAATGATTCTAAATGAACTCAATGATCCCAAAGGACCAGAAAGTATAATCTACACTATAATGGATGTACGGGTAGACTTTTTACGGCCGCCACACGGCACAGCACCAGCTGCAGTGAAGATAAATAAGTTCTGAATAGTTAGATCCTTTGGAAGCAAAGAATACACCAAATAAACGAAAATAGCAGACTCGGTTTTATTGACTCTGTTCATGACCAGTACTGAAATGTGCTACGCCGGCCATGCCCCCAAGCACCGGCTTAAGCAGAACTCTATTTTCAAAATGATTCTAAATGAACTCAATGCTCCCAAAGGACCAGAAGGTATAATCTGCACTATGATGGATGTACGGGGAGACTTTTTACGGCCGCCACACGGCACAGCACCAGCTGCAGTGAAGATAAATAAGTTCTGAATAGTTAGATCCTTTGGAAGCAAAGAATACACCAAATAAAGTCTGATCTGTTTTAGTATTTTTTATTATATTAAAATATATCACCTTGTTGGTAATGGCAAGTCTTTGGTAGAATCTCCAAACTTAGTAATCTCAAAATTAAGCCAGAGAGACTACAATAGCTAAACATTTATCGAAGTGGCTATTGCCAGTTAACTGGTAATAGCGGTTTTACGATAAAATCGCTATTGCCAGTTAACTGGTAATAGCGGTTTTACGATAAAATTGCTATTGCCAGTTAACTGGTAATAGCGATTTTATCGTAAAACCGCTATTGCCAGTTGACTCTTTAGATTATTAGCTAGTTGAATGTATATGTTGTCTCTTGGTTATCCCTTGCGCATACATCTTAGACTGATTAAACTGGTGGATGCGCATATTAATCTGAGTCGTCGCTGGGTTTTGCTTGGTGTTTGATGAGATTTTACGTCCTCGTCAAGACTAATTAGGTCATATTTGAGACGTTGGACTTTTACCCGACATTGAAATGAAATGTCATCTCAAGCCCTACCGTCCATAGAAAACGCTAGAATTTAAGGACGGGTCCGACTAGCATCACTTTTTAGGGATACAGTCCTAAACTGGCGGAAATGTGTTAGACTTAATTGGGATAATTTCACTTTACATATTCAAAGTTTCCCTAGCTTCGTTGTAATAAAACTGACAGAACCAACTGTCTTTCTCTTCTTGTTGTTTTCTTTACAGACTTCTTACTCGTACATGTACGTGCAGCACCCTCAAATATGTCTATGTGTCCTCATTAACTTACACATTTAAAAACAATTCAGTCTTTATTTTGCTACGAGTAAGAAGTCTTACTTTTGTCCGAGAACTGGAATTCACTTACATGAAACATGTCTTTGTAATCTAGCTGGCTGGGATTACATGAAATACATGTTGAACAACATAGATTGTGGATACTCGATAGAACTGCCTTGTCGAGGCGATTCTATCGAGTCCCAGCAATCAATGTTTTGAACAGATGTATGAAGAATATCTTTTAGCTTCTTAAATTTCCATTTCTGATCAAAATTTGGCAATGTACTTGTATAGGCGTGTTTTTGTAATGTATGTTTGGAATAACAATTCATTATGAAAACGCGCCTATAAACATTTACTGTCTAAATTTACTGATATACTTCATATTTCTGCCCTAGACTCACTAGAACCCCTTCAAAGAACTGGTTTTATCAATAACCCGCATTCTTGGACTGTTACCGGACTTTGAGATGAATTGACATCTCAAGCCCTATCGTCCAATGAAACCAATAGGGTTTGTATGTATGGGCGGTCCGACTCGCATCACGCTTTAAACTTCTAAGTGGTTTACCTGTACTCATATGCCATGCGGCTGGTTTCAGTTCTGCATAGAAGCATTATGCAACCCATTCTATTTCTCTTGAAGCCCCGATGAGCTGGGGCGATTATGGATTACATATGCAAAATATGGAAATGCTTGGTCAAAGCAGAAAAACAAAAACATGCATTTAAGCCATTACATTCATAACTATAAATGGAATAATTCTGCACGTCAACTGGCAATAGCGATTTTACGTTAAAATTGCTATTACCAGTTAACTGGCAATAGCGATTTTATCGTAAAACCGCTATTACCAGTTAACTGTCAATAGCAATTATATCGTAAAACCGCTATTACCAGTTAACTGGCAATAGCGATTTTATCGTAAAACCGCTATTGCCAGTTAACTGGCAATAGCGATTTTATCGTAAAACCGCTATTGCCAGTTAACTGGCAATAGACCTTTCCAACATTTATACACTATTCATTTTAATGCAAAGGATGATTTTAATTTCATATTATCCATTTTAACGCCTAGTGGCTAGGTTAGGCGTAAGTGGGTATTCATTTCACGGACTTGTGAAAGTGATGTGTAATTGTTTTGATGACTCCAAAACAAAACTGCCCTTCTTGAATCAGCGGAAGGGAGAGAATGACCGTAGAAAAGATTGCATGATCAATCTCCTCGAAAGAATGTTGCCAACCATGATCACCAGTCAGACGCGCATCCGACTGAGCGACCGAGGCCGGCGGTATTGAGATGTCATTTCATCTCAATGAAGGCTTAAATGCCCAACATAATTGGAAGCAACATCTCCAAAATGACCTAAATAGTATTGAAGGGGACGTTAAACCTCAAATCAAACAAAACATATCTCTCCCACACCATAGGCCACCACTAAGCCTACCCTACATTACCTCAACATCCATCCCGGCTTTTAACACACCCCTAAATCGGAAACCTGACGGGAATAGTCGAGTTGTTTTTTTCAAAGGGAGCAGTCATTATTCATTAGGTTTATTTGCACAGAAGAATTATGGATATCCATATTTCGATTTATGGATATCCATAAATCAGCCGAATAATGGATATCCATAATTCGAATTAAGGATATCCATAATTCGATTTATGGATATCCATATTTCGATCTAAATTAATGATATCCATAAATCGATTTAAGGATATCCATAATTCGATTTCTGGATATCCATAATTTGATTTATGGATATCCATAAATCAGCCGAATAATGGATATCCATAATTCGATTTATGGATATCAATAAATCGAATAATGGATATCCATAATTCGATTTATGGATATCGTTATTTCAGTTCGATTTATGGATATCCATAATGTGAATTATGGATATCCATAATTCGAATTATGGATATCCATATCCATAAATAATAATGGATATCCATAATTCGAATTATGGATATCTATAAATAATTATGGATATCTATAAATACGGATTAAATAGTAAAACGGCGCCCCTAAGGGGTTGTGATTTGCAAACACTTTTGTGTCGCCCGTTTCCTGTTCTATATTCTAACATGCTCAAACTAATATATTCCTAAAGACCATTGTGACGAACAAATCCTAACGTGACCAAACAATGACTGTTTGACCAAAAATTTTCCGCAGAAAAATAGACCGTGTTTGAATTTCGTAATCTCGGATTTTTATCGATAATGTTCAGAGTGAATGGATGTGTTTTAATTAAGCAGTTAGGATAGAGCAGATCTCAAGAAAAAAGATGTCTACAAAGCAACTCTTGACTTGAGGTAGCTCAAGGTTTAGGCCCCCGCCTTCGGGGCTTAAAATAGCTTGAGCTGCATGATGCTTCCACGCAGAGCACATAAGTACTGGTAAACCGCTTAGAGGTTGTATGCCTGCCCAGGAAATGTGGTGCGAGTCGGACCGCCCATGCATATAAACAAGTAGTTTCATTGAGATGTCATAACATCTCAATGTTGGGTAAAAGTCCCATAAAATTGGAAGCAAAGTCTCCAAAATGACATATACAGTATTGACGGGGACGTTAAACCCCAATTCAAAGAAAAAACCAAACAAGATACAAACCTGTCCACTCAGTTACACAGACTAGCAAAAGTCTTGAAATTCTAGGTATACAAACTATACGCACTGTACTATTAAAACAGCCAACAACAAAGGAGCAGATCAGCCTGCGTTGTTCGCACATGGAAAAAAACACTTTTTCCCAGGTGTGGTTCAAACATCTCAATGTCGGATAAAAGTCCCACAAAATTGGAAGCAACGTCTCCAAAATGACCTATACAGTGTTGACGGGGACGATAAACCACAGGCGTTTGAAGTTTAGTTCATCAAAACGGATTGAAAATGTACAAAAATAAAGACGCTGATGCAATTTCTTACGAAATGGCTTAGTGTCACTTTTGATTTTGAACCTTATGAACTACTAATGGACAGAACTTCAAGCTCCTGTGGTAAAACCCCAATTCAAAGAAAGAACCAAACAAGATACAAACCTGTCCACTCAGTTACACAGACTAGCAAAAGTCTTGAAATTCTAGGTATACAAACTATACGTATTGTACTATTAAAACAGCCAACAACAAAGGAGCAGATCAGCCTGCGTTGATCGCACATGGCAAAAACACTTTTTCCCAGGTGTGGATCAAACATCTCAATGTCGGGTAAAAGTCCTACAAAATTGGAAGCAACGTCTCCAAAATGACATAAACAGTGTTGGCGGGCACGTTAAAGGTGCATTATTGAGCTATCTGGAAAAAATGCTTCCAAAAATAAACTACATATAGCCGGTATTTTTCTTTAAAACAATACAAATGAATGCATTTTATGTAAAAATGCGAACATTTATGATGACAGGTAAACGAGTTTGACAGGGATTCCCTAACTAGGTTTCGAACACTAGTTAGATCTATTTTTAGTTCGTAACAAAAATAGAATCCCCATATATGACGTTATGCGACGTTCATTTTTGGCCTTGTTTGCTTAGGCCATGCCTGAATCGGAAAACATATGACGCTGAATACCATGCCATAAGTAACGACACTCAGAGACGATACTGTCGCCATGTATGTGTAAAGTGACAGATTTATTTCCGAACACATGTTCAGAGCGAAGGGTAAACACGAATGAAAACGACCATTTTCACAAAGTTCTGAAGCTGCATTTGGCTCCAAAAGTGTACATATGACAAAGGAGTATGCATTGAAGATAAAAACCAGAAAATTTTTTTTGAGACCCGGTAGCTCAATAGTGCACCTTTAACCTCTAATCAAACAAACGTTTATTGCCGAATTCGTCCTGCCTACATATTCATGAGCGGGACAAGATTTTTTTTCTTTTTTTTTTTTTTGCTGCTTACTAAAGAATGAGCACGTATCCTCGCTCAATGGCCTCTCATTATGATAACACACCCGTGGGACATAGTGCATTTTTTTTCACATCTACAAAATGGCTACTTTTCTGATGAAAATCCGTGATATTTTTCTTATAAATACTGCAAACATAGGTTGTGGGTGCTCGTTAGATCCGCCTCATTGAGGCGGTTCTAAAGAGTACCCATAACCTATATCTTGGAGCAAAAATAAGAGCAAAAATAAGAAAAATAATGTATACCCCCGTACACCCCAGTTTTCGCTATATAAAGTTGGGTATAGGGGGGTCTTCATTTCACGGACTTGTTCAGGTGATGTCCATATATGATAATTTGAGGGTTTACATTGCTTCTGAGCCATCAGCTCTGGTCTGGTGAGGTAAATACAGTAAAATTCTTATATTAAGACCACCTTTGGGACTGTTCAAAAGTGGTCTTAAAGACCACTGACCACTTTTGAACAGTCCCAAAGGTGGTCGCTGATCAGAAGACATTGTAGGCAGAAAACTCAAAGAGAAATTCAGTGTACCCTTCAAAATAATCTTTTTATAGCAAAATTCGTCCTAGTTTTAGTTGGTCTTAATAGCGGAATATCACTGTTCTGCAGCTGTTGTGTGCCCAAATGCAATACCTATGAATGTTGACAAAAGCACCATAAGAAACGTTGTGGGACGACATTGTGTCCGACAAAAAAAACCCATCATTTGAATTTGGGTAGTGCCGAGCGACAACATATCTTCGAACATGTGTCTTATCAGAGTCTTCGCTGTGCGCAAAATGGGCATCTGCTGACCCATAAGGACAAAAAAGATTTTGTTAAGACCGAATGGGTTCACAGGCTGGTCTAATTCCTCCCTTAGAGCGCATGTCCGAAGGCATATTTTTTCTGCTTATGGCCCATTCGCTGTCACATTACTGCCTCCATTACTGACGGGTCGGTTTGTATACCTCCTATGATTATATAAGCCACATCACGAAAAAGCCTGTCTTAGAGGTTCACGATTAGGACAAGCCTTTTCAAATACATTGTAAATTGCACATTGAAAACTTTAGCGCCGAAAAAACTAAAATTTTAAGATGAAAAAATGTGATATTTTTCTTATTTCTGCTCAAAATATAGATTGTGGGTACTCGTTAGAACCGCCTCGAGATTGTGGATACTCATTAGAACCGCCTCTATTATAACGAGTACCCACAGTCTATATATTAAAGCAGAAATAAGATGAATAAGGTTTACCCCTGTAAACCCCAGTTTTACAATATAAAAGTGGGGTTCAAGGGGGTATAAATTATATAGACGTGTTTTCGTGATGATACAAAACTTCGCCCCGCCCATCGGGGCTTGGAGAAATAGATTGGGCTGCACTGGGCGTCCACGCTGAGCTGAAACTGACCACACATGAGTTCTGGTAAACCGCTAAGAAGGACTAAGCCTGCCAAGATAAAGTGGTGTGAGTCAGACCGCCCAACGCATATACATGTACATGTATAAGCCTTTTGGTTTCATTGGGGGCAGGGCTCGAGATGTCATTTCATCTCAATGTCGGGTAAAAGTTCCACAAAATTGGAAGCAATGTCTCCAAAATGACCTAAATAGTGTTGACGGGGACGTTAAACCTCAATTCAAAGAAACAAACAAGCTACAAACATGCCCCCTCGGCTACACAGACCAAACCAAAGCCTTGACATTCTAGGCATACAAACGAAACGTATTGTACTATTAAAACAGCGAACAACAAAGGCTCAGATCAGCCTGCGCTGATGCGCAGGCTGATCTACGCCTTTGGTGTTCGCACATGGCAAAAACACTTTTTCTCAGGGCGTGGATCAGACAGGTTTTCTTAAGGCGTGGATCATTCATTTGCTGTCTCATTACTGATGGATGGTGACAGCACGCCCCTGTCATTATACGGGTATACTCAGGAGCACATTGGCAAACTAACTGGAAAACCTATTCATAAGAAATAATGACCCACTGTGCTAGATATCATTATCTCTGAGCCATGACTGATTTAAGTATTTTGCTGTAATTTCCTTGCCAACCCTTTCAATACCTGCTTTTTATGGTATAATTTGAAAAACGCAATGGCATTTGACATTCATGACCAACAGCATGCAAACGTTAATAAACCCGTGTATTGAACATTCCCGTAAACGTACACCACCATTTCTGTAAACCACTTAGAGGATCTAAGCCTGCCAAGGCAATGTGGTGCGAGTCGGCCCGTCCATGCTTATAAACCCTATTGGTTTCATTGGGCGACAGGGCTTGAGATGTCATTTCATGTCAATGTCGGGTAAAAGTCCCACAAATTGGAAGCAACGTCTCCAAAATGACCTGCATAGTGTTGACGGGGACATTAAACATCAAATCAAACAAACAAAACACCACCATTTCAGAGTAAAGTGAATTTGCAGTATTATTTTATCCCATATTTATGTTAAGCATAAACTCTGGCTGGAATATTGTTCTCACAATTTATGATTGGTTTGGTTTGTTTTGCAGTTAATTTTATTTATTTATTTTTAATTATTTATGGCTTTGGTTTTACGACCCTTTCAAGATTATTTCACTTACACAGAGCCGATCGCTAATCAAAGGTGGGCGAAAACCGGAGTACCCAGAGAAAAACCACATGACCATCCGTTGCCGAACTTAGTGCCTCACCTGTGACCCGAGCCAGGCTCGAACCCACAGCGGTGAGTGGCCTAAAGATTAAGAGTCAGCGCTCTTATACACTAGGCCACGGAGGCCCTTGTTCTGGACTAATAATAGCCACCCTTTTTGAATAAAATATGAATGTGACTTAATTTGATATAAAATATGTAAATTGGGGGGACGAATTTGTGACGAGATAAACTCTTCATAAATTTTCTGTGGCGGAACTCAGCGGCCATCGAGTGGGCGCCGTGATGATCTATACAATTCTGTTATACTGAAACATACAAATTAGACCATTAAAACCAATAACCTAACCAATAACCTGGCTTGGCTTCTACCAATAACGGGGTTGTTGGGATAATTTAATGAGCTGTGAACGGCCCCACCCCTGGCCGCTGCGGGGCAACCTGGTGGTGAGGTCTTGCTCAATTTAGAAAAAGGTCTGCTCAGAGCAGGCGTTAAGTCTGCAATAAGGCAGTCCGCACATTTGCATATTTTTGAGGAATTTTATGGATAATGGATAGAAATTATGGATAGAAAATATGGATTATGGATAGGATTTACTTAATCGGAGCATTTTTAAGCTGGATTTACAGGAGCGAAAAATAGGAAAAAAAAAAGAAGCATCAGCTTTCAGCAGTTGGAAGGAATAATCTTTTCACCTGGGGTCCTCTCAATTAGAATTGTTTGGGCATGACTTTCAGCGGCGTTTCTATATATTTTGGCAACAAAGTTTCTTAAAAATATCGCATGTACGAATTGAACATCTGGGCCGTTCGAAAATCGCCTTATTTCTTATTCAGAGTTGCACAATCGGGATCTTTTTTTTTTTTTTTTTTTGGTTTTGGTTTTGCGGCCCTTTCAAGAGTATGTCACTCATATCGAGCCGATCGTTAATCAGAGGTGGGCGAAAACCGGAGCACCCGGAGAAAAACCACCTGACCTTCCGTTGCAGAACTTGGTGTCTCACATGTGACCCGAGCGAGGCTGGAACCACAGAGGTGAGGGACCTATTTATCAAGAGTCAGCGCTCTTAACCACTAGGCTTAACAATCGGGTTCCAATTCACATCCGGATTGCAAGATACTAATTCATTTGTTCATCTGTGCTTGCGCGTGCAATGGCGATTTCTACGCAGATCCATTACCAGGCATAACTCATCTATATAATTTTGAACCGCTTGTACCCCGTTAAATATATAGTAATACTGGGATTTACAGGGGTAAATCTTATTTTTCTTATTTCTGCTCTAAAATATAGATTGTGGTTACTCGTTAGATTCTCTAAAATATAGATTGTGGGTACTCGTTAGAACCGCCTCGATGAGGCGGTTCAAACGAGAACCGCCTCGATGAGGCGGTTCTGAGGCGGTCCTAACGAGTGCCCACAATCTATATTTTGAGCAGAATTAAGAAAAATACCACATTTTTCATCTTTTATTTTCGGCGGTAAAGTTTACAATGTATTTGTATAGGTGTGTTTTCGTAACAAATTGCTGAACGTCTGTAATAGCGGTCATTTTTCTGTATAATCTATTAATTTTAGGGTCCTTCTTTAAACCGCGTTTTATCCGAAATCGTGTTATATTGAACAGTGTTATAAAGAGGTTTATGTATCTGATTCATCAAGAATTTCGGACGCACCGGAAAACAATAGAGAGCATTCATTCTCCATTTTGAAATTTTGGATTTTGAAATATTGGATTTATAAACCGATGGAGGTAAAATAATTCGATAAAGAAACGAGTGCGAAGCACGAGTTTCTTTAATGGATTGTTTTACCTCCCGAGGTTTGTAAATCCCACATTTCAAGTAGGAGAAATGAATAATCTGTATATTACATGCACTGGACAATTTTGATCTTGAATTTTGGATCTGAATTCCCGTTCAGTTGACTGTTTACAGCTCAAGAGCGTAGTGTTACAGAAGCTGGGTGGAGGAAAAACTGGTTGGGCGCCATTTTGAAAGCCCTTTCTACAGTTTTATGTCTGGTAGAAATCATAGTATTTCTCTGTCATGCATGTAATATACCATTTTATTGATCATGGAGAAATTTGATCAAAAATTCAACGTGATCTTATCATTAAAATAGTGTCAATTTCAGCATTAAAATCGATTCTCTGCACTTCAAAATACAAAACAAGAGGACCATGGCGGTCCTATATCGCTCACCTGAGCTAACAGTTTCAAAGTTTCAGGAAGTTTCAATCGTTACTGAAGAACTTATGCTGATGACAAAGTCAAAAACAGGTGTTTAAAGCAATCAAGAGGACATAACTCTTATAAGAGACAGGCCGACATCACCAGTTTACGAACTCATCCGAAATTTCATCCCCAGCCTACTTCAATGGCTTGAACACCTTTGGGACCTAGAAAATCTGTTCGAGACAGGGGTAGTTCGAGCCACTGAGGTTACTGTCAGGAGGCATAACGAGATACTTTTAGACATCTTTTTGGTGTTCTATAATGAAAATGTATGCTGTGTGTACTCATTAGAATCGCCTCATCGAGGCGATTCTAATGAGTACACACAGCATACATTTGCAAGATAAAAGACTAAAATGTCCTTAATTATCCTCCACTATTTCTTATGTAATGGATTTCGCTAGGGGCCCCAGAATGTGTTCGACTCAGCCATGGTAAACGAGCCATCGGTGTTCGAGCCATCGAAGTTCTACTGTATGTCAGTTTCAGGAAGGTCTGATTAAAACTGAAGGATTTATGGTGATGACAGGCTCCAAAATTGGCATTGTCTGCAATCAAAGGAGCAAAACTCTATGACAGCTAGGCCGACCTCACAAGTTTTCAAACTCCGAGCTTTTAACCCTGACTTTTTGCACATTCATTTCAAGATCCGAAAAAAACTGAAGGGGCTACGGTGATGATAAGTTTTCTGCAATCAAAGGGACATAACTCTATGGTCGATAAGTCGACCTCACCAGTTTTCAAACTCGCCTGAGCTTTTATACCTGGCTTACTTATATGTATGTTCAGGAAGATCCGATAAAAACTGAATGGGCTACAGTGGTGACAAGGTCATCTGTAATCAAAGGGACGTTACTCCACAACAGATAGACCAACCTCACACATTTTCGAAGACATCCGAGCTTTTATCCCTGACTTACTTATATGTACGTTTCATGAAGATACGATATCAAAACTGAAGCGGCTACGGTGATAACAAGGTCAAAACATTTTCTGCAATCAAGGGGACGTAACTTCAGGACAGATAGGCCGACCTCAAGTTTTCAAACCTATCCGAGCTTTTATCCCTTACTTACTTACATGCAAGTTTCAAGATGATCTGATAAAAGTTAAAGGGGCTACAGTGATGGCAAGGTCAAAAATAGGCATTTTCAGTAATGAAGAGTACGTAACTCTATGATAAATAGGCCGACCTCACTAGTTTTCCAACTCATCCGAGCTCTTATCCCCAGCCTACTTATATGTAAGTTTCCGAAGATCCGACCAGAACTGAAGGCGCTACGGTGATGACTAGTATTCCCCGAGTGTACGTCTTTCTTTCTTTCTACTCATACTGTGATCGGTCACATTTGACCATTACTCGCAGGTGTACATTACATACACTCCAGGTTGTAGGGTTGAAAGCCTACACAGTAATCATGTAATTACGGTAGGGGTCTTTAACCTACACAGGAGATGACTCTTCCTGCACAGGGGGCCTCCAGTTAACGTCCTGATCTGAATGACGGTGCACTTTTGGGCATTCATCATTCATCTTTGGGACCTTGTGGTTGTCTTGCGGTTGCCATAGCAACCAAAGTTTTCATTCAAGTTCGATAAAAAGATTATATCATCAATGCATCACCAGAGGGATGATGCAGATGAGAAATGATTGTCCTAAATATATTTGATATCAATGCAACATACACTATGCCAATAGTGAAGATTACATTGATATCTTTATTACTCACATGAAGTTTCTTGCGTTTTTTTTTTGTAGTTAAAGAACATTCTGCAGATATCAGCTGAGTTTTCTGAGTTATCCATGACCTGTTTATTATTCCACCTATAGCTGGTTTCCATTCAGATGTATTATTACTATTTTTATACACAGTCCTGGAGAAAGTTCTTTATCCACAGTCACACCATATTTTTCAAGTTTTAATAACAATCTTTTGTGTGGCATCTTAGCAAATATGCCTTTTAGATATCTCGATATACAGTAAAATTCCTGCATTAAGACCACCTTTGGGACTGTTCAAAAGTGGTCTTTAAGACCACTTTTGAACAGTCCCAAAGGTGGTCCATCAAAAGGAGACACCAGTTGTAGAAAACACAACGAAAGAATAACTAAAACCTTCTCAATTAGCTTTTAACAACAGATTTAGTCTTAATTTTAGGTGGTCTTAACAGCGGAATTTTACTGTATATCAATGTCCTTCCTATTATCTAATGCCTCAGTGAGACCAGGCTAAATCGTTAGTGATATGACCAGCCAATGCGTCTCTAAATAGTTTTTCCATAATTTTACCTGGCACTGATGATGTTAAACTTATTGGCCTATAAGTTGATGCCA
>OY757022.1:128436240-128793742 GCA_963580285.1 Lucinisca nassula | reverse complement strand
TAATATGTTCTATAAAAGGGTTATCCTTTGGAAGTAAGGAATACACCGCAGAACTGAAAAATATGGTGTGCAAATGTTTTCTGGGCCAGACTAGCTAGTTTCGACCAATAAAGCCTCATCAGTGACCCTCAGATATATTCCAAATTCCACAATGGAAACAATGATCCCAAAGGACAAGAAAATATAATCTGCACTATGATGTAGGGCAGGGAGACGTTTTACCGCCGCCACACATTCCCACACACCAGTTGTAGTGAAGTTAAATACGGTAGGTGACCAATTAGTTCGAACACCCTAGCAGTTCGATCACCCAAACTCATTTCGAATTTGTGGCTGAAAACTTTCTCATTTATCCGAACTCCCAAATTTTTCAGAAATCAGAATTTTTAATACTTCGAACACACAAAAAAAAATGCATCCAGAACAAGCATTTCGGACCGTTCCCGGGTTTATTATTACAACATCGTACTGGTCGTATATGAGCTAGCGCACGAAAAAAAAAAAAAAAAAAAGAAAACTTAGGATGAATTTCCAAAATGGAAACAATGATCCCAAAGGACAAGAAAATATAATCTGCACTAGGATGTAGGGCAGGGAGACGTTTTACCGCCGCCACACATTCCCACACACCAGTTGTAGTGAAGTTAAATACGGTAGGTGACCAATTAGTTCGAACACCCTAGCAGTTCGATCACCCAAACTCATTTCGAATTTGTGGCTGAAAACTTTCTCATTTATCCGAACTCCCAAATTTTTCAGAAATCAGAATTTTTAATACTTCGAACACACACAAAAAAAAATGCCGAAAAATGCATCCAGAACAAGCATTTCGGACCGTTCCCGGGTTTATTATTACAACATCGTACTGGTCGTATATGAGCTAGCGCACGAAAAAAAGAAAACTTAGGATGAAATGTGTGCGACATCCAAAGACTCGGATTAACATGCACTCTGTAAGGCAAATGGTTTTCGCTTCTCTCACTTTGGATAGCCCTGTGGTAATGGAAGGTTCATACCCTCACCGAATACTGACCAGACTGCGAGAAACGCAGGCTGCAAGTGCTTAGATCAACCTTGATGAGCCAATGGAGTTTCGCTTATTTATGTTGTGAAAATCCAATCGTCTGCATCAGGCTCATACGATCAGCGAAGACTCTAACCGGATTGCATGAATGAGTACGCTAAGATGCGTCTTCGCTGGTTTCTCAACGACCTGCAAACACTGAATATGCGCACCCACTACCGGTATGCAAGGCAAAGGGTTTCACTTAGCCCTAAGATTTAAGGGTTCAGTAAAGACTGATCACATTGCATCGATGTGCAGGCTGATCCTAGTCGGTGATGTAGCATTGTGGCCTACAAAGGCTTGGATCACCATGCATATGCAAGTGTTTTCGCTTTGCTCTCAGAGTCTTTGGAGCGTAGCTTCAACCTTTATTATTATTTGTGTGACAGTGTTACCCTTTTTCCATGTGCTGTGGTATTGATTCAATGCCTCTTTGATAGCAGAAGCGCCCCTTTAATATTAATTGAGAGTTTCCCGCCTTTTTCCACAGAACGTCTTTTAGCATGTGCGAGTGAAATTCATGGTTGTTGCATGCAAAAAGGTAGTTTAATTCAGGTTACCTGTTGGGCTACCCTGGTTTTCTGAGGCGCAAGTGAAGATGCCCATTTATTTCACGGTGGAAGTAATTTCGGGGAACATGATTAAGAAAACAAGTAAAAAATTGCTCCATGTTGGAGCAAAGGAGGAAGCGCTGCGGAAAACACATGTTTTATAACGGCTTTTTTGAAGAAAAATCGGGTATATTGTTTTCGTGTCAGAGTCGAGTGTCTGTCAGTCCGTGGGTCTGTATGTACTCGTATGTATGTATGTGGGCATACAGGTGTGTACGTACGTCCGGCACGTTTCTATGGAACGTATCTCCTCTGAAACCGGTTAAGGTACACTTTTCAAACTTTGCCTGTAGATAGTACATGGGATGTAGATGGCACTGGGCTACGTTTGGCGTGACCTTGACCTCAAGATGACCCCAAGATCAAAGGTCAAAAAGTATGATTTTGCCTTATCTTCTAAACTATTGGAGTCCCACTTCTAAAATATAGAATAAATTGGGCTACTTTTGGTGTGACCTTGACCTCAACATGCACCCAAGTACAAAGGTAAGAAAGTATGACTTTGCCATATCGTCTAAACTATTGGAGTTGCACTTCTCAAACTTTGGTTATTGGATGGCCCTTGGAATGTAGAATATATTGGGCTACTTTTGGTGTGATCTCGACCTCAACACGACCCCAAGGTCAAATGTCAAAAAGTATGATTTTGCTATATCTTCTAAACTATTGGAGTTACACTTCTAAAACTTTGGTTATTGGATGGCCCTTTGAAAATAGAATAAATTGGGATATTTTTGTTGTGGCCTTGACCTCAACATGACCACAAGGTCAAAGGTCAAATAGTATGACTTTGCCATATCTTCTAAACTATTGGTGTTACTCTTCTGAAACTTGGTTATTCAATGGCCATTGGAATATAGAATAATTGGGATAATTTTGGTGGACCTCAACATAACCCAAGGTCAAAGGTCAAAAAGTATGACTTTGTCATGTCTTCTAAACTATAAGAGTTACACTTCTGAAACTTTGCTTATCAGTTAGAATGTTCTTTGCAAATTTTTTGAAACTCACCTGTAGTTTTGGCTAGCTAATAAATAGTCAGTAGTGTTATTCATAGAAAAAGCGGGTATTTTGCGAAGGTATACCATCGATTGCGAGATCCAGTTTACCGTTCCGGGGGGGGGGGGGGGGGTTGTACGGCCCTTTCAAGATTATTTCACTCATATTGAGTCGATCGTTAATCAGAGGTGGGCGAACACCGTATTAAAACCCGGAGAAAAAAACACCTTACCTTCCGTTGCAGAATTTGGCGTCTCACATGTGACCCGAGCGAAGCTCGAACCCACAGCGGTGAGAGACTTAATGATTAAGAGTCAGCGCTCTTATCCACTAGGTCACGGAGGCCCGTTCTAGTTCACCTTTAATTTCACTAAAAGATTTCATAATTTTGCCTGTCTTTAAAGAGTTGGACCTGATTCATGAGAATGTGCATTTGCTTACTGATTCATTATATGAAAGGTTTTCTAAGGCCATTTCCAATTGGGTGCAGTGCAAACCATAAGCAGAGAAGATGAACCATCGCGAGCAGGTCATAAAGAACATTTCGCCGCAAATTTTATAAGCAACCGAATACTTTAGGAATTTTGAATGACTTCAGATTTATCTCTTTGAGATCTATCACCAGTCAATGACACATTACATGACTGTTCGTTATTATCCCCTCGCAACAAAGTTGCGGTCGATACCACGCGTCCGTGTGTGGGTGTTTGTGTGTGTGTGTGTCCGGAACCTTGTGAACAGGATTGAAGACAATGCCATCATCAGAGAAGCACCATACCTTCCATAAATGTTCCCATTGGAGAGAGAATAAATCCTATTGATTTTCAAGGTCAAGGGTCAAATGTCAAGTTAACAATGGACTTGACATTGAAAACATTGTGAACAGGATAAAAGACAAAGCTATCACCATTGAAGTATCAAACTTTCCACAAATGTTTACCGTGGAGCGATGATGAACACTAAAGATTTTCGCGGTCAAGGTCAAATGTCAAGGTCGCAATGGACTTAACTTTAAAAACCTTGTGAACAGGATAGAAGAAAAAAGTTATCATCAGGTAAGCACCAAACCTTCCGTAAATGTTTCCCATAGAGAGAGGATGAAACCTATCGATTTTTAAGGTCAAGGGTCAAATGTCAAGATCACAATGGACTTGACATTAAAAACCTTGTGAACAGGATAGAAAACAAAGCTATCATCATAGAAGCATCAAACCTTCCATAAATATTCCTCATGGAGAGAGGATGGAACTATCCATTTCAAGGTCAAAGGTCAGTGTCACAATGGACTTGACATTAAAAATCTTGTGAATAGGATAGAGGACAGTTATCATCACAGAAGCATCAAACACTCCGGAAATGTTCTCCATGGAAAGAGGATGAAGGCTATTGATTTTCAAGGTCATGGGTCAAAGGTCAAGGTCACTATCGACTTGAAATTAGAAAGCTTGTCAACAGGATAGAAGACAAAGAAATAATCACAGAAGCATCAAACCTTCCACAAATGTTCCCCATTGAGAAAGGGTGAACCCTATTGATTTTCAAGTCAAGCGTCAAGGTCACAATAGACTTGACATTAAAACATAGTGAACAGGATAGAATACAAAGCTTTCATCATAGAAGCTTCAAACCTTCCACAAAAAGTTCCCCATGGAGAGAGAATGAACCCTATAGATTTTCAAGATCAAAGGTCAAGGTCAAAAATGACTTGACTTTAAAAACCTTTTGAACAGGATAGAAGACAAAACAATCATCATAGAAGCATCAAACACACAATAAATATTCCCCATGGAGAGAGGATGAACCCTGTTGATTTTCAAGGTCAATGGTCAAATGTCAAGGTCACAACAGATTTGACATTAAAAACCTTTGGAACAGGATAGAATACAAATGCTATCATCAAAGAAGCACCAAACTTTCCATACATGTTTCCCATGGAATGAGAATGAGACCAATTTATTTTCAAGGTCAAGGGTCAAAGGTCAAGTTTACAATGGACTTGACATTAAAATACTTGTAAACATGATAGAAGACAAGAAGTCATCACAGAAGCATCAAACCTTCCACAAGTGTTCCCCATGGAGAGCATAAACCCTATTTATTTTCAGGGTCGAAGGTCAAGGTCACAATGAACTTGGCATTAAAAAAAAACTAAGAACAGGATAGAAGACAAAGCAATCATCTTTGAATCATCCAACCTTCCATAAATGTTCCCCGTGGCGAGAGGATAATCCTATAGATTTTCATGGTCAAGGGTCAAATTTCAAGGTCACAATGGACTTAACATTAAAAACCTTGTGAACAGGATAGAAGACAAAGCTATCATCATAGAAGCATCAAAGGTGATCTTATAATGCTTAATAGGTCTAACATATTCACATGATGAGTTGTATGCAATTGCGAGGGGGCGTTTTGTTTCTTTTCATTTTCAATTATACAATAATTTCTTGTTTCAAAAACATCGTATCATAATCAACTCCAACATGCAAAATGAATGCATGGAATTCTTTCGCCGAAAGCACCGCGTGAAAAACACTGAAGTGTCCTATACACTCTGCGGTGAGTGACCTGGGATGACCTTAGGAAACACTGATTCTTCTCAATCGGTAAAGTCACATACCATAATCAGAATTCGGAATTATTTCTGAGGATACGTCAAATGACATTCAAAGATCAGGATCTGTGAAGTTAGTCCCTGGCTCTCACCAAAGAGGCAAAATTAGCTTCAGTACTCTCAGTACCTCCAACTGTGGAAATGATCGAATCGGAAAGAGCATTCCACTCTCTAATGGTCCGACGGAAGAAAGATTCTTTATAAATGTCAGTCCTTGCGCAAGGTGTCTGAAATGTCAATGAATGGTGATTATTACAGCGCCTATATATATAGCTGGAGGAACAAGGTCTTCTGTTGGAGTGCTGACAGAACCCTTTAAACCTTTGTATAACATTATGAGCCTACTGTCTCTTCTCGTATTCTTCAGAGACTTCCATCCCATCATAGTTTTCCTAGTATTCCAGTGTCCCAGATTCAACTACCACATTCCAAGATTGGGCAAACAATTCCTTTATATGCTGCCGACTTTTACATCTTGAGGACACTGATGAAGATTTCGCCTCAGGAAACCAAGCGTTTTATTTGCCTTAGTATACATGTCGCTAATGTGTGTATTCCATCTCAAAACGTGTGTGATTGTCACACCAAGGTATTTATTGAAATCCACATTCTCGAGGATAGTTCCCTCACAGGTGTAAGCCGTCTCAGTTTTATTGGCTCTCTTCCTAGGTACTCGCATAATATTGTATGACGAGCTAAACGGGCTAAAATCTTATGCCCCATTTCGTGCCAAACATCTACAAGTCTATATATATATCCTTCTGAAGTTTCAGTGAGTCATCTGTATCACTAATTTCCCGGTAGCAAACACAACCGTCTGCGAACAGTCAAATTTTTGAGTCAGTGTCTGAGGAAATATTATTAATAGACAGGGAGACTAACAGTGGCCCAAGAACTGTCCCTTGTAGGAACCCAGACAAAACTGGAGCCCACTTCGAAGATTCACCAATAACTCGCTATTTTCTGCAGCAAAGAAAACAAGCATATCGGTGAAACCGATGGATGCTCCCCGAAGGTGCAATGGTCGGAACAGGAAACATTATCCTTGTTAATGAGTATTATACTGTGTATACTCACTGTACTTCAAAATGTATATGGGCTGCATGATGCTTCCACGCAGAGCTGAAACCGACCCGCACACGAGTACTAGTAAACCGCTTAGAGGATCTAAGCCTGCCCAGGCAAAGCGGTGCGAGTCGGCCCGTCCATGCTTATAAACCCTATTGGTTTCATTGGGCGACAGAGCTTGAGAAGTCATTTCATCTCAATGTCGGGTAAAAGTCCCACAAAATTGGAAGCAACGTCTCCAAAATGACCTTTACAGTGCTGACGGGGACGTTAAACCTCAAATCAAACAAACAAACAAAAACTTCAAAATGGAGTATATTTGTGTGAAGTTATGTTAAAACCCATCAGCAAATGACGACGCTAGAGCGATGACAAAGTTTTTTATCTAAAAATAGCCGCAGTGACCTTGACCTTGAGCCCAGGACACTAAAAGTCAAATTTGCTCGAGATATTATCATAACCAACATTTGTGTGAAATTGTATTAAAATCCACCATTAAATGTAGGTACTACAGCGATGACAAAGTTTTTTTCTTAAAAAAGTCGCAGTGACCTTTATCTTGAGCCAAGGATCCTGAAAGTCGGACTTGCTCGAGATATTATTAAACCCAACATGTGTTTGAAGTTATATTAAAATCCATCAGCAAATGGCAACGCTAGAGCGATGACAAAGTTTGCTTCTAAAAATAGCCGCAGTGACTGACCTTGAGCCCAGGACCTTGAAAGTCAAACCTGCTCGAGATATTATCATACCCAACATTTGTGTGAAAAATTAAAATCCATCAATACATGTAGGCACTAGAGCGATGACAAAGTTTGTTTTTTCTAAAAATAACCACTTGACCCCAGGATAATGAAAGTTGAACTTGCTCGAGATATTATTATATACCCAGCATTTATGTGAAGTTTTATTAAAATCCTTCAGCAAATGACGACGGTAGAGCGATGACAAAGTTTTTTTTTTTCTAAAAATAGCCGCAGTGACCTTGACCTTGAGCCCAGAACCCTGAAGGTTAAACTTGCTCGAGATATTATCATACTCAACATTTGTGTGAAATTATATGAAAACTCATCGATAAATGTAGGCACTAGGGCGAAAACAAAGATTTTCGAAAAGTAGCCACAGTGGCATTGACCTTGAGCCCAGGACCCTGAAGTCGAACATGCTCAAGATACTATCATGCCCAACATTTGTGTGAAGTTATATTAAAATCCATCGATAAATGTAGGCACCAGAGTGATGACAAAGTTTTTTCTAAATATAGCCACAGTGACCTTACACTGCAGCTTTAAACAAAGTACCATAACTCTGTGAGAAACCATCTAACCAGATAGCACGGATAATATGCGCATCCCCTATTGCTGCTTAAGATTCTGTTGAAGTTTCGTTGAATTTCTGCAAGTACTTGCTGAGAAATCGCGTGGACACGAAAAGTACCCTATATATTCATGCAGAATTCATCAAAGGACCATAACTGTTGGAAAAATCGTCGAACCAAAACACGCAGGTGATAAGCGCATCCACCGTCGAAACCTCATATTCCCATGAAGTTTCATTGATATCCGACTAGTAGTTTCTGAGAATTCGCGTGGACAAGAGCGGGACAGACGCACGGACGAAGCGGCGACTATATGCTCCCCCAAAATTCTCCGGAGAGCATAATAATATATCCATATGAGACTCTTCGCCACAATACCGTAATCAGATAATTTGAATTTCAGTATATCATGAGGGGGTGTGTCAAAAGCCTTCTCGAAGTCCAGAATGAATGTGTCAAACCTGTCCCCCTTTGTCCAAGATTTTAACCAATCATTAATAACCGTTCTCAACTGAGTTTCACAACTATGCCTTTTTGAGCTAGGGACTAACTTCCCACATCACAGGTCCTGGTGTATGAATGTCTTTTGACGTGTCACCAGTAACAATTCTGATTCTGATTCTAAACGCATATTGTCTATTTGACAAAAGTTTCTGTTCATCCATGTAGGCCATGATATTTGAGAAGCAATTGACATGGAACACACGTCAGGGACACATGGCGATAAGTACGAGCATGAGCCCTGCAAGTGGGCAAATGGTGTATACGAGGAATTGCAGTGGTTTGTGCACAACTTCTCATGGGCAAGCAATCTGCCACTTCAGCAGTAGTCGAACGATTTCCTTGGGTTAATGTTGCCTGTTCAAGCAAATTAACAGTATCAGACTAGTGCATATAATGCATGGCAGTAAGGAAAGAAGATTTACTGGCAGCCTGAATTAAGGTCATCCGAAAAGTCAGCCAACGAAATGCAGCAGTCAACATACTCGAACACTTTTGAAGAATGTCCAATGGAAACGGAACTAATTTTTGGTTCAAGAATTAACAGGTGACAAATGTACAGGAAAAATGAACAGAGGCAAACATCGGTGCTACCAAAGCAATTATTGTACACGACTGAGGGCCATATTATATGTGTGCAGATGTTACCAAAGACAATTTTTCTTGCAAACATATTGTAAAGAGTTTTCTTTCCGACAATTGCAGAGGCTGCATGAGGAGTTGGGCGAAATGCAAACATCTAAAAGAAGCAAAGTAAGAGGGCACACTTTTATTTCGCGTCTTTTTTCTTGGAAGTTTTTACAGAGTATTTGAAGGTGATAGCTAGACCATGTACATAAATACCGGGATTTTAATTGTGGAAGGTTATGCTTGACTCTACCTCCAAAAGGTCAATTTTACAGAAAACCTCTGACCTCTTCTGGGAAGAAGATTTGTGGAACGGTTTTTGATAGGATACGCGAAACGTCTCGAACGTGCACTTGCAAATTTCGCATACCTTGTGACGCGTGTATGAGAATATCAATAACTCAGCAGGCACACATCGCAAGGGCAACGTCAACTCAACGTCAGTGCAACGTAACTGACGTAGAAGGGACGTTGCATCAGTAATGGCGTTGCACCGACGTTGATGTGACGTCGCAATTTCGTCATGTGCCTGATGGGAAGTAACCAGCTATGTCGGAAATCACTGTAAATTCCACCCCTCCCAGACCCACATAAAAACACTTATATATAGTTACTAATCGCAGAGCTTTCAACGTTTGCGCTCACGTGACTACCACTCATTACTAAAGAACACCTATTCAAATACATTGAAAATTTTACCGTAAAAAAATGAAAATTTTCAGATAGAAGAAAATCTGATATTTATCATATTTCTGTTCAAAATACAGATTGTGAGTACTCTTTAGAATCGCCTCGGCGAGGCGGCTCTAACGGACATCTCCAAGCTATTTTTAATCAGAAATAAAAAAAAGATAATGGGTATCGCCGTAAACTCAAGTTTGGGGTTTAAGGGGGTCAAAATTATATAGGCGTGTTTTTAGGAAATCAAGGTAGGAAAAAAGCCGCATTATTTGTATCGCTGTGAGCTCAGAGTGTTGCGTAGATGTTAGAGAATTATCTGTAGAATCTGGACTGGAATCATGTGTTGGGTTTTGCAAACAGTGTAGACCCATATCAAAACGCGGTGTCCGATCAGGGTCTACACTGTTTGCTTAGGGTAAAGGGTTAAACGAAACAGTTCAAGTTCCCCTTCAGGGCCATTTTTCCAATCTACACTCAGACACTGACAGTACTGATAGGTCAGAGATGCTCGACCTATCAGTGCGGTCAGTGCTTTGATTTATTTGCCCTTTTAACGAGTAGGGTATATTTGCAACACACAACATGATGTCGCTCGTGGGAACAGTCGTTCGCCGGAACAAAGTGTCCGTGGTGGGGACACTGGAAATTAGCAGTAAACCGTAAAATTTGGGTTATCTTTGCATATTAATTTAAATGTATCGTGTTCTATTCTCTTCATTTGGGTCAAGCGAATAACAGTCGTCGTTTATTAAAAGTTATTTATTTTTATGACTGTTATGAAATTTGATAACGCCTCGCATTTTTGTTGAATAGTTGGCGTGTCATACTAAGTTATTTATAAGACTTTCAAGGGGCGTAACAAATCAAAACAAACAAAAAAAATCAACACTCTGCATATTTTGCAATAGTTTGGTTAATCACTTTAATTTTGATTAAAAGATTTCAATTAAAAAATACATAACAATATGCCTAACATAAAGTTTTATGAATCTATTCCAGTTTGTATTGGTGACAAAATATTTGCTGGTAATGAACCTTTTCATAGTTGAAATTATTTTGATACTAATAGTAAGTTGCGTCCTCCGCGAACGGCCCCGCTAGGAGGGAACTAAAACTGACAGCACTAGGATACCAAGGGGAGATAAACGCGATTTCTTTGCTCAATCTAATGTCACAGGAAATGAGGGACGCGGTTTTCAATTTCTTTGAGAAAACAAACTACGTGGACAAAATATAGGGGAAAGCTAAGGGCGCAGACTAAATTTATTGCACTGTTACGAGAGACACACCCCGTACGAGGTTACACACAAGCATGCCTGAAACCAAAACCGTTACAGACCCGATTTCAGAAACAATAAATGATTTAACCGCACCTTAGACGCTAACAACCAAAAAGGAGCGTAGTGATCAAAGGGCGGCCGTCTCACGGCAAAAAGGGGATCAAAGTCAACGGTAGGCACTGTGGTTTGCGGCCTCGGCTAGTGCTTAACGGTGACAGCGATCCCTGGATCACTGAGAAGACCATAACAGAACGGGGCATGGACCCACCACAAGGAAAATCCATAGCCCCGACCCACCCTCCAAAGGGGTGTGGCAAGCGAGAGGTTAAGACGAGGTGTAGCGTTGTGGTTGCGGCCCACTGGCTTTGCACTTATGAGCGCTGCGCCAAAATCCTAGCTGATCGGGAGCCACACTGCCCGAAATAGGATCACACGAGAACACGCCGGAACTGGGCATGGATCCATCACAAGGAAAATCCATCGCCCGGCCTCTCCGGAGGGTGGAAGGCAAACGGGAAATCAGGACGAGATGTAACGCTGGGGTTTGCGGTCTTAGGACTTTGGCACTGAGCAGCGTTGCGTCAAAATCCTGGCTGATCGAGAGCCACACAACCCAAAGGAGAACGACACACCAACACACTAGCAAACAAAAGGCTCTCCTTCAGGAATGCACATAGATTAGTGGGACAGAAATAAGAAACAATAGGCCTTATCACATCTCTTTGTTTTTCTTTTTTTTTTCGCTTTCGAATAAAGGATGTACATTATAAGGTTACCCAAACGGAATGATCTGGGGGCCACAAAAGGACCCTTTTATAAACACCTGACTAGCAGAAAAATCACAGGAAGGCTCTCTCTAAGCACACATGGTATTGCTTCTGTCCCTCTCTTGACAAATGAATACGGTCCCTATAATAGTGCCTGTGGAGGCGGCCATCGCTGTCTCAACTTTGCCTTCGGAAAATATGAAATGCTGTCCCACAAGTCAACATCATAGCTCGCCACGCGCATACCTCCATGGCCGAAAAACCGAACCTCGCCTGGTACATCAAACAGCCCTCGGTACTGCCCTTGTCGTTTAACATAAGAATCACCAAAAAACAGCAAATCGCGCCATGACCGTAATTAAAACGGACGGTCAAGACGACCATATATTTATACAGATAAGGGAAATAAACTAACTAACTAGGGCATGACTTAGCGCGACCCTGAAGGAGGGCATCAACACACAACCACCCACGCAAAACTAAAACAACATACATCCACCCACGCAATGCTCAATTAGGTAGATAAAGCGATAGTTGTAGAATAGTTGTAGAGTAGGAATCCCGTAGAGAGGATAGTATAGGAAAAGAGAGATAAAAAATCTGGAGATAGAAGAAGAAGAAGAAGAGTTTAGTTCCCAAAAAGCGATTTCAAACATTGTTAACTGTAAATATGACACATAAAAACAAGATCGCATAGGAGTGCTCGACTGCGCACATGCGCAGGCGGCCGCTTGTATGCGACCTACATGATTATATGCATTTACACTAACTACATTGCTAACGAGATCGGCACATGATATCTCGGGCCCTCAAACGACTAGGTAGGAATACAATTCCTCCTATGGTGCCTTCCTTCAAGTAGGATTTGATAATGACATGTAAACATGGCGACTCAGAATGACCCACTTACGGTCCCACAGAATATGACATCCTACGTGGAGGAGGGCACCACATTTTCCTAACTTTAACAAAAAAATGCAGAAAAGGAGATTGACCTACTTCCACATCCTCCGCGATAGAGGTCACCCACAAACTAAAATAAACACGAACTTGGGCCCGAGACGGCGGAGGCCGTCACACTATACTATATGTTGTATGTACAGAATAAACAAAAATCACAAAATATAATCTACAAGCACAACCTTGCAGGTACAAAAACTGTCCTACCCAGCATAAGAGAGCGGGTGGGCTTGCCCCAAAACGGACAACACCATCTTTAAAGCACAAGAAAAACAAACACGACAGGTCCGTGGCGGGGCGAGCACATCCGCCCGCATATATACTCAATAAGCTGGGGGCACAGACCAAATAATGTAAAAATGTACATACGTTACAACAATATGCAAAAATCAAACAAAAAAAAAAAAAAAAAAAAAAAATACCAATATCAAAATCGATACAAAAAGCGTAGACGACATCCATAGACATGGCGCTGGCGTGAGGGTGTAGATGCGGCTGAAGCTACAAGCTAGAAGAAAGAAATGGATGGACTCTACAAGTTTGTCGAGCAAATAAGCCCCACAAAATGGCTAAAAAACTTTGTCTCGAATCCCCTGATTGAATATAAGGTGCATAACACGTAACATGGAAACGTGTATAGCAATCTTTAGAAACGTCTTCCAAATCGCAATGAAACTTTCAAACAAAATTAACTGCTAAACGATCCCCTTAATGATAAGTTCAAACTCGGAGCCTACCCTGTTACACAAAACAACCCACACCCCTTTGCGGCAAACCGCAAAAACCCAAGGCACAGCACTGCTATAACTTAAACGCAGTGCAATCACGCAGCCAAACCTTTAGAATGGAGTTCCAAATTACTACAACTAAACTATGTTGCACAAAAACAAAGGCTCACATTGGAACTGTGCAACATATCCACAGCCCTTGAAATATGAAGCACGCCTAGCCCAGAAACTCCTACATTTAAAGATGCCCTTTAGCGACAGGACACATGTACTCCTGAAGCAAACGGGAAGACAAAATATAAGCCCCACCGAGACCTGGAAAGGTCACGGCACCGTTTCACAAACCTCTCAGGACGGAGCTCGGCGATTGGCTACAGGGCAAGGGGATGCCCGTGGGCTCGGAGACACCTGAGACGTGAGACGACAAACATGGACGGACAGGACTGGAGCCGAGCGATGGTCTCCCTGTTCACCGGCAACGGGGAATAGGGGTACCACCGAACGGCAACGGTGTAGTGCCAGCATGGATTCGTTCCCTGGGACCCCACCAGCTGACGACCCGCGACACGGGGAAACTGGAAAACAACAACAATCCGCGAATGAAGTCGCCTAACTCCCAATCGGCTAGCTGATAACTGTCAAGCAGACAGGAGTCAGCATATTGGCAGCCTAGGGAAAAGAGCAGTACTGTACCTCCAACTAATCCCAGCTGGCGAACTGGGGGTAGCCCCTATGTGCCCTTGGCGCCCGGTTACCTTAAAAACATCCGTCAGTCATCTATTTATTTTGCATCAGGACAAAGAAGAAGAACAACGTTGAATTCGAAGGGATGTTTTTTATTGTATCGTGATCCCAAATGAATATCAAAGGAGTCATTAAAATGTCCATTTAAAGAAGCATTTAACCCAGTTAATTAAAAATCAATTAGTCCTTACAAAAGAAACATTCTGACTAAAAGACAAAAAATTATTCTATTGTGGAAGCAGGCTACAAACCGCATACAAATCCATAAACTTTCCACTTGTCTGGAGCAAAATAATCCGTAAACAAAATTTGCCGCATGACGTTAAATTAAACTGGAAATTTCTTTTGACGTAACGTTAACTTTCAACGTCATTTTCCACGTTTTACGCTGATACTCGTAACCGCTGATACTCGTTTTCAGCATTTCTTTTAGGGCTACTGATGAGGCCTTGATGGCCGAAACAAGCTTGTCTGGCCCAAACAACAAATGGATTCTGCTATTTTCGTTTTTGAATGCGTTCATGGTTCATGGTTCTCAAAGGGCATCCCTTTTAGCCTTATTTAATACACATGATATAAAGCAAACTAGACATTTGAACAATTTCCTGCAATTGTTTTTAGCGATTGGTGGATTCCATACATGGACTCCTTTAATAGATTGTTCCCAGCAAGGACAATTTATATAGGTATGTTTAATAGACTGTTCCCACCAAGGACACTTTCTGTAGGTATGTTTTATAGACTGTTCCAAGCACAGACACTTCTGTAGGTATGTTTATAGACTGTTCCCAGCCCGGACAATTATATAGGTATGTTAAATAGACTGTTCCCACCAAGGACACTTTTCGTAGTTATGGTTAGTAGACATTTTCCAGCACGGACACTTTCTAAAGCTATCATTAAAAGACTGGTCCTAGCATGGACACTTTCTGTATGTATATTTAAAAGACTGTTCCCACCACGGACACTTTCTGTAGTACGCTTCATAGTCTGTTCCCAGCAAGGACACTTTCTGTAGCTATGTTTAATAGACTGTTCCCATCAAGGACACTTTCTGTAGGTATGTTTAATATATTGTTCCCAGCACGGATACTTCTGTTGGTATGTTTAATAGACTGTTTCCAACAAGGACACTTTCTATACGTATGTTTAATAAGAAGTTTTCACCAAGCACACTTTCTGTAGCTATGTTTAATAGACTGCTCCCAGCATGGACACTTTTTGTAGCTATGTTTAATAGGCTGTTTCCAGCACGGACACTTCTGTATATATGTTTAATAGACTGTTTCCAACAAGGTCTCTTTCTATACGTATGTTTAATAAACTGTTCCCACCAAGGACACTTTCTGTAGCTATGTTTAATAGAATGTTCCCACCAAGGACACTTTCTGTAGCCGTTTTTAACAGACTGTTCCCACTAAGGACACTTTTTGTAGCTATGTTTAATAGGCTGTATCCAGCATGGACACTTCTGTATATATGTTTAATAGACTGTTTCCAACAAGGACTCTTTCTATACGTATGTTTAATAAACTGTTCCCACCAAGGACACTTTCTGTAGCTATGTTTAATAGAATGCCCGCACCAAGGACACTTTCTGTAGCCGTTTTTAACAGACTGTTCTCACCAAGGACACTTCATGTAGCTATGTTTAATAGACTGTTCCCAGCATGGACACTTTTTGTAGTTATGTTTAATAGAATGTTCCCATCAAGGACACTTTCTGTAGACATTTTTAACAGACTGTTCCCACCAAGGACCCTTTATTAAGCTATGTTTAATAGACTGTTCCCAGCATGGACACTTCATGTAGCTATGTTTAATAGACTGTTCCCAGCATGGACACTTTTTGTAGCTATGTTTAATAGAATGTTCCCACCAAGGACACTTTCTGTAGCCGTTTTTTACAGACTGTTCCCACCAAGGACACTTCATGTAGCTATGTTTAATAGACTGTTCCCAGCATGGACACTTTTTGTAGCTATGTTTAATAGAATGTTCCCACCAAGGATACTTTCTGTAGCTATATTTAATAGAATGTCCCCACCAAGGACACTTTCTGTAGCCGTTTTTAACAGACTGTTCCCACCAAGGACACTTCATGTAGCTATGTTTAATAGACTGTTCCCAGCATGGGCACTTTTTGTAGTTATGTTTAATAGAATGTTCCCACCAAGGACACTTTCTGTAGACATTTTTATCAGACTGTTCCCACCAAGGACACTTTATTTAGCTATGTTTAATAGACTGTTCCCAGCATGGACACTTCATGTAGCTATGTTTAATAGACTGTTCCCAGCATGGACACTTTTTGTAGCTATGTTGAATAGAATGTTCCCACCAAGGACACTTTCTGTAGCCGTTTTTAACAGACTGTTCCCACCAAGGACACTTCATGTAGCTATGTTTAATAGACTGTTCCCAGCATGGACACTTTTTGTAGCTATGTTTAATAGAATGTTCCCACCAAGGACACTTGCTGTAGCCATTTTTAACAGACTGTTCCGACCAAGGACACTTCATGTAGCTATGTTTAATAGACTGTTCCAGCATGGACACTTCATGTAGCTATGTTTAATAGACTGTTCCCTCCATGGACACTTTTTGTAGCTATGTTTAATAGAATATTCCCACCAAGGACACTTTCTTTAGCCGTTTTTAACAGACTGTTCCCACCAAGGACACTTCATGTAGCTATGTTTAATAAACTGTTCCCAGCATGGACACTTTTTGTAACTATGTTTAATAGAATGTTCCCACCAAGGACACTTTCTGTAGCCATTTTTAACAGACTGTTCCCAACAAGGACACTTCATGTAGCTATGTTTAATAGACTGTTCCCAGCATGGACACTTTTTGTAGTTATGTTTAATAGGCTGTTTCCAGCACGGACACTTCTGTATATATGTTTAATAGACTGTTTCCAACAAGGTCTCTTTCTATACGTATGTTTAATAGAATGTCCCCACCAAGGACACTTTCTGTAGCAATGTTTAATAGAATGTTCCCACCAAGGACACTTTCTGTAGCCATTTTTAACAGACTGTTCCCACTAAGGACACTTTTTGTCGCTATGTTTAATAGGCTGTTTCCAGCACGGACACTTCTGTATATATGTTAAATAGACTGTTTCCAACAAGGACTCTTTCTATACATATGTTTAATAAACTGTTCCCACCAAGGATACTTTCTGTAGCTATGTTTAATAGAATGTCCCCACCAAGGACACTTTCTGTAGCCGTTTTTAACAGACTGTTCCCACCAAGGACACTTCATGTAGCTATGTTTAATAGACTGTTCCCAGCATGGACACTTTTTGTAGTTATGTTTAATAGACTGTTCCCACCAAGGACACTTTCTGTAGTCATTTTTATCAGACTGTTCCCACCAAGGACACTTTATTTAGCTATGTTTAATAGACTGTTCCCAGCATGGACACTTCATGTAGCTATGTTTAATAGACTGTTCCCAGCATGGACACTTTTTGTAGCTATGTTTAATAGAATGTTCCCACCAAGGACACTTTCTGTAGCCATTTTTAACAGACTGTTCCCACCATGGACACTTCATGTAGCTATGTTTAATAGACTGTTCCCAGCATGGACACTTCTGTATATATGTTTAATAGACTGTTTCCAACATGGACTCTTTCTATACGTATGTTTAATAAACTGTTCCCACAAAGGACACTTTCTGTAGCTATGTATAATAGAATGTCCCCACCAAGGACACTTTCTTTAGCCGTTTTTAACAGACTGTTCCCACCAAGGACACTTCATGTAGCTATGTTTAATAGACTGTTCCCAGCATGGACACTTTTTGTAGTTAAGTTTAATAGAATGTTCCCACCAAGGACACTTTCTGTAGACATATTTAACAAACTGTTCCCACCAAGGACACTTCATGTAGCTATGTTTAATAGACTGTTCCCAGCATGGACACTTTTTGTAGCTATGTTTAATAGGCTGTTTCCAGCACGGACACTTCTGTATATATCTTTAATAGACTGTTTCCAACAAGGTCTCTTTCTATACGTATGTTTAATAAACTGTTCCCACCAAGGACACTTTCTGTAGCTATGTTTAATAGAATGTTCCCACCAAGGACACTTTCTGTAGCCATTTTTAACAGACTGTTCCCACTAAGGACACTTTTTGTAGCTATGTTTAATAGGCTGTTTCCAGCACGGACACTTCTGTATATATGTTAAATAGACTGTTTCCAACAAGGACTCTTTCTATACGTATGTTTAATAAACTGTTCCCACCAAGGATACTTTCTGTAGCTATGTTTAATAGAATGTCCCCACCAAGGACACTTTCTGTAGCCGTTTTTAACAGACTGTTCCCACCAAGGACACTTCATGTAGCTATGTTTAATAGACTGTTCCCAGCATGGACACTTTTTGTAGTTATGTTTAATAGAATGTTCCCACCAAGGACCCTTTCTGTAGACATTTTTATCAGACTGTTCCCACCAAGGACCCTTTATTAAGCTATGTTTAATAGACTGTTCCCAGCATGGACACTTCATGTAGCTATGTTTAATAGACTGTTCCCAGCATGGACACTTTTTGTAGCTATGTTTAATAGAATGTTCCCACCAAGGACACTTTCTGTAGCCATTTTTAACAGACTGTTCCCACCAAGGACACTTCATGTAGCTATGTTTAATAGACTGTTCCCAGCATGGACACTTTTTGTAGCTATGTTTAATAGGCTGTTACCAGCACGGACACTTCTGTATATATGTTTAATAGACTGTTTCCAACATGGACTCTTTCTATACGTATGTTTAATAAACTGTTCCCACCAAGGACACTTTCTGTAGCTATGTATAATAGAATGTCCCCACCGAGGACACTTTCTTTAGCCGTTTTTAACAGACTGTTCCCACCAAGGACACTTCATGTAGCTATGTTTAATAGACTGTTCCCAGCATGGACACTTTTTGTAGTTATGTTTAATAGAATGTTCCCACCAAGGACACTTTCTGTAGACATTTTTAACAGACTGTTCCCACCAAGGACACTTCATGTAGCTATGTTTAATAGACTGTTCCCAGCATGGACACTTCATGTAGCTATGTTTAATAGACTGTTCCCAGCATGGACACTTTTTGTAGCTATGTTTAATAGTATGTTCCCACCAAGGACACTTTCTGTAGCCGTTTTTAACAGACTGTTCCCACCAAGGACACTTCATGTAGCTATGTTTAATAAACTGTCCCCAGCATGGACACTTTTTGTAACTATGTTTAATAGAATGTCCCCACCAAGGACACTTTCTGTAGCCGTTTTTAACAGACTGTTCCCACCAAGGACACTTCATGTAGCTATGTTTAATAGACTGTTCCCAGCATGGACACTTTTTGTAGTTATGTTTAATAGGCTGTTTCCAGCACGGACACTTCTGTATATATGTTTAATAGACTGTTTCCAACAAGGTCTCTTTCTATACGTATGTTTAATAAACTGTTCCCACCAAGGACACTTTCTGTAGCAATGTTTAATAGAATGTTCCCACCAAGGACACTTTCTGTAGCCATTTTTAACAGACTGTTCCCACTAAGGACACTTTTTGTAGCTATGTTTAATAGGCTGTTTCCAGCACGGACACTTCTGTATATATGTTAAATAGACTGTTTCCAACAAGGACTCTTTCTATACGTATGTTTAATAAACTGTTCCCACCAAGGATACTTTCTGTAGCTATGTTTAATAGAATGTCCCCACCAAGGACACTTTCTGTAGCCGTTTTTAACAGACTGTTCCCACCAAGGACACTTCATGTAGCTATGTTTAATAGACTGTTCCCAGCATGGACACTTTTTGTAGTTATGTTTAATAGACTGTTCCCACCAAGGACACTTTCTGTAGTCATTTTTATCAGACTGTTCCCACCAAGGACACTTTATTTAGCTATGTTTAATAGACTGTTCCCAGCATGGACACTTCATGTAGCTATGTTTAATAGACTGTTCCCAGCATGGACACTTTTTGTAGCTATGTTTAATAGAATGTTCCCACCAAGGACACTTTCTGTAGCCATTTTTAACAGACTGTTCCCACCATGGACACTTCATGTAGCTATGTTTAATAGACTGTTCCCAGCATGGACACTTTTTGTAGCTATGTTTAATAGGCTGTTTCCAGCACGGACACTTCTGTATATATGTTTAATAGACTGTTTCCAACATGGACTCTTTCTATACGTATGTTTAATAAACTGTTCCCACAAAGGACACTTTCTGTAGCTATGTATAATAGAATGTCCCCACCAGGGACACTTTCTTTAGCCGTTTTTAACAGACTGTTCCCACCAAGGACACTTCATGTAGCTATGTTTAATAAACTGTCCCCAGCATGGACACTTTTTGTAACTATGTTTAATAGAATGTCCCCACCAAGGACACTTTCTGTAGCCGTTTTTAACAGACTGTTCCCACCAAGGACACTTCATGTAGCTATGTTTAATAGACTGTTCCCAGCATGGACACTTTTTGTAGTTATGTTTAATAGGCTGTTTCCAGCACGGACACTTCTGTATATATGTTTAATAGACTGTTTCCAACAAGGTCTCTTTCTATACGTATGTTTAATAAACTGTCCCCACCAAGGACACTTTCTGTAGCAATGTTTAATAGAATGTTCCCACCAAGGACACTTTCTGTAGCCATTTTTAACAGACTGTTCCCACTAAGGACACTTTTTGTAGCTATGTTTAATAGGCTGTTTCCAGCACGGACACTTCTGTATATATCTTTAATAGACTGTTTCCAACAAGGTCTCTTTCTATACGTATGTTTAATAAACTGTTCCCACCAAGGACACTTTCTGTAGCTATGTTTAATAGAATGTTCCCACCAAGGACACTTTCTGTAGCCATTTTTAACAGACTGTTCCCACTAAGGACACTTTTTGTAGCTATGTTTAATAGGCTGTTTCCAGCACGGACACTTCTGTATATATGTTAAATAGACTGTTTCCAACAAGGACTCTTTCTATACGTATGTTTAATAAACTGTTCCCACCAAGGATACTTTCTGTAGCTATGTTTAATAGAATGTCCCCACCAAGGACACTTTCTGTAGCCGTTTTTAACAGACTGTTCCCACCAAGGACACTTCATGTAGCTATGTTTAATAGACTGTTCCCAGCATGGACACTTTTTGTAGTTATGTTTAATAGAATGTTCCCACCAAGGACCCTTTCTGTAGACATTTTTATCAGACTGTTCCCACCAAGGACCCTTTATTAAGCTATGTTTAATAGACTGTTCCCAGCATGGACACTTCATGTAGCTATGTTTAATAGACTGTTCCCAGCATGGACACTTTTTGTAGCTATGTTTAATAGAATGTTCCCACCAAGGACACTTTCTGTAGCCATTTTTAACAGACTGTTCCCACCAAGGACACTTCATGTAGCTATGTTTAATAGACTGTTCCCAGCATGGACACTTTTTGTAGCTATGTTTAATAGGCTGTTACCAGCACGGACACTTCTGTATATATGTTTAATAGACTGTTTCCAACATGGACTCTTTCTATACGTATGTTTAATAAACTGTTCCCACAAAGGACACTTTCTGTAGCTATGTATAATAGAATGTCCCCACCAAGGACACTTTCTTTAGCCGTTTTTAACAGACTGTTCCCACCAAGGACACTTCATGTAGCTATGTTTAATAAACTGTCCCCAGCATGGACACTTTTTGTAACTATGTTTAATAGAATGTCCCCACAAAGGACACTTTCTGTAGCCGTTTTTAACAGACTGTTCCCACCAAGGACACTTCATGTAGCTATGTTTAATAGACTGTTCCCAGCATGGACACTTTTTGTAGTTATGTTTAATAGGCTGTTTCCAGCACGGACACTTCTGTATATATGTTTAATAGACTGTTTCCAACAAGGTCTCTTTCTATACGTATGTTTAATAAACTGTTCCCACCAAGGACACTTTCTGTAGCAATGTTTAATAGAATGTTCCCACCAAGGACACTTTCTGTAGCCATTTTTAACAGACTGTTCCCACTAAGGACACTTTTTGTAGCTATGTTTAATAGGCTGTTTCCAGCACGGACACTTCTGTATATATGTTAAATAGACTGTTTCCAACAAGGACTCTTTCTATACGTATGTTTAATAAACTGTTCCCACCAAGGATACTTTCTGTAGCTATGTTTAATAGAATGTCCCCACCAAGGACACTTTCTGTAGCCGTTTTTAACAGACTGTTCCCACCAAGGACACTTCATGTAGCTATGTTTAATAGACTGTTCCCAGCATGGACACTTTTTGTAGTTATGTTTAATAGAATGTTCCCACCAAGGACCCTTTCTGTAGACATTTTTATCAGACTGTTCCCACCAAGGACCCTTTATTAAGCTATGTTTAATAGACTGTTCCCAGCATGGACACTTCATGTAGCTATGTTTAATAGACTGTTCCCAGCATGGACACTTTTTGCAGCTATGTTTAATAGAATGTTCCCACCAAGGACACTTTCTGTAGCCATTTTTAACAGACTGTTCCCACCAAGGACACTTCATGTAGCTATGTTTAATAGACTGTTCCCAGCATGGACACTTTTTGTAGCTATGTTTAATAGGCTGTTACCAGCACGGACACTTCTGTATATATGTTTAATAGACTGTTTCCAACATGGACTCTTTCTATACGTATGTTTAATAAACTGTTCCCACCAAGGACACTTTCTGTAGCTATGTATAATAGAATGTCCCCACCGAGGACACTTTCTTTAGCCGTTTTTAACAGACTGTTCCCACCAAGGACACTTCATGTAGCTATGTTTAATAGACTGTTCCCAGCATGGACACTTTTTGTAGTTATGTTTAATAGACTGTTCCCACCAAGGACACTTTCTGTAGTCATTTTTATCAGACTGTTCCCACCAAGGACACTTTATTTAGCTATGTTTAATAGACTGTTTCCAGCATGGACACTTCATGTAGCTATGTTTAATAGACTGTTCCCAGCATGGACACTTTTTGTAGCTATGTTTAATAGAATGTTCCCACCAAGGACACTTTCTGTAGCCATTTTTAACAGACTGTTCCCACCATGGACACTTCATGTAGCTATGTTTAATAGACTGTTCCCAGCATGGACACTTTTTGTAGCTATGTTTAATAGGCTGTTTCCAGCACGGACACTTCTGTGTATATGTTTAATAGACTGTTTCCAACATGGACTCTTTCTATACGTATGTTTAATAAACTGTTCCCACAAAGGACACTTTCTGTAGCTATGTATAATAGAATGTCCCCACCAAGGACACTTTCTTTAGCCGTTTTTAACAGACTGTTCCCACCAAGGACACTTCATGTAGCTATGTTTAATAGACTGTTCCCAGCATGGACACTTTTTGTAGTTATGTTTAATAGAATGTTCCCACCAAGGACACTTTCTGTAGACATTTTTAACAAACTGTTCCCACCAAGGACACTTCATGTAGCTATGTTTAATAGACTGTTCCCAGCATGGACACTTTTTGTAGCTATGTTTAATAGGCTGTTTCCAGCACGGACACTTCTGTATATATCTTTAATAGACTGTTTCCAACAAGGTCTCTTTCTATACGTATGTTTAATAAACTGTTCCCACCAAGGACACTTTCTGTAGCTATGTTTAATAGAATGTTCCCACCAAGGACACTTTCTGTAGCCATTTTTAACAGACTGTTCCCACTAAGGACACTTTTTGTAGCTATGTTTAATAGGCTGTTTCCAGCACGGACACTTCTGTATATATGTTAAATAGACTGTTTCCAACAAGGACTCTTTCTATACGTATGTTTAATAAACTGTTCCCACCAAGGATACTTTCTGTAGCTATGTTTAATAGAATGTCCCCACCAAGGACACTTTCTGTAGCCGTTTTTAACAGACTGTTCCCACCAAGGACACTTCATGTAGCTATGTTTAATAGACTGTTCCCAGCATGGACACTTTTTGTAGTTATGTTTAATAGAATGTTCCCACCAAGGACCCTTTCTGTAGACATTTTTATCAGACTGTTCCCACCAAGGACCCTTTATTAAGCTATGTTTAATAGACTGTTCCCAGCATGGACACTTCATGTAGCTATGTTTAATAGACTGTTCCCAGCATGTACACTTTTTGTAGCTATGTTTAATAGAATGTTCCCACCAAGGACACTTTCTGTAGCCATTTTTAACAGACTGTTCCCACCAAGGACACTTCATGTAGCTATGTTTAATAGACTGTTCCCAGCATGGACACTTTTTGTAGCTATGTTTAATAGGCTGTTACCAGCACGGACACTTCTGTATATATGTTTAATAGACTGTTTCCAACATGGACTCTTTCTATACGTATGTTTAATAAACTGTTCCCACCAAGGACACTTTCTGTAGCTATGTATAATAGAATGTCCCCACCGAGGACACTTTCTTTAGCCGTTTTTAACAGACTGTTCCCACCAAGGACACTTCATGTAGCTATGTTTAATAGACTATTCCCAGCATGGACACTTTTTGTAGTTATGTTTAATAGAATGTTCCCACCAAGGACACTTTCTGTAGACATTTTTAACAGACTGTTCCCACCAAGGACACTTCATGTAGCTATGTTTAATAGACTGTTCCCAGCATGGACACTTCATGTAGCTATGTTTAATAGACTGTTCCCAGCATGGACACTTTTTGTAGCTATGTTTAATAGTATGTTCCCACCAAGGACACTTTCTGTAGCCGTTTTTAACAGACTGTTCCCACCAAGGACACTTCATGTAGCTATGTTTAATAAACTGTCCCCAGCATGGACACTTTTTGTAACTATGTTTAATAGAATTTCCCCACCAAGGACACTTTCTGTAGCCGTTTTTAACAGACTGTTCCCACCAAGGACACTTCATGTAGCTATGTTTAATAGACTGTTCCCAGCATGGACACTTTTTGTAGTTATGTTTAATAGGCTGTTTCCAGCACGGACACTTCTGTATATATGTTTAATAGACTGTTTCCAACAAGGTCTCTTTCTATACGTATGTTTAATAAACTGTTCCCACCAAGGACACTTTCTGTAGCAATGTTTAATAGAATGTTCCCACCAAGGACACTTTCTGTAGCCATTTTTAACAGACTGTTCCCACTAAGGACACTTTTTGTAGCTATGTTTAATAGGCTGTTTCCAGCACGGACACTTCTGTATATATGTTAAATAGACTGTTTCCAACAAGGACTCTTTCTATACGTATGTTTAATAAACTGTTCCCACCAAGGATACTTTCTGTAGCTTTGTTTAATAGAATGTCCCCACCAAGGACACTTTCTGTAGCCGTTTTTAACAGACTGTTCCCACCAAGGACACTTCATGTAGCTATGTTTAATAGACTATTCCCAGCATGGACACTTTTTGTAGTTATGTTTAATAGACTGTTCCCACCAAGGACACTTTCTGTAGTCATTTTTATCAGACTGTTCCCACCAAGGACACTTTATTTAGCTATGTTTAATAGACTGTTCCCAGCATGGACACTTCATGTAGCTATGTTTAATAGACTGTTCCCAGCATGGACACTTTTTGTAGCTATGTTTAATAGAATGTTCCCACCAAGGACACTTTCTGTAGCCATTTTTAACAGACTGTTCCCACCATGGACACTTCATGTAGCTATGTTTAATAGACTGTTCCCAGCATGGACACTTTTTGTAGCTATGTTTAATAGGCTGTTTCCAGCACGGACACTTCTGTATATATGTTTAATAGACTGTTTCCAACATGGACTCTTTCTATACGTATGTTTAATAAACTGTTCCCACAAAGGACACTTTCTGTAGCTATGTATAATAGAATGTCCCCACCAAGGACACTTTCTTTAGCCGTTTTTAACAGACTGTTCCCACCAAGGACACTTCATGTAGCTATGTTTAATAGACTGTTCCCAGCATGGACACTTTTTGTAGTTATGTTTAATAGAATGTTCCCACCAAGGACACTTTCTGTAGACATTTTTAACAAACTGTTCCCACCAAGGACACTTCATGTAGCTATGTTTAATAGACTGTTCCCAGCATGGACACTTTTTGTAGCTATGTTTAATAGGCTGTTTCCAGCACGGACACTTCTGTATATATCTTTAATAGACTGTTTCCAACAAGGTCTCTTTCTATACGTATGTTTAATAAACTGTTCCCACCAAGGACACTTTCTGTAGCTATGTTTAATAGAATGTTCCCACCAAGGACACTTTCTGTAGCCATTTTTAACAGACTGTTCCCACTAAGGACACTTTTTGTAGCTATGTTTAATAGGCTGTTTCCAGCACGGACACTTCTGTATATATGTTAAATAGACTGTTTCCAACAAGGACTCTTTCTATACGTATGTTTAATAAAGTGTTCCCACCAAGGATACTTTCTGTAGCTATGTTTAATAGAATGTCCCCACCAAGGACACTTTCTGTAGCCGTTTTTAACAGACTGTTCCCACCAAGGACACTTCATGTAGCTATGTTTAATAGACTGTTCCCAGCATGGACACTTTTTGTAGTTATGTTTAATAGAATGTTCCCACCAAGGACCCTTTCTGTAGACATTTTTATCAGACTGTTCCCACCAAGGACCCTTTATTTAGCTATGTTTAATAGACTGTTCCCAGCATGGACACTTCATGTAGCTATGTTTAATAGACTGTTCCCAGCATGGACACTTTTTGTAGCTATGTTTAATAGAATGTTCCCACCAAGGACACTTTCTGTAGCCATTTTAACAGACTGTTCCCACCAAGGACACTTCATGTAGCTATGTTTAATAGACTGTTCCCAGCATGGACACTTTTTGTAGCTATGTTTAATAGGCTGTTACCAGCACGGACAATTCTGTATATATGTTTAATAGACTGTTTCCAACATGGACTCTTTCTATACGTATGTTTAATAAACTGTTCCCACCAAGGACACTTTCTGTAGCTATGTTTAATAGAATGTCCCCGCCAAGGACACTTTCTGTAGCCGTTTTTAACAGACTGTTCCCACCAAGGACACTTCATGTAGCTATGTTTAATAGACTATTCCCAGCATGGACACTTTTTGTAGTTATGTTTAATAGACTGTTCCCACCAAGGACACTTTCTGTAGTCATTTTTATCAGACTGTTCCCACCAAGGACACTTTATTTAGCTATGTTTAATAGACTGTTCCCAGCATGGACACTTCATGTAGCTATGTTTAATAGACTGTTCCCAGCATGGACACTTTTTGTAGCTATGTTTAATAGAATGTTCCCACCAAGGACACTTTCTGTAGCCATTTTTAACAGACTGTTCCCACCATGGACACTTCATGTAGCTATGTTTAATAGACTGTTCCCAGCATGGACACTTTTTGTAGCTATGTTTAATAGGCTGTTTCCAGCACGGACACTTCTGTATATATGTTTAATAGACTGTTTCCAACATGGACTCTTTCTATACGTATGTTTAATAAACTGTTCCCACAAAGGACACTTTCTGTAGCTATGTATAATAGAATGTCCCCACCAAGGACACTTTCTTTGGCCGTTTTTAACAGACTGTTCCCACCAAGGACACTTCATGTAGCTATGTTTAATAGACTGTTCCCAGCATGGACACTTTTTGTAGTTATGTTTAATAGAATGTTCCCACCAAGGACACTTTCTGTAGACATTTTTAACAAACTGTTCCCACCAAGGACACTTCATGTAGCTATGTTTAATAGACTGTTCCCAGCATGGACACTTTTTGTAGCTATGTTTAATAGGCTGTTTCCAGCACGGACACTTCTGTATATATCTTTAATAGACTGTTTCCAACAAGGTCTCTTTCTATACGTATGTTTAATAAACTGTTCCCACCAAGGACACTTTCTGTAGCTATGTTTAATAGAATGTTCCCACCAAGGACACTTTCTGTAGCCATTTTTAACAGACTGTTCCCACTAAGGACACTTTTTGTAGCTATGTTTAATAGGCTGTTTCCAGCACGGACACTTCTGTATATATGTTAAATAGACTGTTTCCAACAAGGACTCTTTCTATACGTATGTTTAATAAAGTGTTCCCACCAAGGATACTTTCTGTAGCTATGTTTAATAGAATGTCCCCACCAAGGACACTTTCTGTAGCCGTTTTTAACAGACTGTTCCCACCAAGGACACTTCATGTAGCTATGTTTAATAGACTGTTCCCAGCATGGACACTTTTTGTAGTTATGTTTAATAGAATGTTCCCACCAAGGACCCTTTCTGTAGACATTTTTATCAGACTGTTCCCACCAAGGACCCTTTATTTAGCTATGTTTAATAGACTGTTCCCAGCATGGACACTTCATGTAGCTATGTTTAATAGACTGTTCCCAGCATGGACACTTTTTGTAGCTATGTTTAATAGAATGTTCCCACCAAGGACACTTTCTGTAGCCATTTTAACAGACTGTTCCCACCAAGGACACTTCATGTAGCTATGTTTAATAGACTGTTCCCAGCATGGACACTTTTTGTAGCTATGTTTAATAGGCTGTTACCAGCACGGACAATTCTGTATATATGTTTAATAGACTGTTTCCAACATGGACTCTTTCTATACGTATGTTTAATAAACTGTTCCCACCAAGGACACTTTCTGTAGCTATGTATAATAGAATGTCCCCACCGAGGACACTTTCTTTAGCCGTTTTTAACAGACTGTTCCCACCAAGGACACTTCATGTAGCTATGTTTAATAGACTGTTCCCAGCATGGACACTTTTTGTAGTTATGTTTAATAGAATGTTCCCACCAAGGACACTTTCTGTAGACATTTTTAACAGACTGTTCCCACCAAGGACACTTCATGTAGCTATGTTTAATAGACTGTTCCCAGCATGGACACTTCATGTAGCTATGTTTAATAGACTGTTCCCAGCATGGACACTTTTTGTAGCTATGTTTAATAGTATGTTCCCACCAAGGACACTTTCTGTAACCGTTTTTAACAGACTGTTCCCACCAAGGACACTTCATGTAGCTATGTTTAATAAACTGTCCCCAGCATGGACACTTTTTGTAACTATGTTTAATAGAATGTCCCCACCAAGGACACTTTCTGTAGCCGTTTTTAACAGACTGTTCCCACCAAGGACACTTCATGTAGCTATGTTTAATAGACTGTTCCCAGCATGGACACTTTTTGTAGTTATGTTTAATAGAATGTTCCCACCAAGGACACTTTCTGTAGCCGTTTTTATCAGACTGTTCCCACCAAGGACACTTTATTTAGCTATGTTTAATAGACTGTTCCCAGCATGGACACTTCATGTAGCTATGTTTAATAGACTGTTCCCAGCATGGACAATTTTTGTAGCTATGTTTAATAGAATGTTCCCACCAAGGACACTTTCTCTAGCCGTTTTAACAGACTGTTCCCACCAAGGACACTTCATGTAGCTATGTTTAATAGACTGTTCCCAGCATGGTCACTTTTTGTAGCTTTGTTTAATAGAATGTTCCCACCAAGGACACTTTCTGTAGCCATTTTTAACAGACTGTTCCGTCCAAGGACACTTCATGTAGCTATGTTTAATAGACTGTTCCCAGCATGGACACTTTTTGTAGCTATGTTTAATAGGCTGTTTCCAGCACGGACACTTCTGTATATATGTTTAATAGACTGTTTCCAACAAGGACTCTTTCTATACGTATGTTTAATAAACTGTTCCCACCAAGGACACTTTCTGTAGCTTTGTTTAATAGAATGGCCCCACCAAGGACAATTTCTGTAGCCGTTTTTAACAGACTGTTCCCACCAAGGACACTTCATGTAGCTATGTTTAATAGACTGTTCCCAGTATGGACACTTTTTGTAGCTATGTTTAATAGAATGTTCCCACCAAGGACACTTTCTGTAGCCATTTTAACCGACTGTTCCCACCAAGGACACTTCATGTAGCTATGTTTAATAGACTGTTCCCAGCATGGACACTTTTTGTAGCTATGTTTAATAGGCTGTTTCCAGCACGGACACTTCTATATATATGTATAATAGACTGTTTCCAACAAGGACTTTTTCTATACGTATGTTTAATAAACTGTTCCCACCAAGGACACTTTCTGTAGCTATGTTTAATAGAATGTCCCCACCAAGGACACTTTCTGTAGCCATGTTTAATAGACTGTTGGCACCAAGAACACTTTCTGTAATAATGTTTAATAGACTGTTCCCGACAAGGATACTTTCTGTAGCTATGAATATTAGTCTCTTCCCAGCACGGACACTTCTGAAGGTATGTTCAATAGACGGACGGACACTCCTGTAGGTATGTTTAATAGACTGTTCCCACCAAGGACACTGCCTGAACCTATGTCAATTAGACTGTTCCCATCACGGAAACTTTCTGGAGCTGTGATTTATTGACTGTTCCCAGCACGTTCACTTCTGTAGGTAGGTTTAATAGACTGTTCCCAGCACGGACAGTTTCTGAAGCTATGTTCAATACACTGTTCCCACCAAAGACAATTTCTGTACCTATGTTTAATGGAATGTGCTCACCAAGGACACTTCCTGAAGGCATGTTTAATGGACTGTTCCCGCTAGGAACACTTTCTAATGGTATGTTATATAGGGTGTTCCCACCAAGGACACTTGTTTCATATGTCGGGGGCTGGCAAAACGTATATGTAACGGGATAACACGAGGGAACATCGAATCTATGTCCACTTGTGGGGCATTAACACAAATGAAATTCTAAGATACTTAGAATCCTTTACAATATTTATATGGAATAAGTCTAATATTTATAAACAACACTGGTTACATAATTTTACAAAGACAAACTTAAAGGGACAGTTGACTCGCAATCTATTCCACTTAGGTTAAGACAGAATGAAAATTAGTCTGGGCCCAATTAAATTTCTGTCTTAATACAAGTGGAATACACTTGAATCACACTTGAATTACACATGAAGTACACACATGAAGTACACACCCTCACATACTTAACATAATGTTCTTTCTCCCTTCCTGTTGATGATAAGGACCTAATGAGTGTTTATGGCATCATAATGTTTTATATAAACTTTATATTAAACAGTATATTCACAGTAATGACTGTTTCACCAACCAGTTTTTGCCTCTGTGTTATACCGTGGCGATTACATCTATAGCTGCTCACCGCCGAATAAAATGTAGTAACAGGGGTGGGGGACACATAAACCCCTTTACACCATTCTATACTCATCATCCATATCATCACTGCCTCATATCACTGATGCCTCATATCACTGATGCCTCGTATCACCGTTGTCTTATATCAACGATGCCTCATATTAACGATGCCTTATATCAACAATGCCTCATATCAATGATTGACGTCAGGTGAGCGATTCAGGACCAATGGTCCTGTTGTGTTTAATAGACTATTCCCAGCACGGACACTTCTTAAAGTATGTTTAATAGACTGTTCCCAGCACGGCCACTTATTTAAGTATGTATAATATACTGTTCCCACCACAGACACTTCTTTAGGTATGTTTAATAGACTGTTCCCAGCACAGACACTTCTTTAGGTATGTTTAATAGACTGTTCCTACCAAGGACACTTTCTGTAGTTATGTTTAATAGACTTTTCCCAGCACGGACACTTCTTTAGGTATGTTTAATAGACTGTTCCCACCAAGGACACTTTCTGTAGTTATGTTTAATAGACTGTTCCCAACACGGACACTTCTTTAGGTATTTTTAATGGACTGTTCCCACCAAGGACACTTCTTTAGGTATGTTTAATAGACTGTTCCCAGCACGGACACTTCTTTAGGTATGTTTAATAGACTTCCTACCAAGGACACTTTCTGTACTTATGTTTAATAGACTGTTCCCAGCATGGACACTTCTTTAGGTATGTTAAATAGACTGTTCCCACCAAGGACACTTTCTGTAGTTATGTTTAATATACTGTTCCCAACACGGACACTTCTTTAGGTATTTTTAATGGACTGTTCCCACCAAGGACACTTATGTAGGTATGCTTTATAGACTATTCCCAGCACGGACACTTCTTTAGGTCTGTTTAATAGACTGTTCCCACCAAGGACACTTTCTCTTCCTACGACGGACACTGCTGTAGGTATGTTTAATAGACGGTTCCCATCACAGACACTGCTGTAGTTATGTGTAGGAGAAAGTCCAAATAAGTGTACATTCCTGAAAACGGAGCTGAGGCCATCCATAAAAAAATGTTTGCTTGCTGTCCCCCGAACAACCCACTATTTTTCACCCAGACTCCAAAAATTTTATTGAGATCTGGTAAGATTATTTTTTTGAGCACAAACTTTTTTACTTAGAAAAATCTTAAGGATTCAATGTTTATGTTCCCTGCAATGACACTTTCTGCAGCTCTGTTTAATAGACTGTTCCAAGCATGGACACTTACTGTTGCTATGTTTAATAGACTGTTCCCACCAAGAACACTTTCTGTAGCTATGTTTGATAGAATGTTCCCATCAAGGACACTTTTTGTAGTTATTATCTCACCTGAGCCGAAAGCTCATTGGTGAACTTATAGGGTGGCCAGAGTTTGTCTGTCGTGTGCCTGTGTGTCCACATTTTTAAATGTCTTCTCCTCTGGAACCGCTAGGCTGATTGACGTCAGGTGAGCGATTCAGGACCAATGGTCCTGTGGTGTTTAATAGACTATTCCCAGCATGGACACTTCTTAAAGTATGTTTAATAGACTGTTCCCAGCACGGACACTTATTTAGGTATGTTTAATAGACTGTTTCCAGCACAGACACTTCTTTAGGTATGTTTTATAAACTGTTCCTACCAAGGACACTTTCTGTAGTTATGTTTAATAGACTTTTCCCAGCATGGACCCTTCTTTAGGTATGTTTAATAGACTGTTCCCACCAAGGACACTTTCTGTAGTTATGTTTGATAGACTGTTCCCAACACGGACACTTCTTTAGGTATTTTTAATGGACTGTTCCCACCAAGGACACTTCTGTAGGTATGCTTTATAGACTGTTCCCAGCACGGACACTTCTTTAGGTCTGTTTAATAGACTGTTCCCACCAAGGACACTTTCTGTAGTTATGTTTAATAGACTGTTCCCGACAAGGACACTTTCTCTTCCTACGACGGACACTGCTGTAGGTATGTTTAATAGACGGTTCCCATCACAGACACTGCTGTAGTTACGTGTAGGAGAAAGTCCAAATAAGTGTACATTCCTGAAAACGGAGCTGAGGCCATCCATAAAAAAATGTTTGCTTGCTGTCCCCCGAAAAACCCACTATTTTTCACCCAGAGTCCAAAAATTTTATTGAGATCTGGTAAGATTATTTTTTTGAGCACAAACTTTTTTACTTAGAAAAATCTTAAGGATTCATGTTTATGTTCCCACCAAGGCCACTTTCTGTAGTTATGTTTGATAGACTGTTCCCAACACGGACACTTCTTTAGGTATTTTTAATGGACTGTTCCCACCAAGGACACTTCTGTAGGTATGCTTTATAGACTGTTCCCAGCACGGACACTTCTTTAGGTCTGTTTAATAGACTGTTCCCACCAAGGACACTTTCTGTAGTTATGTTTAATAGACTGTTCCCGACAAGGACACTTTCTCTTCCTACGACGGACACTGCTGTAGGTATGTTTAATAGACGGTTCCCATCACAGACACTGCTGTAGTTACGTGTAGGAGAAAGTCCAAATAAGTGTACATTCCTGAAAACGGAGCTGAGGCCATCCATAAAAAAATGTTTGCTTGCTGTCCCCCGAAAAACCCACTATTTTTCACCCAGACTCCAAAAATTTTATTGAGATCTGGTAAGATTATTTTTTTTGAGCACAAACTTTTTTACTTAGAAAAATCTTAAGGATTCATGTTTATGTTCCCACCAAGGACACTTTCTGTAGCTATGTTTAATAGACTGTTCCAAGCATGGACATTTACTGTTGCTATGTTTAATAGACTGTTCCCACCAAGGACACTTTCTGTAGCTATGTTTAATAGAATGTTCCCACCAAGGACACTTTCTGTAGCCATGTTTAATAGACTGTTGCCACCAAGGACACTTTTTGTAGTTATTAGCTCACCTGAGCCGAAGGCTCATTGGTGAGCTTATAGGGTGGTCAGAGTTTGTCTGTCGTGTGTCTGTGTGTCAACATTTTTAAATGTCACCTCTGAAACCGCTGGGCTGACTGACGTTAGGTGAGCGATTCAGGAACAATGGTCCTGTGGTGTTTAATAGACTATTCCCAGCACGAACACTTCTTAAAGTATGTTTAATAGACTGTTCCAAGCACGGACACTTATTTAGGTATGTTTAATAGACTGTTCCCACCAAGGACACTTTCTGTAGCTATGTTTAATAGAATGTTCCCACCAAGGACACTTTCTGTAGCCATGTTTAATAGACTGTTGCCACCAAGGACACTTTTTGTAGTTATTAGCTCACCTGAGCCGAAGGCTCATTGGTGAGCTTATAGGGTGGTCAGAGTTTGTCTGTCGTGTGTCTGTGTGTCAACATTTTTAAATGTCACCTCTGAAACCGCTGGGCTGACTGACGTTAGGTGAGCGATTCAGGAACAATGGTCCTGTGGTGTTTAATAGACTATTCCCAGCACGAACACTTCTTAAAGTATGTTTAATAGACTGTTCCAAGCACGGACACTTATTTAGGTATGTTTAATAGACTGTTCCTACCAAGGACACTTTCTGTAGTTATGTTTAATAGACTGCTCCCAGCACGGACACTTCTTTAGGTATGTTTAAAAGACTGTTCCCACCAAGGACACTTTCTGTAGTTATGTTTAATAGACTGTTCCCAACAAGGACACTTCTTTAGCTATTTTAATGGACTGTTCCCACCAAGGACACTTCTTTAGGTATGCTTTATAGACTGTTCCCAGCACGGACACTTCTTTAGGTCTGTTTAATAGACTGTTCCCACCAAGGGCACTTTCTGTAGTTATGTTTAATAGACTGTTCCCGACAAGGACACTTTCTCTTCCTACGACGGACACTGCTGTAGGTATGTTTAATAGACGGTTCCAAGTTTGATCCAATTCTGTTCATCCATTAAAGAGAATCAGCAGTTTAAAATTTTTTATGATGTCGGCCATTATCACCTAGTTATGCATTGGAGTGGAACCATTTGAATAAATCTGAAACAGGATGATGTAAGGATCTTTCTGACCAAGTTTGATCAAATTCCGTTCAGCCATTAATGAGAATCAGCAATTTGGTGTTTTTCACGATGTAAGCCATTATGACCTACTTATGTATCGGAGTGGTACCATTCGAATAAATCTGATACAGGTTGATGTAAGGATGCTTCTGACCATGTTGAATCAAATTCTGTTCATCCATTCACGAGAATCAGCGGTTTGAAGTTTTCCCGATATCGACCATTTTGACCTACTTATGCATCGGAGTGGAACCATTTGAATATATCTAATACTGGTTGATGCATGGATGCTTCTGAACATGTCTGATCAAATCCCTTTCACCAGTTCACGAGAATTAGCAGTTTGAAGTTTTTCCATTATGACCTACTTATGCATCGAGGCGGAACCATTTGAACAAATCTGAGAAATGCTGATATCAGAATGCTTCAGATCAAGTTTGGTCAAAATCTGAGCATTGGTTTTCGAGGAGATGCCATTTGAACAAAATATATGTCGTAAATATAAAATAGGTCACCGTGACCTAATTCCACTACAGAGTTTTTGTATATAAATTTGAGAACCTAGTGCCCATCGAAGCTCAATACCAAAAATCAGCCAATTATACCATGCGGTTCTAGAGAAAAGTCGATTTAGTTGTTTTTGCTATTTTTAGTAACGGCGGCCATCTTGGATTGTCGACCCGGATAATTTTCGCAAACTTGTAAGTCTCGAGTCTGATCATGCTGCATATAAATTTTGAGAGTCGTAGGTGCAGTGGTTTCGGAGAAGAAGTCGTTTGAACAAGTGTTTACGGACGACGGACGGACGGACGGACGGACAGACAAAAAGTGATCACAATAGCTACACTGAGACTTCGTCTCAGTGAGCTAAAAATAGCAAAACAACTAAATTGACTTAGTATCCGAAAAAGCTTGGTATAGTTGACTCAAAACTGGTATGAGACATCGTTGGGACCTTGGTTCTCAAGATTATTCATATCATCCAAATTTGTGGTGAAATTAGGTCACAGTGACATAGTTTGTATTTACGAAGTGTATTTTGTTCAAACAACAGCTCTTCAAAAACTAATGTCCAAACTTGACCTGAAGCATCCTGGCATCAACCTTTCTCAGTTTTATTCAAATGAGCCCTCTCCAATGAATAAGTAGGTCATTATGGCCGCCATCTTGAAATAACTTTACATGGCTTTTTCTCATGAACAGATCAAACTTGGTCAGAAGCATCCTTATTTGGACCAGTCTCAAATTTATGCAAATGGTTCACTTTACTGCATAAGTAGGTCAAAATGGCTGTAATCTTGAAAAAAATAAAATGGCTTTTTCTCATGAACAGATAAACAGAATTTGATGAAACTTGGTCAGAAGCATCCATATAATTATATACCAGTCTCAAATTTATGCAAATTTATCCAGTGCATAAGTAGGTCGAAATGGCTGACATCATAAAAAACTTCAAACAACTTCTCATGAACCTTTGATTGGAATTTGATCAAACTTGGTCATTAGCATCCTGACATTGATCTTTCTCAGATTTGTTCAAATGTTTCTGCTCCAGTTCATAAGCAGGTCATATTATGGCTGACATGGTGGAAATTTTCAAACGGATTTTTCTCATGGATTTTGATCACACTCGGTCAGATACATCCTGACATCGACCTTGTTCAGATTCGTTCACCTGGTTCCACTATGTAGGTCATAATGGCCAATTGTGGAAAACGTCAAATTGTTTATTCTGGGGAAGTGTTGAACAGACTTGTACTCAGGTTAGCGATACAGGACCATAATGGTCCTCTTGTTGTTTTTTATTGCACCCCTTACTCTTTTAGTGCAGTATGGTCACGAAACAGTGACAGAATTAATGGAACACTCTATAGACTATATTATATTCTTGTTCCTTATGATAAACCACATATACTGACATAGATCTTGGTTCCCAATGGGTCACCCGTGGGCATGTCCTACCCCTTCATTTCATAAAATGTGCAATAACTCGGAAACTGCTTATGATCCCCACCCATAAACAATGTATTCTTGTTTCTTATGGTAAGATGCATTTAACGACATTGACCTTGGATACACCGGGGTCCCCTGGGGCATGACCCACCCCTCTTATCATGAAAGTCCTTATATAAGAAACCGTTCGGATCCTCAACCTTAAATCATATATTCTCCTGTTCCTTAAGACGCATTCATTGACACGGACCTTAGGTCCTCTGGGCTCTTCCGAGCCTGATCAGCCTGGCAGAGGGCATGCCTATCCTTTCTTCAAACAATGCGTTCTCTCGGAGTCAGAAAATGTTGCGATATTGTGGGCGGGATTTAGCCCGTTGTTTTATTGTTTAACAACTTCATGTCCATACGTGTTAACATGAAGCACAAAAAAGCAAAACTACAAATGGCATTTGCACTCTGTCAATGTTAAACGTCGAATAGCACGTAATACAGGCTACAGTATATAATTGCAACACGCAACACTATGACCTTGTCCGGAACAGTCCTTCGTGGGCGCCCACTGTCCGTGTTGGAGACATTGCAGTTACACTTATAGAATATCAACATTGCAGCCCGAATCGCTCACCTGACGTCAATCATTGATATGAGGCATTGTTGATATAAGGCATCGTTAATATGAGGCATCGTTGATATAAGACAACGTGATACGAGGCATCAGTGATATGAGGCATCAGTGATATGAGGCAGTGATGATATGGATGATGAGTATAGAATGATGTAAAGGGGTTTATGTGTCCCCCACCCCTGTGACTACATTTTATTCGGCGGTGAGCAGCTATAGATGTAAACGCCACGGTATAACACAGAGGCAAAAACTGGTTGGTGAAGCAGTCATTACTGTGAATATACTGGTTAATATAAAGTTTATATAAAACATTATGGTGCCATAAACACTCATCAGGTCCTTATCATCAACAGGAAGGGAGAAAGAACATTATGTTAAGTATGTGAGGGTGTGAATGAGTGTGTGTACTTCATGTGTAATTCAAGTGTGATTCAAGTGTATTCCACTTGTATTAAGACAGAAATTTAATTGGGCCCAGACTAATTTTCATTCTGTCTTAACCTAAGTGGAATAGATTGCGAGTCAACTGTCCCTTTAAGTTTGTCTTTGTAAAATTATGTAACCAGTGCTGTTTATAAATATTAGACTTATTCCATATAAATATTGTAAAGGATTCTAAGTATCTTAGAATTTCCATTGCGTTAGTGCCCCACAAGTGGACATAGATTCGAGGTTCCCTCGTGTTGTCCCGTCACATATACGTTTTGCCAGCCCCCGACATATGAAACAAGTGTCTTTGGTGGGAACAGTGTATTGAACATAGCTTCAGAAACCGTCCGTGCTGGGAACAGTCTATTCAACATACCTACAGAAGTGTACGTGATGGGAACAGTCTATAAATCATAGCTCCAGTGAGTTTCCGAGATGGGAACAATCTACCTTACATAGGTACAGACAGTGTCCTTGGTGGGAACAGTCTATTAAACATACCTGCAGGAGTGTCCGTCCGTCTATTGAACATACCTTCAGAAGTGTCCGTGCTGCGAAGAGACTAATATTCATAGCTACAGCAAGTATCCTTGTCGGGAACAGTCTATTAAACATAATTACAGAAAGTGTCCTTGGTGCCAACAGTCTATTAAACATGGCTACAGAAAGTGTCCTTGGTGGGGACATTCTATTAAACATAGCTACAGAAAGTGTCCTTGGTGGGAACAGTTTATTAAACATACGTATAAAAAGAGTCCTTGTTTGAAACAGTCTATTAAACATATATACAGAAGTGTCCGTGCTGGAAACAGCCTATTAAACATAGCTACAAAAAGTGTCCATGCTGGGAACAGTCTATTAAACATAGCTACATGAAGTGTCCTTGGTGGGAACAGTCTGTTAAAAATGGCTACAGAAAGTGTCATTGGTGGGAACATTCTATTAAACATAGCTACAAAAAGTGTCCATGCTGGGAACAGTTTATTAAACATAGCTACATGAAGTGTCCTTGATGGGAACAGTCTGTTAAAAACGGCTACAGAAAGTGTCCTTGGTGGGAACATTCTATTAAACATAGCTACAAAAAGTGTCCATGCTGGGAACAGTCTATTAAACATAGCTACATGAAGTGTCCATGCTGGGAACAGTCTATTAAACATAGCTACATGAAGTGTCCTTGGTGGGAACAGTCTGTTAAAAATGTCTACAGAAAGTGTCCTTGGTGGGAACATTCTATTAAACATAACTACAAAAAGTGTCCATGCTGGGAACAGTCTATTAAACATAGCTACATGAAGTGTCCTTGGTGGGAACAGTCTGTTAAAAACGGCTAAAGAAAGTGTCCTTGGTGGGGACATTCTATTATACATAGCTACAGAAAGTGTCCTTGGTGGGAACAGTTTATTAAACATACGTATAGAAAGAGTCCATGTTGGAAACAGTCTATTAAACATATATACAGAAGTGTCCGTGCTGGTAACAGCCTATTAAACATAGCTACAAAAAGTGTCCTTGGTGGGAACAGTTTATTAAACATACGTACAGAAAGAGTCCTTGTTGGAAACAGTCTATTAAAAATATATACAGAAGTGTCCGTGCTGGAAACAGCCTATTAAACATAGCTACAAAAAAGTGTCCTTAGTGGGAACAGTCTGTTAAAAATGGCTACAGAAAGTGTCCTTGGTGGGAACATTCTATTAAACATTGCTACAGAAAGTGTGCTTGGTGGGAACAGTTTATTAAACATACGTATAGAAAGAGACCTTGTTGGAAACAGTCTATTAAACATATATACAGAAGTGTCCGTGCTGGAAACAGCCTATTAAACATAACTACAAAAAGTGTCCATGCTGGGAACAGTCTATTAAACATAGCTACATGAAGTGTCCTTGGTGGGAACAGTCTGTTAAAAATGGCTACAGAAAGTGTCCTTGGTGGGATCATTCTATAAAACATAGTTACAAAAAGTGTCCATGCTGGGAACAGTTTATTAAACATAGCTACATGAAGTGTCCTTGGTGGGAACAGTCTGTTAAAAACGGCTAAAGAAAGTGTCCTTGGTGGGAACATTCTATTAAACATAGCTACAAAAAGTGTCCATGGAGGGAACAGTCTATTAAACATAGCTACATGAAGTGTCCATGCTGGAACAGTCTATTAAACATAGCTACATGAAGTGTCCTTGGTGGGAACAGTCTGTTAAAAATGGCTACAGCAAGTGTCCTTGGTGGGAACATTCTATTAAACATAGCTACAAAAAGTGTCCATGCTGGGAACAGTCTATTAAACATAGCTACATGAAGTGTCCTTGGTGGGAACAGTCTGTTAAAAACGGCTACAGAAAGTGTCCTTGGTGGGAACATTCTATTCAACATAGCTACAAAAAGTGTCCATGCTGGGAACAGTCTATTAAACATAGCTACATGAAGTGTCCATGCTGGGAACAGTCTATTAAACATAGCTAAATAAAGTGTCCTTGGTGGGAACAGTCTGATAAAAATGTCTACAGAAAGTGTCCTTGGTGGGAACATTCTATTAAACATAACTACAAAAAGTGTCCATGCTGGTAACAGTCTATTAAACATAGCTACATGAAGTGTCCTTGGTGGGAACAGTCTGTTAAAAACGGCTACAGAAAGTGTCCTTGGTGGGGACATTCTATTAAATATAGCTACAGAAAGTATCCTTGGTGGGAACATTCTATTAAACATAGCTACAAAAAGTGTCCATGCTGGGAACAGTCTATTAAACATACCTACATGAAGTGTCCTTGGTGGGAACAGTCTGTTAAAAACGGCTACAGAAAGTGTCCTTGGTGGGAACATTCTATTAAACATAGCTACAAAAAGTGTCCATGCTGGGAACAGTCTATTAAACATAGCTACATGAAGTGTCCATGCTGGGAACAGTCTATTAAACATAGCTACATGAAGTGTCCTTGATGGGAACAGTCTGTTAAAAACGGCTACAGAAAGTGTCCTTGGTGGGGACATTCTATTAAACATAGATACAAAGAGTGTCCTTGGTGGGAACAGTTTATTAAACATACGTATAGAAAGAGTTCTTGTTGGAAACAGTCTATTAAACATATATACAGAAGTGTCCGTGCTGGAAACAGCCTATTAAACATAGCTACAAAAAGTGTCCATGCTGGGAACATTCTATTAAACATAGCTACATGAAGTGTCCTTGGTGGGAACAGTCTGTTAAAAACGGCTACAGAAAGTGTCCTTGGTTGGGACATTCTATGAAACATAGCTACAGAAAGTGTCCTTGGTGGGAACAGTTTATTAAACATACGTATAGAAAGAGTCCTTGTTGGAAACAGTCTATTAAACATATATACAGAAGTGTCCTTGCTGGAAACAGCCTATTAAACATAGCTAAAAAAAGTGTCCATGCTGGGAACAGTCTATCAAACATAGCTACATGAAGTGTCCTTGGTGGGAACAGTCTGTTAAAAATGGCTACAGAAAGTGTCCTTGGTGGGAACATTCTATTAAACAGAGTTACAAAAAGTGTCCATGCTGGGAACAGTTTATTAAACATAGCTACATGAAGTGTCCTTGGTCGGAACAGTCTGTTAAAAACGGCTACAGAAAGTGTCCTTGGTGGGAACATTCTATTAAACATAGCTACAAAAAGTGTCCATGCTGGGAACAGTCTATTAAACATAGCTACATGAAGTGTCCATGCTGGGAACAGTCTATTAAACATAGCTACATGAAGTGTCCTTGGTGGGAACAGTCTGTTAAAAATGTCTACAGAAAGTGTCCTTGGTGGGAACATTCTATTAAACATAACTACAAAAAGTGTCCATGCTGGGAACAGTCTATTAAACATAGCTACATGAAGTGTCCTTGGTGGGAACAGTCTGTTAAAAACGGCTACAGAAAGTGTCCTTGGTGGGGACATTCTATTATACATAGCTACAGAAAGTGTCCTTGGTGGGAACAGTTTATTAAACATACGTATAGAAAGAGTCCTTGTTGGAAACAGTCTATTAAACATATATACAGAAGTGTCCGTGCTGGAAACATCCTATTAAACATAGCTACAAAAAGTGTCCATGCTGGGAACAGTCTATTAAACATAGCTACATGAAGTGTCCTTGGTGGGAACAGTCTGTTAAAAACGGCTACAGAAAGTGTCCTTGGTGGGGACAACATTCTATTAACCATAGCTACATAGAGTGTCCTTGGTGGCTAACAGTTTATTAAACATACGTATAGAAAGAGTCCTTGTTGGAAACAGTCTATTAAACATATATACAGAAGTGTCCGTGCTGGAAACAGCCTATTAAACATAGCTACAAAAAGTGACCATGCTGGGAACAGTCTATTAAACATAGCTACATGAAGTGTCCTTGGTGGGAACAGTCTGTTAAAATGGCTACAGAAAGTGTCCTTGGTGGGAACATTCTATTAAACATAGCTACAAAAAGTGTCCATGCTGGGAACATTCTATTAAACATAGCTACATGAAGTGTCCTTGGTGGGAACAGTATGTTAAAAAGGGCTACAGAAAGTATCCTTGGTGGGGACATTCTATTAAACATAGCTACAGAAAGTGTCCTTGGTGTGAACAGTTTATTAAACATACGTATAGAAAGAGTCCTTATTGGAAACTGTCTATTAAACATATATACAGAAGTGTCCGTGCTGGAAACAGCCTATTAAACATAGCTACAAAAAGTGTCCATGCTGGGAACAGTCTATTAAACAAAGCTACATGAAGTGTCCTTGGTGGAAACAGTCTGTTAAAAATGGCTACAGAAAGTGTCCTTGGTGGGAACATTCTATTTAACATAGCTATAAAAAGTGTCCATGCTGGGAACATTCTATTAAACATAGCTACATGATGTGTCCTTGGTGGGAACAGTCTGTTCAAAACGGCTACAGAAAGTGTCCTTGGTTGGGACATTCTATTAAGCATAGCTACAGAAATTGTCCTTGGTGGGAACAGTTAATTAAACATACGTATAGAAAAAGTCCTTGTTAGAAACAGTCTATTAAACATTTATACAGAAGTGTTCGTGCTGGAAACAGCCTATTAAACATAGCTACAAAAAGTGTCCATGCTGGGAACAGTCTATTAAACATAGCTACATGAAGTGTCATTTGTGGGAACAGTCTGTTAAATACGGCTACAGAAAGTGTCCTTGGTGGGGACATTCTATTAAACATAGCTACTGAAAGTGTCCTTGGTGGGAACAGTTTATTAAACATACGTATAGAAAGAGTCCTTGTTTGAAACAGTCTATTAAACATATATACAGAAGTGTCCGTGCTGGAAACAGCCTATTAAACATAGCTAAAAAAGTGTCCATGCTGGGAACAGTCTATCAAACATAGCTACATGAAGTGTCCTTGGTGGGAACAGTCTGTTAAAAATGGCTACAGAAAGTGTCCTTGGTGGGAACATTCTATTAAACAGAGTAACAAAAAGTGTCCATGCTGGGAACAGTTTATTAAACATAGCTACATGAAGTGTCCTTGGTCGGAACAGTCTGTTAAAAACGGCTACAGAAAGTGTCCTTGGTGGGAACATTCTATTAAACATAGCTACAAAAAGTGTCCATGCTGGGAACAGTCTATTAAACATAGCTACATGAAGTGTCCATGCTGGGAACAGTCTATTAAACATAGCTACATGAAGTGTCCTTGATGGGAACAGTCTGTTAAAAACGGCTACAGAAAGTGTCCTTGGTGGGGACATTCTATTAAACATAGCTACAGAGAGTGCCCTTGGTGGGAACAGTTTATTAAACATACGTATAGAAAGAGTCCTTGTTGGAAACAGTCTATTAAACATATATACAGAAGTGTCCGTGCTGGAAACAGCCTATTAAACATAGCTATAAAAAGTGTCCATGCTGGGAACATTCTATTAAACATAGCTACATGAAGTGTCCTTGGTGGGAACAGTCTGTTAAAAACGGCTACAGAAAGTGTCCTTGGTTGGGACATTCTATGAAACATAGCTACGGAAAGTGTCCTTGGTGGGAACAGTTTATTAAACATACGTATAGAAAGAGTCCTTGTTGGAAACAGTTTATTAAACATATATACAGAAGTGTCCTTGCTGGAAACAGCCTATTAAACATAGCTAAAAAAAGTGTCCATGCTGGGAACAGTCTATCAAACATAGCTACATGAAGTGTCCTTGGTGGGAACAGTCTGTTAAAAATGGCTACAGAAAGTGTCCTTGGTGGGAACATTCTATTAAACAGAGTTACAAAAAGTGTCCATGCTGGGAACAGTTTATTAAACATAGCTACATGAAGTGTCCTTGGTCGGAACAGTCTGTTAAAAACGGCTACAGAAAGTGTCCTTGGTGGGAACATTCTATTAAACATAGCTACAAAAAGTGTCCATGCTGGGAACAGTCTATTAAACATAGCTACATGAAGTGTCCATGCTGGGAACAGTCTATTAAACATAGCTACATGAAGTGTCCTTGGTGGGAACAGTCTGTTAAAAATGTCTACAGAAAGTGTCCTTGGTGGGAACATTCTATTAAACATAACTACAAAAAGTGTCCATGCTGGGAACAGTCTATTAAACATAGCTACATGAAGTGTCCTTGGTGGGAACAGTCTGTTAAAAACGGCTACAGAAAGTGTCCTTGGTGGGGACATTCTATTAAACATAGCTACAGAAAGTGTCCTTGGTGGGAACAGTTTATTAAACATACGTATAGAAAGAGTCCTTGTTGGAAACAGTCTATTAAACATATATACAGAAGTGTCCGTGCTGGATACATCCTATTAAACATAGCTACAAAAAGTGTCCATGCTGGGAACAGTCTATTAAACATAGCTACATGAAGTGTCCTTGGTGGGAACAGTCTGTTAAAAACGGCTACAGAAAGTGTCCTTGGTGGAGACAACATTCTATTAAACATAGCTACAGAGAGTGTCCTTGGTGGCTAACAGTTTATTAAACATACGTATAGAAAGAGTCCTTGTTGGAAACAGTCTATTAAACATATATACAGAAGTGTCCGTGCTGGAAACAGCCTATTAAACATAGCTACAAAAAGTGACCATGCTGGGAACAGTCTATTAAACATAGCTACATGAAGTGTCCTTGGTGGGAACAGTCTGTTAAAATGGCTACAGAAAGTGTCCTTGGTGGGAACATTCTATTAAACATAGCTACAAAAAGTGTCCATGCTGGGAACATTCTATTAAACATAGCTACATGAAGTGTCCTTGGTGGGAACAGTATGTTAAAAAGGGCTACAGAAAGTATCCTTGGTGGGGACATTCTATTAAACATAGCTACAGAAAGTGTCCTTGGTGTGAACAGTTTATTAAACATACGTATAGAAAGAGTCCTTATTGGAAACTGTCTATTAAACATATATACAGAAGTGTCCGTGCTGGAAACAGCCTATTAAACATAGCTACAAAAAGTGTCCATGCTGGGAATAGTCTATTAAACATAGCTACATGAAGTGTCCTTGGTGGGAACAGTCTGTTAAAAATGGCTACAGAAAGTGTCCTTGGTGGGAACATTCTATTTAACATAGCTACAAAAAGTGTCCATGCTGGGAACATTCTATTAAACATAGCTACATGATGTGTCCTTGGTGGGAACAGTCTGTTCAAAACGGCTACAGAAAGTGTCCTTGGTTGGGACATTCTATTAAGCATAGCTACAGAAAGTGTCCTTGGTGGGAACAGTTAATTAAACATACGTATAGAAAAAGTCCTTGTTAGAAACAGTCTATTAAACATATATACAGAAGTGTCCGTGCTGGAAACAGCCTATTAAACATAGCTACAAAAAGTGTCCATGCTGGGAACAGTCTATTAAACATAGCTACATGAAGTGTCCTTTGTTGGAACAGTCTGTTAAAAACGGCTACAGAAAGTGTCCTTGGTGGGGACATTCTATTAAATATAGCTACAGAAAGTGTCCTTGGTGGGAACAGTTTATTAAACATACGTATAGAAAGAGTCCTTGTTTGAAACAGTCTATTAAACATATATACAGAAGTGTCCGTGCTGGAAACAGCCTATTAAACATAGCTACAAAAAGTGTCCATGCTGGGAACAGTCTATTAAACATAGCTACATGCAGTGTCCTTGGTGGGAACAGTCTGTTAAAAACGGCTACAGAAAGTGTCCATGGTGGGGACATTCTATTAAACATAGCTAAAGAGAGTGTCCTTGGTGGGAACAGTTTATTAAACATATGTATAGAAAGAGTCCTTGTTGGAAACAGTCTATTTAACATATATACAGAAGTGTCCGTGCTGGAAACAGCCTATTAAACATAGCTACAAAAAGTGTCCATGCTGGGAACATTCTATTAAACATAGCTACATGAAGTGTCCTTGGTGGGAACAGTCTGTTAAAAACGGCTACAGAAAGTGTCCTTGGTGGGGACATTCTATTAAACATAGCTACAGAAAGTGTCCTTGGTGGGAACAGTTTATTAAACATACGTATAGAAAGAGTCCTTGTTGGAAACAGTCTATTAAACATATATACAGAAGTGTCCCTGCTGGAAACAGCCTATTAAACATAGCTACAAAAAGTGTCCATGCTGGGAACAGTCTATTAAACATAGCTACATGAAGTGTCCTTGGTGGGAACAGTCTGTTAAAAACGGCTACAGAAAGTGTCCTTGGTGGGGACATTCTATTAAACATAGCTACTGAAAGTGTCCTTGGTGGGAACAGTTTATTAAACATACGTATAGAAAGAGTCCTTGTTGGAAACAGTCTATTAAACATATATACAGAAGTGTCCGTACTGGAAACAGCCTATTAAACATAGCTACAAAAAGTGTCCATGCTGGGAACAGTCTATTAAACATAGCTACATGAAGTGTCTTTGGTGGAAACAGTCTGTTAAAAAATGGCTACAGAAAGTGTCCTTGGTGGGAACATTCTATTAAACATAGCTACAAAAAGTGTCCATGCTGGGAACATTCTATTAAACATAGCTACATGAAGTGTCCTTGGTGGGAACAGTCTGTTAAAAACGGCTACAGAAAGAGTCCTTGGTGGGGACATTGTATTAAACATAGCTACAGAAAGTGTCCTTAGTGGTAACAGTTTATTAAACATACGTATAGAAAGAGTCCTTGTTAGAAACAGTCTATTAAACATATATACAGAAGTGTCCGTGCTGGAAACAGCCTATTAAACATAGCTACAAAAAGTGTCCATGCTGGGAACAGTCTATTAAACATAGCTACATGAAGTGTCCTTTGTGGGAACAGTCTGTTAAAAACGGCTACAGAAAGTGTCCTTGGTGGGGACATTCTATTAAACATAGCTACAGAAAGTGTCCTTGGTGGGAACAGTTTATTAAACATACGTATAGAAAGAGTCCTTGTTGGAAACAGTCTATTAAACATATATACAGAAATGTCCGTGCTGGAAACAGCCTATTAAACATAGCTACAAAAAGTGTCCATGCTGGGAACAGTCTATTAAACATAGCTACATGAAGTGTCCTTGGTGGGAACAGTCTGTTAAAAACGGCTACAGAAAGTGTCCTTGGTGGAGACAACATTCTATTAAACATAGCTACAGAGAGTGTCCTTGGTGGCTAACAGTTTATTAAACATACGTATAGAAAGAGTCCTTGTTGGAAACAGTCTTTTAAACATATACACAGAAGTGTCCGTGCTGGAAACAGCCTATTTAACATAGCTACAAAAAGTGTCCATGCTGGGAACAGTCTATTAAACATAGCTACATGAAGTGTCCTTGGTGAGAACAATCTGTTAAAAATGGCTTCAGAAAGTGTCCTTGGTGGGAACATTCTATTAAACATAGCTACAAAAAGTGTCCATGCTGGGAGCAGTCTATTAAACATAGCTACATGAAGTGTCCTTGGTGGGAACAGTCTGTTAAAAACGGCTACAGAAAGTGTCCTTGGTGGGGACATTCTATTAAACATAGCTACAGAAAGTGTCCTTGGTGGGAACAGTTTATTAAACATACGTATAGAAAGAGTCCATGTTGGAAACAGTCTATTAAACATATATACAGAAGTGTCAGTGCTGGAAACAGCCTATTAAACATAGCTACAAAAAGTGTCCATGCTGGGAACAGTCTATTAAACATAGCTACATGAAGTGTCCTTGGTTGGAACAGTCAGTTAAAAATGGCTACAGAAAGTGTCCTTGGTGGGGACATTCTATTAAACATAGCTACAAAAAGTGTCCATGCTGGGAACAGTCTATTAAACATAGCTACATGAAGTGTCCTTGGTGGGAACAGTCTGTTAAAAACGGCTACAGGAAGTGTCCTTGGTGGGGACATTCTATTAAACATAGCTACAGAAAGTGTCCTTGGTGGGAACAGTTTATTAAACATACGTATAGAAAGAGTCCTTGTTGGAAACAGTCTATTAAAAATATATACAGAAGTGTCCGTGCTGGAAACAGCCTATTAAACATACCTACAAAAAGTGTCCATGCTGGGAACAGTCTATTAAACATAGCTACATGAAGTGTCCTTGGTGGGAACAGTCTGTTAAAAACGGCTACAGAAAGTGTCCTTGGTGGGGACATTCTATTAAACATAGCTACAGAAAGTGTCCTTGGTGGGAACAGTTTATTAAACATACGTATAGAAAGAGTCCTTGTTGGAAACAGTCTATTAAACATATATACAGAAATGTCCGTGCTGGAAACAGCCTATTAAACATAGCTACAAAAAGTGTCCATGCTGGGAACAGTCTATTAAACATAGCTACATGAAGTGTCCTTGGTGGGAACAATCTGTTATAAATGGCTACAGAAAGTGTCCTTGGTGGGAACATTCTATTAAACATAGCTACAGAAAGTGTCCTTGGTGAGAAAAGTCTATTAAACATAGCAACATAAGTGTCCATGCTTGGAACAGTCTATTAAACATAGCTACAGAAAGTGTGCTTGGTGGGAACTTCTTATTAAACATACGTATAGAAAGTGTCCTTGTTGGAAACAGTCTATTAAACATACCAACAGAAGTATCCGGGCTGCAAACAATCTATTAAAATACCTTCAGAAAGTGTCCTTGGTGTGAACAGTCTATTAACCATATCTACAGAAATGTCCGTGCTGGGAACAATCTATCAAACATAGCCTCAGAAAGTGTCCGTGCTGGGAACAGACTATGAAGCGTACTACAGAAAGTGTCCGTGGTGGGAACAGTCTTTTAATTATACCTACAGAAAGTGTCCATGCTGGGACCAGTCTTTTAATGAAAGCTTTAGAAAGTGTCCGTGCTGGAAAATGTCTACTAACCATAACTACGAAAAGTGTCCTTGGTGGGAACAGTCTATTTAACATACCTATATAATTGTCCGGGCTGGGAAAGTCTATAAACATACCTACAGAAGTGTCTGTGCTTGGAACAGTCTATAAAACATACCTACAGAAAGTGTCCTTGGTGGGAACAGTCTATTAAACATACCTATATAAATTGTCCTTGCTGGGAACAATCTATTAAAGGAGTCCATGTATAGAATCCACCAATCGCTAAAAACAATTGCAGGAAATTGTTCAAATGTCTAGTTTGCTTTAAATCATGTGTATTAAATAAGGCTAAAAGGGATGCCCTTTGAGAACCATGAACGCATTCAAAAACGAAAATAGCAGAATCCATTTGTTGTTTGGGCCAGACAAGCTTGTTTCGGCCATCAAGGCCTCATCAGTAGCCCTAAAAGAAATGCTGAAAACGAGTATCAGCGGTTACGAGTATCAGCGTAAAACGTGGAAAATGACGTTGAAAGTTGACGTTTCGTCAGAAGAAATTTCAAGTTTAATTTAACGTCATGCGGCAAATTTTGATTACGGATTATTTTGCTCCAGACAAGTGGAAAGTGTACGGATTTGTATGCGGTTTGTAGCCTGCTTCCACAATAGAATAATTTTTGTCTTTTAGTCAGATGTTTCTTTTGTAAGGACTAATTGATTCTTAATTAGCTGGGTTAAATGCTTCTTTAAATGGACATTTTACTGACTCCTTTGATATTCATTTGGGATCACGATACAATAAAAACATCCCTTCGAATTCAACGTTGTTCTTCTTCTTTGTCCTGATGCAAAATAAATAGATGACTTGACGGATGTTTTAAGGTAACCGGGCGCCAAGGGCACATAGGGGCTACCCCCAGTTCGCCAGCTGGGATTAGTTGTAGGTCTTTTCCCTAGGCTGCCAATATGCTGACTCCTGTATGCTTGACAAGATACAAGATACAAGATACAAGAATTTTATTGCGAATTTTCGGCCCACGTAGGAGCACATAAAGAGGCATATTATAATAATGGATAAACCAAGCAGACAATCAAGGAAAGAATTCCAAACGACAGAGGCATATGAAACAAAAAAAAAAAACAAAAAAAAACTGGAAAACCCAGTGTAAATGATATCTGGGTGATATCATCATTATCCTAAGTATTGGGACAGACAGTCCTACCCAAACAGTGCAGACCCAGATCAGGAGCAGTCTGGTCAGGGTCCTCACTGTCTGCCACTCCTTGCCGTGTCATGAAACAAATTTTCATATCTTTATCAAATCATAACTTCAGAAGAATTGCACAAGCATTCAAGGTGTCCCAATCTTCAGGAACTCCTTGAGATGTTTAATATAACGCCAAAGCATATTATGCACTATAAACTCTTCTCCTGTTTATGTATCAAAATTGTCAGATTCTGCACATCATTGTTTTACCGCCAAAGATCCCAAATATTGGGACAGACAGTCCTAACCAAACAGTGCAGACCCTGATCAGGAGCAATATGACCAGGGTCTACACTGTCTGTCATTCCGTCTGCACTCCCTGCTGTGCCATGAAATAAGTTCGTCACAACCTCAGGAGAACTCCAGCAAGCCCTCATGGTGTCCAAATCTTTAGGATCCTTAAGGTAGTATAAACTCCCTGATGAGATGTTCAATCCTAATCCTGCCGAATAAATCAACCTGCCACACCTATTTATGACCACCAACCAATCAAATTGCTTGAAATAATGTATTCATTCAGATTCGTAAAAAGAATATTAAACTGTGCAGATCCTGATCTGAATAGCACTGTGTGCAAAGGTCAGGGTTGTCCTGCTCAGCAGATTAAGGGCTAACCCGTTTTGTACCGGAAGCCCCAAAATGGGTAGTTGGCAAACAGTGCAGGCCCAGGTCAGGAGCCGCAGAATGAGGCATCTGATCACGGCCTACACTGTCCGCAAACCGCCCAGCCATACTCCAAATAAATTCGGAAACAAAAAAAACAACCTGACACCCCCGAACCTTGAAATGGACTCCTGCTATACTGCTATACATCAGGAGGAAGATTCCATTCGACACAAAAAGGGTCAATACAGCGCCAAAGCATATTGTACACTATAAACTTTTCTGTAAGTAATCATGTGCAAAAATAGCACTAGTTTCTTTGAAACATTTTTCCCGCAATGATCCTAAGTATTGGGGCCGACAGTCCTAGCCAACCAGTGCAGACCCATATCAGAAGCAATCTGATCAAGGTCTACACCATTTGCCATTGACGATTGGGAGCAACTTACTTTTAGTATCAAAATAATTTCAACTATGAAAAGGTTTATTACCAGCAAATATTTTGTCACCAATACAAACTGGAATAGATTCATAAAACTTTATGTTAGGCATATTTTTATGTATTTTTTAATTGAAATCCTTTAATCAAAATTAAAGTGATTAACCAAACTATTGCAAAATATGCAGAGTGTTGATTTTTTTGTTTGTTTTGATTTGTTACGCCCCTTGAAAGTCTTATAAATAACTTAGTATGACACGCCAACTATTCAACAGAAATGCAATGTCCCCAACACGGACAGTGTGTGCCCACGAAGGACTGTTCCGGACAAGGTCATAGTGTTGCGTGTTGCAATTATATACTGTAGCTTTTAACACTTCCACCCCTGAGTTTTCGGAGTGGGCTCACCACTATTGAATTTGGGCACGTCCATTCTACTTAACACAGTATCTAGCTTAAAAGAGTCATAAGGATAACAAGTTATATATCCTTATAAGGTGGCTCATTATACTCCATCTCATCAGGATCTACTTTTTTTGGCATAAGTATCTGCGCCGATCTTCCGGGTAGAAAGGGTTAACCTTTGCTGTAGTAACAGGCTTAATTATTGCGCAGTAAACAATCATTGGAATCGAAAGGGATACGTTTAAACCGTAGAGTGTACCATTCTGTGTAGGAGCACTGTCGTCTATTTTAAACACACATAGACATATCGTCATCCATTTCAAACAGTGAATTTTAATTTTGTGATAACTCAAGAATGAAATATCAGGCCTATATTCAGGACTGTACTGACTGAAAATAAAGCAATAATCAAAACCGAATTCCCTTTCGATGATTAAAACGAAAAACATAGTTCGTTATTAAAAATCCAGAATGTATCAAAAATAGAATGCGAATGGCAAAACTTCAGATTTCAAATGTATAATTGAATGTAGTTGCAAATTAAAATTGTTAAAAAAGTGTTTTACTTTTATCAATAACGCGAACTTCAGTAACTGACAATTCGCTTACATCATTGAAAAGTCAAGTTTCATGATTACATAGTCCGTGCCTCAAACTCATTACAAATGGCGCTGCGTTGGTACGCAGCGCAATAAGTCATATTCTGTGTCGGGGGGGGGGGGGGGGGGGGGGGGGGGGGGAAGACTCAGGTCAGCCTGCACATGCATGCAGGCTGAACAGTATTCGTAAACGGTTGTTCGTATGTGCCTACCATGGCCTCTGTGCTATTCAAAGAACAACAGGTGAAAACTATGGCCACATTGGCTAGATGCGCAGGCTAATCTGGTCCTTCGTTTGAAACGTTTTGTGTTTTTTTTCGCCGTGCGCCGGCTTAAAACAACGGCGTGTACAATTAGCCGGCCAAATCTGCTTGCGACGTTACAAACACATTCTAAGCTACCAAGTACAGAATAGACTGATAAGTCTGCGCAGTTGTGCAATCGGGATTGTGTCTTCAATGTTGAAGAGGTTTGAAACGTTTCAAGGCGCACAAAGTGAAGATCACACATGCACATGTTAACTTTGTGTATGATGTCCGTATTTTCTTTTTCTTGTTACTTGCCTATCTAAATAACATGATGGTTTTGCATCCGCACAGTCTAATCAGTCTTCACCGGACTACTGCGATGGGCATTGAATTGCTACATGCCCCCGGCTTACGCTGATTTGAGACTGCTTGTTAGTAAACAGAGAACACACAAACAAGGCTGCGCAGTCTCGCCTGAGGCTTCACTATGCGCTTAAACAATATAGGTGGGTGGGGGTGAAGTATTTATGCGTCTAGCTCCACTGGGTAGCTGCACGTGAGGGTTTCAACATCGCATCCCATATATACATGTAGCTGGACTTTGCTGCGGTGTAGCCGGAACAAAAAAAAAATATTACAGACTATAAGGAAATTCTTTGAAAAATCCTCTTTTTCCTAGGTATGGGCTACTCTTAAAAAGAATTTGCTCCAAACAAATCAATTTCTGTTATTCCTGAGATCACAAATTGACTCGCCCATTTGAAAGGGAATAGTGATAGTTCAATAGGTGTAAATGTCATTAATGACAATGTGTAACCTTATACTTGTAACTGCATGATAAACTCGCATTCAAAGACCCCCTGCACACACTGACTTATTTATAGATCAAACGGTTCTGCACTGCATAAGTGATATTTATAACTTCTAATCACGTGCGGATTGACAGGGTTTCGCTATTCAGACAGGCTGTCCTCTAACTGCAGTTAGTATTGCATCATCGTTAAAGCTGATTGGTTGATTGCGTCACGTGCCCCTCCATGGAACAGTTACAATCTGGGCATTATACCCGGTTTGCCCGCCTCATGGCGACCAAACAAACTAGATGAAGACCTTGGCCTTGCGGTTTCCGAGAAGATTTTTTTAAAGATATTCCCCACATAAGCCTACGTTAAACCAAATGGCCCCGGGGCTAGGGTGTTTTTGGCCTCATGGCTATAATTTAAACAATCTTGATAGAGGTCCACTAGATGAAGCTTCACACCAAATATCAAAGACCTGGGCCTTGCTGTTTCAGAGAAAAAGATTTTCAAAGGGTATCTCTATATAAGTCTATGTAAAACCAGAGGGCCCCGGGGCGGGGGCATTTGTGGCCCGAGGGCTTTAATTTGAACAATTTTTGTAGAAGTCCACTAGATGAAGCTCCATGCCAAATATCAAAGACATGGGCCTGGCAGTTTCAGAGAAAAAGATTTTTCAAGATTTTCCCCATATAAGTCTATATAAAACCAAAGGGCCCCGGAGGGGAGGGGGGGGGGAGCATTTTTGGCCCCATGGCCTATAATTTGAAAAACCTTAGTAGGGGTCCACTAGATGAAGCTTCATACCAAATATCAAAGACCTAGGCCTTGTGGTTTCAGAGAAGATTTTTAAAGATATTCCCTATATAATCTTATGTAAAACCAAAGGGCCCCAGGGCGGGGGCAGTTTTGGCCCCAGCACTATAATTTGAACAATCTTTGAAGGGGTCCACTAGATTGAGCTTCATACCAATTATCAAAGACATAGGCCTTGCTTTTTCAGAGAAGAAGATTTTTCGAGATTTTCCCTATTTAATCCTATGTAAAACCAAAGGTTCTCGTGGCGGGGGCAGTTTTGGCCCCAGCACTAAAATTTGAACAAATTTGGTAGGGGTCCACTAGATGAAACTTTCTACCAAATATCAAAGACCTGGGCCTTGTGGTTTCGGAGAAGAAGATTTTTTAAGTTTTCGGTGAAAAAAAAATCTATTTTTTTGGCTCCTGTGACCTAGATGTGCAACGGACCGGAACCATTTGAACAACTTTGAAAGGGGACCACCAAAGGATCATTCCTGTAAAGTTTGGTCAAAACCCGATCAGTGGTTTAGGAGGAGATGTCGTTTGAAGAAATTGTTTACGGACACACGCACACACGCACTGACGACGGACGAAAAGTGATCACAAAAGCTCACCTTGTCACTATGTGACAGGTGATCTAACAAAAAACATTGATCATAACTTTTGAACCGTTTGAGATACATCCTTCATATTTGGCATATAGGTTTCTTGTGACAAGAGATTTCCATTCATGCAAAAAATTTGACCGGTGACCTTGACCTACTTTATCATCTTTTGAACTGTTTGAAATAGAGCCATCATATTTGGCATGTAGGGTTGTTGTGACAAGGACTTCCCACTCACACGAAAGTCTACCTGTGACCTTGACCGGTGACCTGCTTTATCATAACTTTTGAACCGTTATAGAGCTTTCATATTTGGATATTTGGCATGTAGGTATGCTGTGACAAGGGCTTCCCAGTCATATAAATTTTGACCTGTGACCTTGATCTGTAACCTACTTTAAAGAAACACTGACCTCTGCCCGGACACATGTTCGTATTTCAAACATATCTTGTTCTCTAATTATTTTTCTGAAAAGTTCATGTAAATCGTCTGCTTGGCAGAGGAATTACATGTAATGTCAGGCCTTATTTCACTCTAAAACAAGACAGAAATATTTGAAAATGAATTCTGTGTCAAGATTGGTAGTTTAATGATTTGCATGCTGGGTATTTTTTCAGCAGACAAAATATTTTGAAATATTTTCCCAGAAGAGGATTTGACATTTCATGCAAACTGTTTCCTATGGAGACAAAATTTGCATGAGATGTCAAGTCCCGTTTTCATCAATCATCAATTTGCTGAATTTACCCAAAGAGTGGGAAAGATTAAGTGTTAACAGGGGTCCACTTACTTGCTCCAGGGGCATTAACCACCAGTTACTCTTTGACCCTTAAACACTGAGGCTCTCTTCAAGTTCCTTGCTTCTTTGTTTTGCTTGATTTGGAGTTTTAAACCTTTTTATTACTAAATGGAATAGCAGGAGTCCATTTTCAAATTAAGGGGTGTCGGGCTGAGTTATTTTTAGAAACATATTTCAAATATTTGCCAACAGTGAAGGCCCTGGTCACTTTCTATGGCATCCTATTAGGCCTTGAATTGTATGTCCATGGCCCTAGCTAAAATAGCTTAACATCCCAAACAACTCTCTATATACATGTATAATCAAGTCAGTCCAGCTTGGTCCTCAGCAGTAACAAGATGGGTTTGTGAGGCACTGATGCCCCCGGATAGCGCATGTGAAATAATATAGCCCTATCACTAATCAAGGTCAAGGTCAAGAGTTCAAAAATTATGGTACCACTGGAAAGGTCTTGTGACAAGGAATGCACATGTGAAATATCACAGCCCTTTCACTTACCATTCAAAAGTTATGCCCAATCTTAAGGTTTTTGCGGACAGACAAACAAACGGACAGAGGCAGACCAAAAACTATATGACCCCCGAATCTTTGACAAGTAGCATACCTAACTAACACCTTTCCTTCTTGAATCAATGGAAGTAAAATATGATGGTGAAGAGGATATCATGACCAATTTTCTTTTTAGCGGGGCTCGGCGTTTAACAGCCCATTCAACATGTCAATCCGGTCAGACTACCTACTACACTTTTCCTTGGCAGGCTGACTCTAAAACGGTTAACCAGTACAGTTCACATTCTCTTGCCGCCCTTCTTGAATCAGTGGGAAAGATTGACCATAGAAAATAATTAAATAAGTTATATTCCTATATTAAGACCGCCTTTGGGACTGTTCAAAAGTGGTCTTTAAGACTATTTTTGAACAGTCCCAAAGGTGGTCTATCACAAGAGCACACTAGATGCAGGAATCACAAAGTAACCTTCTAATTATGTTTTTAAACGCATAATTTGTCTTAATTTTAGGCGGTCTTAATAGCGGAAATTCACTGTACTGAATTATCCATCTGAGCCAAAGACTTGCTGACCTGGAAGGGATTTCATGATCAATGCTGCTAGGATTGGGAATGAACCCACACTCTTCTGATCACATCAGTCATAGTGAAACAAGAGCTCTGCAAAACGCAGCATCATACGTCTATGGATATTAACCCTTATCTTGCTGTTCAAGACAACCCCTATCTTTGCAAACAGTGTAGATCCAGATCAGATGGCTTCTGAAGAAGCCATCTGATCAGGATCTACACTGTTTGGCATTCAGTTTATGAATTTGTAGCAATAAATTACATCGAGTAATTTGATTGGTTGATAGACAGAAATGGGTGTGGCTTAAATGAATATTCAGCAAGATAAGGGTTAATAAGATGTAGCACATGTACTGACAAACTGGAAAAGATAAGTTTAAGAACAGCTGGACAAACATTTTTCTCTCTTTTTTTTTTTTTTGGGGGGGGGGGGGGGGGGGGGGGGGGGGGGGGGTGGTACGGTCTTTTCACGATTAATTCACTTATATCCAGCTGATCGTTAATCTGACTCAGTGGTGGACAAAACCGGAGTACCCGGAGAAAATCCACCCGACCTTCTGCGGCCTCACATGCGACCCTAAAAGGGACAGACATAACTTTATTGAACAGTAACCTTGAAACACAATGCGCTGCTCCAAATCACGGGCTAACGTTTCAGCTTGATGGAATGTAAACTGTTGGAGGCAAATTATAAATGAGAAAAAAAAAAAAAAAAAACTGATATTTCAAAGGGGTATAACTGCTAATATGTGTATTTTGTGGAGTATAACCTCAAAATGATATGTCCTACTCCACATTATGGTGCAATCATTTACAAAGTTTCAATAAAATAAACTATAGGATGTATACTTGTAACAACTGGACAAAGTGCCCAGTGGGGTACATACACCCCTGGCAAGTGCCATTGACTTTAAATGATAATCTCTGTAACGTTGACTCTTTCCATACAAAGGCCACTGAGAATAACTACTGAATTTCAACAAATATAGTATAATTTGTATCATATCCAAAAATGGAACTATTTGTCTATTGCTGAAGTTGTGCCAATTTGGCGCAATTTTACCTAGAAACTACAAACATAAAATAGGCTGCCATAGTTTTCTGCATTTCAAGAGGAAATATTATGTAAAAATTAAGTTCTAGTCACTGTAGTTTCTAAGATCACAAAGGCCATTGTATTATCTTACAAATCTGACAAGTCAATGAAGCATGAAATATGGGTCAAGGTCACTGGGTCAAGGTGTATGCTGATGCAACAAGTCATGCAGAAACATTAAGCGGGCCCCGTAAAGCGATTTTGGTACTTATCGCCTATGCGAACAGCGAAGGTTCAGGCGAGCCTGCGCATCCGCGGCAGTCTCGCCAGAACCATCGCTGCTCGCTCATACAAGCAGTGAATCAAGAGGAACCTTCAGACAGAAAGCCATATCCCTGCCCCTCTGAATGGCTGGGCATGCGCAGTTAAAATTTGTCATGACGGAATACTCGAAGACCCAAATTCGCTTGGGCGGGGCTCAAGTAAAGTAGGAGGGTTCTTGTAGCTATAGTTGCTGAATTCCAAAGGGTTATTGTGTAATCTCACAAAGTCAAAGGAGCATGAAATATAGGACACATGGGCAAAGGGTGTGAAGTTTGAACAAGAGGGCCACAATGGCCTTGGATCGCATACCCGATCCATATGGTAGGTAATATAAGGTGGAGAGGAGGATTTGAGCAATTTTAAGGAACATTTCTGTGAAATTATTTCAGAATCAATCTAGCTATTTAGGAAATCAAGACATTTTAAGGGTTATATATATTTGATTCTGGCGTTATCATGTTCAGTGGAACATTGCCAGAGGGTATGAAATATTGGTGAAGGTCACATGGTCAAAGACAATGCAGGGACAGCATGTCAGGGAGAAAAAGTATATGAAGTTTGAACAAGAGGGCCATAGACCAAGAGGATCGCTCACCTGATCCATATTGTAGGTAATATAAGGTGGAGTGGAGGGTTTGAGCAATTTTGGCTGACAATGACCCAAGGAATATTTCTGTGAAATTTTTAATTATTTCAATATATATATTTTTTTCTGGTGGCTATCATGTTCAGTGGAACATTGTCAGAGGGTCACTCATGAACATTCCTTCAAAATAGTTTTCCTTTTTTGAGGAAGAACTCTTTCAGAAGTTCCCTTTAACAATACAAAGCTGACTTGTATGTCACTATCTGGGCACCTTGTGGGTCAGGTCCTAGTGACAGGCTCAGTCCAACTAACAACGACTCCTGGTGGGGTTAGTGTGTGTGTGTGTGGGGGGGGGGGGGGCGGGGTTGGATCCCTTTGACAATACAGAGCTGACTTGCATGTCACTATCTGGGCATTGAGGGTCAGGTCCTAGTGCACCAGATGGAGATGAATGGGCTCAGTCTAAATGTGTGTGTATGTGGTGGGGGTATCCCTTTGACAATACAGAGGTGACTTGTATGTCACTATCTGGGCACCTTGTGGACATTGAGGGTCAGGTCCTAGTGCACCAGACGGAGATGAACAGGCTCAGTCTAACTTACAATGACTCATGGTGACAAAGTGGGGGGTGGGCATCCCCTTGTAAAAAGGTACCACTCTATTCATAAAATACTCCACCTGACCAAGCCTTGAGGTATTGTAAAGAGGACAAATCTGAGCAAGTTTGATGATATTTGGACCAAAACTACGGCCTCTAGAGTGTTAACAAGGTTTTTCTATTATTTGACCTAGTGACCTACTTTTGGATACAACATGACCCTGATTCGAACTTGACCTAGGTAATGCCAAGATGATCATTCTGAACAAGTTTGATGATGATTGGACCAAAACTGTGGCCTCAAGTGTTAACAACATTTTTCTATGATTTGACCTACTAACCTATTTTTGACCCGACATTACCCTTATTCGAACTTGACTGAGAAATTGTCATGATCATCATTCTGAGCAAGTTTAATGATGATTGGACCAAAGCTGGGGCCTCTTAGCGTGTTAACAAGAAAAGTTTACGCACGATGGATCGCCAGCCTCGGAAGCAGTCGGATGCGCGTCAGACTGGTGACCGGGATGTGGGTCCGATACCTGCCAGGGTCGGCAACATTCTTTCATGGGGACTGATCATGAAATCTTTTCTACGGTGATTCTCTCCCTTCCACTGATTCAAGAAGGGCAGTTTTCAGTTTCTGGTGAAAGAATGTACATTGTACTGGTTAACTGCTTACGTATAAGCCTGTCCAGGAAAAGTGTGGATAGGTAAACTGACCGGCTCAAAAGTGACCTAAAATAGTGTTGACTGGGTCGTTAAACTCCAAAACAAACAAATGCATGACGAACGATGATGCCGGACATCTCAGTCACAAAAGCTGCTCACCATGACCTTCAGTCACATGAGCTAAATAATCTAGCAACTATACATGTACCTGCCGAGATACAAATGGTTAAGGAATAATCTGACAAAATCAATGAAGAGTAGAATATAGGTCAAGGTCACTGGATCAAAGTGTATGCTGAGGCAGCATGTCAAGGTGAAACATTAAGTAAAGGTTGAAGGTGCTAGCAACCATAGTTGCTGAGGTCACAAGCCAAAAAATAGATCATTAAACCTGAAGGTATCTTGAAAGTTTTATGTCTGTGACCTTGACCTTAAGGCCAAGTCAACTGACATGGATGCCCACAATAGTACAAGCATCCACAATAGTACAATAGTTTAAACTTTAGACCTATACCTATCATCATGCAAAATATAAAACAAACCCTTTAAAGGGTCTTTAAATTATAGGGTCTTGTAAACTTTATCACAAAAATTTTGGCCTTATGACAAAGTTCTTTGTCCATAGCTACCAACATGGATGGCAGTAATTAAATTTAAAACTTTAGACCTCTCTTTCTGTGAATACTGCCTACGCCCTCACGGGAATTTTCGGCATTACATACACTCCAGATTTGCAGCATGAAAACCTACACAGTAATCATGCAATTACAGCAGGGATCTTTAACCTGCACAGGGGATGGTTCTCCCTGCACAGGGGGCCTCCAGTGAACGTCCCAATCCAAAGGACGGTGCATTTTGTGGCATTCATCCCTGCAAATGATGCCACTGGAGCATGTTCAGACCCCGCAGTTTTGCTACTGCCCCCGGGAATCGAACCTGGCGCCTTTAGCATCAGAGGCAAGTGCACTAACCACTGAGCTTCCATGCTCCACAACCTATCTACCACCATGCAAAATAAAAAAGAAAACCATCAAAGGGTGTTCATGTTTTTAGGTCTAATTAACTTAAATGCCCTGTGATGAAGTTCTATGTCTGTGACCTTGACTTAGAAGTCACATCGCCCTATAGGGATGGCGCTATTGAAAACTTAAGCATCTATCATCATGCAAAGTATAAAAGAAATCCATCAAAGGTTCTTTAAATTATAAGGTCTTGTAAACTTTAATGCAAAAACTTTGACCCTGTGACAAAGTTCTATGTCTGTGACTTTGACCTTACGGTCATGCCTACTGACAGGGTCACAGCATATCGAAAGAACAAACTAACTAATAATTAACAGATGAAAAGACAAAAACTATATAACCTTTGATAAACCGGGAGTATTGTGTAAAAGGTTTAGCACAAAACTTTGACGTAATCAAAATGCCAAAGTCTTAATTATTGACCCCTAGCCCCACCCAGGGGCTTGAACCAGGAGCTTAGGTATTCCATATAAAAGGTAATGCTATAGAGATATCCTGTACCAAATATGAAAAGAATCTACCAGGTGGTTACAGAGATATGAGCAATCAAAAAGGTTTAACACAAAACTTTGATGTAAAAGTTAATGAACAGACATCCAGGGACTCGACCCAGGAGCTTAGATTGTCCATATGGAAGGTAATGCTGTACAGATATCCTGTATCAAATATGAAGAGAATCTAACATGTGGTTATAAAGATCTGAGCAATCAAAAAGGTTTAACGCAAAACTTTGACGTAAAACTTGACGAACGACGAACAAACTAACGAACAGACGAAAACTATATACCCCATGACATACTTCGTATGCCGGGGGTATAATAAGCATTCTTGCACACCAGGTAAGGAAATCCATAGTTTTAGCTTGGGATAGAAATTCTGTTCCGACCCTGGTGTTCTAACCTAAAATCGAATTTTCTTGCGTGTTTGATAAATGCACTGGTTGAATACATCATAGGTTGATGTCACAGCACGTTACATGACACCACTAATCATTCCTTTGGTGTCATCACAATATGGCTGACATCAGTAACCTAAGTGCATGCAGCATAAAAATCCGCGCTAAGAAATGGAAGGTATGAAAGAAAAAGAATCCAATATGGGTGTGAGGGGTGGATAGAAAATCTGTCCCTCAGGATCACTGTCCGTCATCACTTGGCGAGCCTCGTGATGCTGGACAGTGTCCCTTGGGACAAATTTTTCCATCCAGCCCTCACACCCATATAAGATTCTTATAATGCTCCACATTACTATAAATCAAGATTCAAATTGTAGGTTTTAGCTGAAAATGAGAACACTGCTAATATTTGGTGGACTGGAAATAAAATGCAGTTCCACATCATGGTGTCACTTTTTATTCACCGTATTTGCATTATTTGCTGGCTCCCAGCTTGCACATTGTCAATATTGGAAAAACAGGTAACCAGACCCCCCTGACCTTGAAAGGTCAGGGGGGTCTGATTACCTGTTTTTCCAACACTGATAACGTTCAGACTAGGAACCAGCAGATAATGCAAATAAGGTGAATAACATTTCAGCTTCACCTAACAGAAAATATAGGAGTTAACCAGAAACAAAATATTAACACATTTTCAAATCAATTTTCTTGATGCAAATCATTGCAACAAATTCATAATTTGTTTGTTTGATTTGATGTTTAACGTCCCCGTCAACACTGAATATGTCATTTTGGAGACGTTGCTCCCAATTTTGTGGGACTTTTACCCGAAATTGAGATGAAATGACATCTCAAGCCCTGTCGCCCAATGAAACCAATAGGGTTTATTAGCATGGACGGTCCGCCTCGCACCGCGGTTCCTGGACAGGCTTAGATCCTCTAAGCGGTTTACTAGTACTAGTGTGCGGGCCGGTTTCAGCTCTGCGTGGAAGCATCATGCAGCCCATATATTTCTTCAAGCCCCTGTGGGCGGGGGCTGCAACAAATTCATAAACTGAATGACAATGAAGATCCTGATCAGATGTCTTCTGAACCTGATCAGATGGCCATCTGATCTGGATCTTCATTGTTTGGAAAATAAAGCATATCCGGACAAGGGTAAATAAAATTTGATGGACTGTATTCTCTAAACAGTATGCACTGCTCCACATCAGTGGCTGACTAGTGACTTTATATCAAGATTCAGACTTAAACTGTACGAGATGTTTACAGATATTTTCCAAAAGGACACAGCTTTGCCAGTACAGATGGCCTGTAAACTTGAAACAATATGTGCTGCTCCATATTGTGGTGCAATTATTTACAAACTTTCAGCTTTAACCCTTGACCTGCTAAATATTTAAATATGCCACATCCACCACTTTATTATCAACCAATCAGATTTCTTGATGTATTATATCATTGCAACAAATGCGTAAACTGAATGACAATGAAGATCCTGATCAGATGGCTTCTTCAGAAGCCATCTGATCTGGATCTACATTGTTTGAAAGCCAAGACATATCCGGGTTCAGCAGGACAAGGGTTAAATTAACCAGAAAACCATTGGTCCTGAAGACGCTCACCTGACAGCCTTAGATCTAAAGGGCTAAGGGACATGCACCCAAGGTCCCTCTAGACCTCTTATGGATCTAAGATCCATGTCACCAAACGTGTTTTAATGTTCTGTTTTTGTCCTCTGATAATGATATTTGGGAGATTCGTTATAGTAAACAAAGACAAGGATTGATGATTTCTTTAGCAAAAGTTGCTTATAAATTTCTTGAAACATGTGCCACAACAATTTTGAAAATCGGTTCACTATCAAAAAAATTATGACCAAAATAAGATTTGAATAGAGATTTTACATTGAAAGGGGAGATAATCCATGATCATAAAGTTTTGATTCTGGAATCTTTTTGGCCTCGATTTAAATGTTTTGATCTTCATGATGTGTTTTGCATCATTTATGATTATTTCAGTTATTTAGTAACAGTGTATGAAGAAATTGAAAGTTTGCGGGGAAATATTTACCTCCCTTTCTAGCACTTTAACAATGGAAATTTCCCTATTCAAATGTGTTTTGGGTATAAAATCATCTTTTGTCAACAGATTTTCTAAATTATTGCAACGCTAGTTGTTTTAAACCTTGTTCTTTATCCTGATGTAATTTTTATTGAGTTTTTTCTGAAAACCCATTATCAAAAGAGAAAATGTCCACATTAGTATATAGACAAAGAATATATATGGTTAATGGGTGGGGAAATATTACGCATTTTATTAAATGATGTGGGTAGGGCATGCCCCCAGGGGCCCAAATTAAGGTCCATGTCACTAAATGCATCTGGCTGTATGACCAAGTGGTCCTTAATCACATTCCTGACTCTTGAAGATCAGTTGGAAAACTTTTGAGTTTGAATTTTCAGTTATATTTAGCCAAGATAAAGCCTTAGATGAGCTAAAAGGTCAGGAACAAGAAAATATATGGTTAATGGGTGGAGAGCTTAACCATTTCTAAAGGGGGTGTCGGCCCCCAATTTAACCTATGGTGTTCAAAGATCCATGTAACTAAATGCCCCTTATCACAAGAAACAAGAAAATATATGATTTATGGGAGGGGATCTGAACAGTTTCTGAGATTTGATGCATTTTATGTAATGCAGTGGTGGGGCATGCCCCCAGGGTCTCAAGATGCATGTCACTTAAAGCCCCTTAGAGTATATATTGTTTATGGGTGGGGATCTGAACAGTTTCCAAGATATTGGGCACTTTATGAAATGAAGGGGGTGGGGCATGTCCCCGGGGGACCCCCTAGACTCCCAAGGTCCATGTCATTAAACATGCTTAATCACAAGGAACAAGAATATACATGTGGTTTAGGGGTGGTATTCTCAACCATTTGCAAGATATCAGCCATTTAGACTTTATCCCATACAAATGCCAATGTGACCAAATTTGACCTTGGCATAAAATAGGTCAAGGTCATCCCAGGGCAATTCTTTGAACAAACTATGATGGGCCCGAGTCCCGAGGCTACATACCAAGTTTGGTGGAAATCGGCCCAGCGGTTCCGGAGAAGATTTTTGAAGGCTTTTTTTAAGGGACCTGGTGGACCCCATGTCAATAAATGCGCCCTATCTTAAGGAACAAGAATATATATGATTTAGTGGTGGAATATTGAACGGTTTGTTAGATATAATGCATTTTCACTTTTTCCCATACAAATGCATATGTGACTAAATTTTACCCTGGCATAAAATAGGTTAAGGTCATCCGAGGGTCACCATTTTAAGAATTTATGATGGGCCCGCGTCCCAGATGCTACATACCAAGTTTCATGAAAATCCGTCCAGTAGTTTCAGAGAAGAAGATTTTTGAAGGGTTTTAACCATATATGGGCATGGTGGCCATCTTGGTTATGTGACCCAACATCATCAACTTAATTTACATGTCCTTCTCCCATAAAGCTTGCATATGAAATTTGGTCAAAATTGACCAAGTAGTTTCCCTGAAAAATAAGTTTAAAGTCTGACATATTAAAAAACTTGACCCAAGGTCACGGAATGACCTTGACCTATAAATCTCATATATACTTATTAACTCATTTAGCTGATGTCATCTACCAACTTTCAGGCCAAAGGCTGCAACAGTTTTCGAAAAATCCATCGTTTTCACTTTTTGCCATTCAAAAGCCTATATTACCAAATTTGACCTTGGCATAAAATAGGTCAAGGTCATCCAAGGGCCATTATTTGAACAAACTATGATAGGCCAGAGTACCCAAGGTTACATACCAAGTTTGGTGAAAATCGGACCAGGGGTTCCGGAGAAGAAGATTTTTGAAGGGTTTTTACCATATATGGGCATGGCGGCCATCTTGGTCATGTGACCTGGACCCCTCGAACAAACTTTCGTTCCCGCATCCCACTGAGGCCCCACATGAAATTTGGCTTCAGTCCGCTCAGCGGTTCCAGAGGAGATGATGTTTGAAAATGTTGACATACATACATACAGACAGCATGACCACCCTATAAGCTCACCAATGAGCCTATGGCTCAGGTGAGCTAATAATGTAATCTTTTTTCAAAGCAGCATAACTCTTAATACTTGGTGGACTCAGCCTCAAAATATGTGCTTCATCTAATCATGGTCTAATCATAAATTAAGTTTCAGCCTGATAGGATGTAAGGAGTTAGCCTATCTAGTGAAGTGTAGCCTCAAAACAATATATGCTTCACATCTTCCACACGAGCAGCCTGATCCAATGTGAACTGTAGGAGTTATCAATTTAAATGCAAATTGAGGGATGAACGACTATCTTTCAAATGAGCGTATAAAATATACCCTTTACTGCCTTTTCAAAAATAGCCATCGGAAGAGATGGCAAATCCCCCGACCAAAAGCCAATATGGCCTTCAGAAGATTGTTCACCAATAGAAAGTGCACCAGAATTAAACCAGCAATATATCACAAAATTATTGCAGTTATGGCCATCACAATATTATACTTCAGGAGAGATAACTAAACCAGAGGACCAGTGGTCCTGTAAACGCTCACCTGACACCTGGTCCTGGTGTACATTTTAATGTTTTTATATATGTATATAGCCTCAGAGCAGGGGTACACAACTTGTGGGGACAAAATTTTGATGTCTAACAATGTGATAAAATAGGTCAAGGTCAACTCGGGGTCACCATTTGTACAAACTATGATGGGACTGAGTACCATATGCTACATGCCAAGTTTCAAGGCCATTGGCCTTACGGTTCTGGAGAAGAAGAATTTTTAAGGCTTTTTACCATATATATATAGGCGTGACTGCCATCTTGGTCATGTGATCTAGACCGTATTGGCATTTTTTCATTTGTTCAACTCACAAAGGCTCCATATTAAATTTCACTTAAATTGGCTCAGCAGTTTTGGAGAAAAAAATGTTTGAAATATGGATCCTGAATGACCTTGGTCTAAGGCCAATGAATGACATTGACCTTTCTCACCCATAGATCTTCATGTATTCAGTTACTTTACCTGATCTACACATTTTGGTGACACTGTCTTCAATGGTTTTCCTATAAATCCATTATTTTCACTTTGCCCCATGCAAAAGCCTACTTCGGCAAATTTGACATTGCTGTAAAATAGGTCAAGGTCAACCCAGGATCACCATTTGTACAAACCATGATGGGCCCGAGTACCATATGCCACATGCCAAGTTTCAAGTTTACTGGCCTTATGGTTCTGGAGAAGAAGATTTTTGAAGGCTTTTTACCATATATGGGCATGGCGGCCATCTTGGTCATGTGATCCAGACCCCGCGAACAAACTTTAGTTCCCCCAACCCACTGAGGCTCCATATGAAATTTGGCTTTGATTGGCCATGCAGTATAGGAGAAGAAGATCTGTGAAAATGGTGGACGGACGGATGGACGACGGACCATGGCTATACTATAAGCTCACCTATGAGCCTAAAGGCTCAGGTGAGCTAAAAAAAAACTATAAACAGCCTTTATTTATTTATTTTTATTAAACTCTGCACAAAATCAAATAGTTATAAGAAAAATATATAAATATATAGTCGTGGTGGCTATCTTGGTCATGTGACCTAGACCATATTGGCAACTTTTCATCTTGGTCATGTGATCTAGACCGTATTGGCATTTTTTCATTTGTTCAACTCACAAAGGCTCCATATTAAATTTCACTTAAATTGGCTCAGCAGTTTTGGAGAAAAAAATATCTGAAATATGGATCCTGAATGACCTTGGTCTAAGGCCAATGAATGACCTTGACCTTTCTCACCCAAAGATCTCCATGTATTCAGTTACTTTACCTGATCTACAAATTTTGGTGACACTGTCTTCGATGGTTTCCTATAAATCCATTATTTTCACTTTGCCCCATGCAAAAGCCTAAGTCGGCAAATTTGACATTGCTGTAAAATAGGTCAAGGTCAACCCAGGGTCACCAGTTGTACAAACCATAATGGGCCCGAGTACCATATGCTACATGCCAAGTTTCAAGGCCACTGGCATTATGGTTCTGGAGAAGAAGATTTTTGAAGGCTTTTTACCATATATGGGCATGGCGGCCATCTTGGGTCTAAGGCCAATGAATGACCTTGACCTTTCTGACCCATAGATCTTCATGTATTCAGTTACTTTACCTGATCTACCAATTTTGGTGACACTGTCTTCAATGGTTTCCTATAAATCTATTATTTTCACTTTGCCCCATGCAAAAGCCTAAGTCGGCAAATTTGACATTGCTGTAAAATAGGTCAAGGTCAACCCAGGGTCACCATTTGTACAAACCATGATGGGCCCGAGTACCATATGCTACATGCCAAGTTTCAAGGCCAATGGCCTTATGGTTCTGGAGAAGAAGATTTTTGAAGGCTTTTTACCATATATGGGCATGGCGGCCATCTTGGGTCTAAGGCCAATGAATGACCTTGACCTTTCTGACCCATAGATCTTCATGTATTCAGTTACTTTACCTGATCTACAAATTTTGGTGACACTGTCTTCAATGGTTTTCTATAAATCCATAATTTTCACTTTGCCCCATGCAAAAGCCTAAGTCGACAAATTTGACATTGCTGTAAAATAGGTCAAGGTCAACCCAGGGTCACCATTTGTACAAACCATGATGGGCCTGAGTACCATATGCTACATGCCAAGTTTCAAGGCCACTGGCCTTATGGTTCGGGAGAAGAAGATTTTTGAAGGCTTTTTACCATATATGGGCATGGCGGCCATCTTGGTCATGTGATCCAGACCCCGCGAACAAACTTTCGTTCCCCCATCCCACTGAGGCTCCATATGAAATTTGGCTTTGATTGGCCCTGCAGTTTAGGAGAAGAAGATCTTTGAAAATGGTGGATGGACGGATGGAAGACGGACGGACGGACGACGGACCATGGCTATACTATAAGCTCACCTATGAGCCTAAAGGCTCAGGTGAGCTCAAAATCCATTATTTTCACCTTTTCCTATGCAAAAGCCTAAGTCAGCATATTTGACATTACTGTAAAATAGGTCAAGTTCAACCCAGGGTCACCATTTGAACAAATTATGATAGGCCCGAGTACCATGTGCTACATGCCAAGTTTCAAGGCCATTGGCCTTACGGTTCTTGAGAAGAAGAATTTCGAAGTGTTTTTACCATATATGGGCGTGGTGGCCATCTAGGTCACGTGATCTAGACCATATTGGCAGCTTTTCATTTGTTCAACTCCCAAAGGCTCCATATTGAATTTCACTTCAATTGGCTCAGTAGTTTCTGAGAAAAAATGTTTGAAATATGGAACCTGCGTGACCTTGGTCTAAGGTCAATTAATGACCTTGACCTTTCTTACACATAGATCTTCATGTATTCAGCTACTTTACCTTATCTACTAATTTTGGTGACAGTGTCTTCAATGGTTTCCTAAAAATCCATTATTTTCACTTTTTGCCATGCAAAAGCCTAAGTCGGCAAATTTGACATTGCTGTAAAATAGGTCAAGGTCAACTCAGGGTCACCATTTGTACAAACTATGATGGGCCTGAGTACCATATGCTACATGCCAAGTTTCAAGGCCATTGGCCTTACGGTTCTGGAGGAGAAGAATTTTTAAGGCTTTTTACCATATATGGGCGTGACGGCCATTTTGGTCATGTGATCTAGACCGTATTGGCATTTTTTCATTTGTTCAACTCACAAAGGCTCCATATTAAATTTTACTTAAATTGGCTCAGCAGTTTTGGAGAAAAAAATGTTTGAAACATGGATCCTGAATGACCTTGGTCTAAGGCCAATGAATGACCTTGACCTTTCTGACCCATAGATCTTCATGTATTCAATTACTTTACCTGATCTACAAATTTTGTTGACACTGTCTTCAATGGTTTCCTATAAATCTATTATTTTCACTTTGCCCCATGCAAAAGCCTAAGTCGGAAAATTTGACATTGCTGTAAAATAGGTCAAGGTCAACCCAGGGTCACCATTTGTACAAACCATAATGGGCCCGAGTACCATATGCTACATGCCAAGTTTCAAAGCCACTGGCCTTATGGTTCTGGAGAAGAAGATTTTTGAAGGCTTTTTACCATATATGGGCATGGCGGCCATCTTGGTCATGTAATCCAGACCCGCGAACAAGGCCAATGAATGACCTTGACCTTTCTGATCCATACACATTCATGTATTCAGTTACTTTACCTGATCTACAAATTTTGGTGACACTGTCTTCAATGGTTTCCTATAAATCCATTATTTTCACTTTGCCCCATGCAAAAGCCTAAGTCGACAAATTTGACATTGCTGTAAAATAGGTCAAGGTCAACCCAGGGTCACCATTTGTACAAACCATGATGGGCCCGAGTACCATATGCTACATGCCAAGTTTCAAGGCCACTGGCCTTATGGTTCTTGAGAAGAAGATTTTTGAAGGCTTTTTACCATAAATGGGCATGGCGGCCATCTTGGTCATGTGATCCAGACCCCGCGAACAAACTTTCGTTCCCCCATCCCACTGAGGCTCCATATGAAATTTGGCTTTGATTGGCCCTGCAGTATAGGAGAAGAAGATCTGTGAAAATGGTGGACGGACGGACGGACGGACGGACGGACGACGGACCATGGCTATACTATAAGCTCACCTATGAGCCTAAAGGCTCAGGTGAGCTAAAAACCAGGGTAATCAGAACTGTGGTTCTTGCGCATGACATGCCTGCTTAAGCTCATGGATTTCTTTACAAAGTACCATCAATATGTCTCAAAGGGTGTTGGAGATCAAAAGCTGGTGATACTATTATATTGGAAGGGTAGATAACTCAAATATTTATCATAGCACCCAGAATTGTGGTTCTTAGGCATGAAGCGCCGTCTCACCTTGTATACAATTGTGCTAAGTACCATCAATATATCTCAAAGGGAATTGGAGTTATGGCCATCAAAAGGTTATATTGTCAGGGGAGATAATTAAAAAACCAGGGCACCCAGAGTTGCGGTTCTTGCACGTGACACACCTGCTTAACCTCATGTACAACTGTACCAAGTACCATCAATATATCTCAGAGTATTGGAGATGTTGCCATCACAAGGTAGTGAGTGATTCTATATTATTGGAAGGGGAGATAACTCAAAAACCATGGCACCCAGAGTTGTGGTTCTTGTGCATGAAACACCGTCTCGGCCTTGTGAACAACTGTGCCAGGTATCATCAATACATCTTAAAGGGTATTGGAGTTATGGCCATCACAAGGTAGTCACTCTATTTTATTGGAAGGGGAGATAACTCAAAAACCATGGCAGCCAGAGTTGTGGTTCTTGTGCATGACAGGCTGTCTCAGCCTTGTGAACAACTGTGCCAGATACCATCAATATATCTCAAAGGGTATTGGAGTTATGGCCATCACAAAGTAGTCATTCTATTTTTATTAAAAGGGGAGATAACTAAAAAAGTATAGCATCCAGGGTTCTGGTTCTTGCACATGACACGCCGTCTCAGCCTTGTGAACAATTGTGCCAAGAACTATCAATGAATCTCAAAGGGTAAAGGAGTTATGGCCATCACAAGGTTGCGTCTTCGGACTGACGGAAGGACGGACGCCAGGCTGATCGCTATATCCCCGAACCTATTCGGTTGGGGGATAAAAAGGGGGAGGGTAGGATATGTTAAGTGCCTGTCACCAGTCAGATCGGCACTGTTATCTGACAGAGCCATGAAGATGGGTCAACTTGCTTGCACTAATGTACTGAAAACTCAAACAAAACAGTTTTTTCAGGTTCTGATATTTGACAAAGCCATGAAAATGAGTCAACTTACTAGCACTAATGTACTGAAAACTCATACAAAACAGTGTTTGCAGGTTGTGATATTTGACAGAGCCATGAAGATGGGTCAACTTCCGAGCACTACTGTTCTGAAAACTCATACAAAACAGTGTTTGCAGGTTCTGAGATCTGAGAGAGCCATGAAGATGGGTCAACTTGCTTGCCCTATTGTACTAAAAACTTGTACAAACAGTTTTTGCAGGTTCTGATATCTGAGAGAGCCATGAAAATGGGTCAACTTGCTTGCACTAATGTACTGAAAATTCATACAAAACAGTTTTTGCAGGTTCTAGATTTTGATTGATTGAGGTTTAACGTCCCCGTCAAGACTATTTAGGTCATTTTGGAGACTTTGCTTCCAATTTTGTGGTTTTTACCTGACATTGAGATGAAATGACATCTCAAACCCTGTCACCCAATGAAACCTATAGGGTTTATAACATGGAAGTCAGACTCGAACCCCTTTGCCTAGGCAGGCTTAAGAGCCTCTAAGTGGTTTACCAGTACTTGTGTGCAGTCTGTTTCAGCTCTGTGTGGAAGTATCATGCAGCCCATCTATACTACTCAAAGTTTGATAGGGATCACTTTTTATATACCAAATTTTGCACTGAAAATTAAAAATTTCATGACAGAATTTGTACTCCGACTATTGATATATGTCTTAAGCAGAAACTCATGTGCAATTCGGTACACATGAAAGTGCACACTTCTCACACTCAGCAAATGAACTCATGCACCCCAAAAATCTTGCGTAACACGGCATTCCAACAGAAAAATCAAACTTGTCAGTGTTCCTTTACTAAGCGTAAAAAGGAATTCATTTGATTTGTGAAACTTTAAAATACCTAGGGAACAGTTAAGAAACCGCCTGAGCCCAGAAGAAATGAACTGTGGCGTCGGAATGTTGGAATCTGGCGTCTCTCAACGTCCTGTTGCTGGAATTCTGAATGTGTCGCAGACCGTGGTTTCCCGAATGTAGAGTCCGCATCTTTCCCACGGGAATCCTTCACACAGACATGGCGGTGGTCGAGAATGGGCTGCAACTCAACGACAGGACCGGTTATTGCTGATTCAGTCTCAACATCAACAGTTCCTGAGCGCTACGCTGTTGAATAACCAGTTTAGGAACGGAACTGGAGTATGAATTTCTACACAAACTGTGAGAAACAGGCACCACGATTCCGGACTGAATGTTCCGTTGACGAGGCAGCTCGTGCAAGACCGGTTGGACTTTGCCAGAACTCACGTCAGGTGGACGATTTGTGACTGGACGCCAGTATTGTTTACTGATGGGTCCAGATTCTGTCTAGACATCATTGATAAACGTCAGTTAGTGTGGCGAATGTCTAAAGAGCGATTCGATGACTTGAATGTGGCAGACCAAAACCGCTATGGAACGGGATCAACCATGGGTTTGGCTGGGATACGCGTAAATGGTAAAACTGACTTGTACGTCGTTGAAAACGGAACGTTAACGGCAGTTAGGTACTGTAATGGGATTCTTGATCAGTTTGTGAGACCATACGCCGGTGCTATCGACCGGACTTTATTCTAATGGACAATAATGCCCGTCCCCACCGTGCTCACGTCACTGATGCCTATCTGGAACGCGAGACAATCGTTCGTATGGACTGGTCTGCTCGATCACCGGACTTAAATCCGATTGAGCATGCGTGGGACATGCGACAGCGTGCTGTTTTAGCCCGACCTGTGCATCCGAGGAGTTTACAAGAGCTCAGAGATGCACTGGTTGCTGAATGGAGGCTGTGTCTACAAAATCTGATACACACTCTTATTACGAACATGTGCATGCGATGTCATGCTGTAATTGATGCCCGTGGATGCCATACACGTTATTAGGCAATTTTGTCAAAACAAATTTGGAAATTTGTGAAAAATCAGTTTTCCAAATCCCTTCATGTTACGGCAAATTTTGTGGGTGCCTAGACGTTTGCTGTTGTCACGCTTGAATGCAGTGCCAGATGACAAAATTAATCACTAGTCTTTGTGAAGGATATGTTTTCTATCATTATATATCAAATTTGGATTCAGCTAATTAATTTAACCAAAATTTATTTTGCATTTAAAAAGTGATCCCTATCAAACTTTGAGTAGTATATTTCTTCAAGCCCCGATAGGCTGGGGCCGTGCAGGTTCTAGAAGAAACTGAAAACCAAAACAATACAAGACACTATCATTTATTCTCTTTTCTGCTCATAGAAAAACACACGGCAATCTCATATGTCAACACATCATATAAAAATCCTCTGTACAATAATAACAAGAGATACATATGCAAGCAATTAATACATATGTATACATATAACACAGTCATGTAAGTACATGTCCATTACCCTTAAACCAGTCAACATCATTTGGGCTCCGTCAAGCGATTTTGGTACTTATCGCCTATGCAAGCAGCGAAGGTTCAGGCGAGCCTGCGCATTCGCGCAGTCTCGCCAGAACCTATGCTGCTCGCTCATACGAGCAGTGAATCAAGAGGAACCTTCAGACAGAAAGCCATATCCCTGGCCCCTCTGAATTTCTGGGCATGCGCAGTTAAAAGTTGACATGACGGAATGCTCGAAGACACAAATTCGCTTGGCGGGGCTCATTTTTAAATTTTCTAAGAAAATTGGGCTTGACATATTGTGTGCTTGGAGACAACTGAATGAAATGCCAAGTTTGATTTTCTCTGTGACATAAGTAAAAAATCACTTTAATCCTTAAGCTGCTGAGAAAAAACTGCATCTTCAAATGTCCTCTGCTTATTCTTCATGCAAACAGCAAACATATTTTTGCTTACAGGCAAACAGTGTGGACCCTGATCAGACTGCTCCTAGAGGAGCAGTCTGATCTGGGTTCACACTCTTTCCAACAATGACTTTTAAAGTAACCAGCAGATGACAAAGCAGACAAAAATTGTTGTGACTGACATTTTAAGGGTTATTTTCTGCTATAGAAATGTGATCATTGTGACAAAATCATTTTCTAACACTCCTAAAAGAAAATTCTTTATAGATATATCTGATGGGAGACTAATTTCACAGAATTTTCAAAGCTGACCCAGAAAATATCTAGCCTGGAAGCTTGGAAATATCTTCATCAAAAATCATGCTCATTTTAACAAAATTAGGCCTGCTATTATTTTTTTATCAATGTCAAGCCTATTATTTGAAATGTTTTGATTAGTAAATGAGTGTTTGTGTTTTACGTCCCACCAACAGCTAAGGTGGAGACGGGACCTCGGTTTAAAGACTCATCCAAAAGTCTGGAGAAGCCCAGGATTGATCCTGCGACCCCTGGTTTACCAGGCCAGTAGCGTAACCACTGTACCACGGAGGCTTCTGATTAATAAATGAAGTGGCACATCAAATTGCAGGAAATGATTTTTTTTTATATAAGCTCTATGCTTACTGTCAGATTCTGTCTCTTTTTGCATAATCATTTGTGAATCTATGTACAGTAAAATTCCCATATTAAGACCACCTTTGGGACTGTTCAAAAGTGGTCTTTAAGACCACTTTTGAACAGTCCCAAAGGTGGTCCATGTCCAGAGGACACTGTGGGCAGAAAACACAAAGAAAGATTGAGTACACCCTTCAAAATAAACTTTTAAAGCAGAATTAGTCTTAATTTTAGGTGGTCTTAATAGCGGAATTTCACTGTGTTTCTTTTGTAGTTTCTTATTCAAATAAATATTGTTTAAACCAAATTGCAGCTGATATTTCTTACAACCCAGTAAAGTGTCCCCAGAAAATGGTCATCCTGTTTCTAAGAACTGTTTAACCCTTATCCCTTTTTTTTTTCTCCTTTACTGCTCCTCGCTCACATCTGAGCATTACGAGCAGGATTTCCTGGGTGGTAACCAGTACTTTTTTTTAAGCAATGTGGATAAAGGGCACAACACTTTGGTCAGTGTGAGGCTCGAACCCGCAACCTCTTGATCACAAATCTCATGCGCTACCACTGCACCAAAGCGCTCCACTGCTCCATCCTGCTGTTCATGACAACCCCTACTTTTGCATACAGTGTAGATCCAGACCATCTGATCAGGATCTACACTGTCATGTAGTTTGTGAAATGAATGAATATATTTAATTGGATTGGTTGATAGTCAGCAATGGGTGTGGCTAAACTGATTCATTCAGCAGGATAAGGGTTAACCCATAAAATGCCAATCACATCAACTGTCGTCTGCCGGTTACCTTGAAAGTAATTTTTTGCAAACAGTGTGGACCCAAATCAGACTGCTCCTATAGGATTTAATTTTTACAAATATGGTTCATGATTCAACAAGGAGTCCAAAAGATGCAGACTGAATGACAAACAGTGTAGACCCTGATCAGACTGCTCCTTCAATCGCAGTCTGATCAGGGTCTACACTGTTTGCTTAGACCTATGTGTGCCAAATCGTATGCACAATCTTGCCAAAGCCTTTACTGGTCAACTACAGGATAAGTACCCTTTTCTTGTGTGCTGGTTCATTCTTTCAATTAACCCTTTTTGTACCAAATGGAATCTTCCTCCCTATATATAGCAGGAGTCCATTTCAAAATTAACGGGTGTCGGGTTGTGTTTTCATCAAAATTTATTTCAAAAATGACTGAATTTTTAGCAAACAGGGGAGGCTCTGATCAGATGCCGCGTTCTGCCAGGGTACCCGTTTTGGGGTTTCTGGGAACCCATTTTTAAAGGAAACCCCGAAACCAGTCATTGACAAGCAGTGCAGGCTCAGACCCGACACCGCAACATGCAGCGTCTTATCAGGGCCGGAACTGTTTGCAGAAATGCTCAGCCATTTTCCATATAAATTTCAAACACAACACAACCTTTGAAATGGATCCGTGCTATATATAAGTCAGAAGATTCCATTCAGTACAAAATAGGTTAGAATACTACTATAAATAGAGAATACCTGGTGAGTGTCTTTTGATATCAAGTTTATCAGGCAAGGCTTCGAGAACGCTTGTAGAATCGCGAGGCTTGCTGAGCGATTCTACATGCGTTCTCGAAGCCAAGCCTGATAAGCTTGATATCAAATGACACGAATCTGGTGTTCTGTTTATCAGTTTATCCCCTTGTACGCTCTTACATTAGCAATTTCCCATTATTTATTGATGATCCTCAGTGCATTTTATGTATCAGCTGACCATTTGTTTTCCTATAATATTTTTTTTCAAATATAGTTTTTCCATTTTTTTCAAGTACATGTAATAATAACATTTTGCCAATTTTTCTAGTTGTCCGGTTCATTCATGAAAGTGCAATGTCACGTTGACCTGATAAAGCTAACTTGTCCTGAGATAGCATATCTTTATCAGGTCAGTGTGCTACAATGCAATTAATATAGGAGGTAACTGATAAAACTCAAACAGGCATCAACTGTAATGACTACACACCCACATAATGAAATTTGCAGAATTGTCATATAAACAACATAATCGGTGTACTTGAAAAACAAATCATCAACAAGAAAACATCTTTACCTGTTGTTGTTTCAGGGATACACTTCATGTATCTATACAAGCCAAAACTGACAATCTGTTTGTTTTGGAGTTTATGGCCCAGCCAACACTATTTAAGGTCCTATCAAGCTGGTTAATTTACCTAACCACGCTTCCTGGGCAGGCTTATAAATAAGGGGTTAACCAGTAAAGTGCTCATTCTTTCACCAGAAACTGACAACTGTCCTTCTTGAATTAGCAGAAGAAAGGGAATGACTGTAGAAAAATTCCATGGTCAATCTCCACAGACAAGCATGAAGGTCAATGCTAGGGTTGATACAAATACTGATGGCTGAAGGAACAAACGAACAGGGGCCAGTTGTTCAAAGCATTGTTAGCTTAACAAGCTCGTTAGTGGTCATATTGTTAACTCTTCTAGCAGGTTTTATAAATTTTGGTAATTTTCGCTGAAAAAATGTGAGTAGCTTTTGCAAATGCAAAAGCTGCTCACATTTTTTCAGGGAAAATATTAGCATATTTGCCATAATTTTGATCAAAGTTTTAACGAGACGTTAACTAACGACGTCGTTAGTTTTGAACAGCTGGCCCCTGATGTAAACCTGAAGATCCATATCTCATGCCATGCATGTACAACAAAAATCATTATGGCAGAGAAATGCTGTTAGACAAACTAAAAATTTTCAAAGATTACAAATGAGCTGTATCAACAAAAAAGGCTACCTATTACATGTACAGTAAAATTCCTATATTAAGACCACCTTTGGGACTGTTCAAAAGTGGTCTTAAAGACCACTTTTGAAGACCACTTTTGAACAGTCCCAAAGGTGGTCCCTGACCAGAGGACATGCTGGCATATAATGCAAAGAAAGTAACCTTCAAAATAAGCTTTTTATGCCCCCGCCATTCGAAGAATGGTGGAAAGGGCATATAGCGTTGCCCCTGTCCGTCCGTCCGTGTGTGCGTCTGTTCGTCCGAAACTTAAACGCAGTCAATAACTTCCTTATTTCTTGATGGATTTTAAAATTACTCGGCAGAAATGTTAACCATAATGAGACAACGTGTCACGTGCAAAACCCAGGTCTGTCCCTCCAAGGTCAAGGTCATACTTAGACGTCAAAGGCCAAAAAAAAAGGGTCCGAAACTTAAACGCAGTCAATAACTTTCTTATTTCTGGATGGATTTTGAAATTACTTTGCAGAAATGTTAACCAGCATGAGACCATGTGTCACGTGCAAAACCCAGGTCCGTACCTCCAAGGTCAAGGTCATACTTAGAGGTCAAAGGTCCAAAAGAGAGTCTGAAACTTAAACGCAGTCAATAACTTACTTATTTCTGGATGTTTTTTGAAATTACTTTGAAGAAACGTTAACCATCATGAGACGATGTGTCACATGCAAACCCAGATCCGTTCCTCCTAGGTCAAGGTCATACTTAGAAGTCAAAGGTAAAAAAAATGGTCCGAAACTTAAACTTTCTATGGATGAATACGAACATAGACACATTTTCAGGCGGGGGCACCCGTGTCCTTGGACGCATTTTTAGTTAAAGCAGAATTGGTCTTAATTTTAGGTGGACTTAATAGCTAATTTCACTGTATATGCAATATATTTTATGCTATCTGGTTGAGGTCTGAACATTTAGCTTTTTGATTATTTTGTGAACAGTAAAGGTTTGTGACCAGATTTAGCCTGTCAAGGACAGTGTCTTAGCCTTCACTGATGATTCATAAATTAACCCATATCCCGCTGAACATCACCACCCCTAAATTTGCAAACATTGTAGATCCAGATTAGATGACTTCTAATGTTTGTAAGTTTGATTTGATGTTTAACGTCCCCGTCAACACTGTAAAGGTCATTTTGGAGACGTTGCTTCCAATTTTGTGGGACTTTTACCCGACATTGAGATGGAATGACATCTCAAGCCCTGTCGCCCAATGAAACCAATAGGGTTTATTAGCATGGACGGTCCGCCTAGCATCGCGGTTCCTGGACAGGCTTAGATCCTCTAAGCGGTTTACCAGTACTAGTGTGCGGGCCGGATTCAGCTGATCAGGATCTACACTGTCATTCAGTTTGCGACTTTAAATGAATATATCAACTAATTTGATTGGCTGATAGTCAGAAATGGGTGCGGTAAAATAAGTTATTCAGCAGGATAAGCGTTAAGCAGACTGGATCTATTTGGCATATTTTCCACCACTGATAACAAGGGAGGCAACTCTCAGGACTTCCTGTTTGTTTTTCTGTAAACATGACACTTCTGAAAATAATGTCCATACCTGCCAACTTTGAGAAAATCCAAAGAGTAAGAGTTACAGCAAGTCCTCAAAGTGTCCGGATTTTTAAGGTACATTACATTTACCCATTTTGTACCAGTAACTCCAAAACGGGTACCCTGGTAAACTGTGCAGGCCCAGATCAGACGCCGCAGAGCGCGGCGTCTGATCAGGGCCTACACTGTTTGCCAAAATTTCAACCATTTTCCATATAAATTTTCATCACGTGAACAAGTCTGTGAAATGAAGACCCCCCCCCTCAACCCCACTTTCTATAGAGCAAACCAGGGTTTACGGGGGTATTCATTATTTTTCTTATTTCTGCTCCAAGACATAGGTTGTGGGTACTTGTTAGAACCGCCTCAATGAGGCGGTTCTAACGAGCACCCACATCCTATGTTTTGAGCATTAATAAGAAAAATATGAAGGATTTTCATCAGAAAAGTAGCCATTTTGGAGATGTGAAAAATGCACTATGTCGTACGGATGAGTTATCGTAATGTGAAGAAAACACAACCTGACACTGCTAAATTTTGAAATGGACTCGTGCTATATAGGTGGAAGATTCTACTTGGTACTAAAAGGGTTAAGTATGTGTATTTGTTTTGTTTGATTTGAGGTTTAACATCCCCTTCAACACTGTAAAGGTCATTTCAGAGACGTTGCTTCCAATTTTGTGGGACTTTTACCCAACATTGAGATGAAATGACTTCTCAAGCCCTGTCGCCCAATGAAACCAATAGGGTTTATAAGCATGGACTGGCCGACTTGCAACGCTTTGCCTGGGCAGGCTTAGCTCCTCTAAGCAGTTTACCAGTACTCGTGTGCGGGTCGGTTTCAGCTCTGCTTGGAAGCATCATGCAGCCCATATATTTCTTCAAGCCCCAAAGGGCGGGGGCCGATTAAGTATGTGTAATCTGATCAACTGAAACTGGTGTGGTTAAATTAATATTTTTAGCAGGACAAGAGATAACAGAATACAAACAGTGCTGATCCTGATGAGCCAACTCACTGTGAGTAGTCTCGTCTGGATCTACACTGTTTGTATTGGCATCTGTACTGGTTGACGGGGTTCATAGTGTTAAGATACCTCAGATCAGCAGTGTAAATTATTGGTTAAGTAAATTTACTGCCTAAAGTACATAATACATGTACAGTCAAAATTCCTATATTAGGACCACCTTTGGGACTGTTCAAAAGTGGTCTTAAAGACCACTTTTGCGCAGTCCCAAAGGTGGTCCCTGACCAGAGGACATTGTGTGCTGAAAACACAATGGAAGAAGAATTGCACCCTTCTAAATAAGATGTTTACAGCAAAATTAGTCTTAATTTTAGGTGGTCTTAATGACAGAATTTCACTGTATTTTAAATACATAGAACATATTGTTATCTGGACTAGGAGTCAAAAACTTGTGTTCTTGAAAATTCACATGAACCAGCACACAACAAAACCTGCAATACCTAAATAAAGAGTGCAGATTCAGATAAGCCTGTGCATCAAGCACATCATTTTTTTTTTTTTTTTTGGTTTGAGGTTTAACGTCCAAGTCAACACTGTAAAGGTCATTTTGTAGACCTTGCTTCCAATTTTGTGGCACTTTTACCAGAAATGGCGATGAAATGACATCTCAAGCCCTGTCGCCCAATGAAACCAATAGGGTGTATAAGCATGGACGGTCCGACTCGTGCGCACCGCTTTGCCTGGGCAGGCTTAGATCCTGTACTCTTGTGCGGGTCGGATTTAATTCTGCGTGGAAGCATCATGCAGCCCATACATTTCTTCAAGCCCTGATAGGCAGGGGCCATTGTTGCTCTCTAGTAACCCAGTGGATACAGAAGGCACAGATGCTAAAATCAGAGTGTGTGGAAGTGCAGGTTGATCAGAGTCTTCAGTGGTCACAGAGGTCATCTTGTAAACTTTGGCTCAAATGTTGTTGACTTTTTTCTGACTGAATTAACCTTTATCACGCTGAATAATTAATTCAGCCTCATCCATTTCTGACTATCTGCCAATTAGATTACATGATGCAGTTTTCATTCAAAATCACAAACTGAATGACAAACAGAAGCCATCTGATCTGGATCTACAATGTTTGCAAAGGTAGAGCTGTCGTGAACAGCAGGATAAGGGTTAAACTCATGTTAACAGTTGGACAAGGCCTGCCCTTCTTGCAGCAGTTATAGGTAGCAGTGACTATCACTTGGACCTGCCCTTCTTGCAGCAGTTAAGGGTAGCAGTGACTAACTCTTGGACAGCCTGGTGACTTAAGTTAAATGGCCCCTTCGCCTTATGCAACCTACCCTAAAACTGAAAAATTTATAAGTCGTGTGACCCTGACCATGAATGTGACCTTGACGTCGTCATGCTTTGGTGTGGGGCTAATGCTTAACATAGCTTTATCATGCCAAGCATGAAGCTACCCACTCTAAGGGTGGAAAATATGAGTTCTAAAGTTTAAACATGAAACTTGAAATGATGATATCACTGCTGCCACTGTCTACTCTTGGAGTACTGCAATGTCTTATCCTACACTTTTTATACAGAGGTGCGTACAACAATGCAACACTCGCAGAGCACTGACTTTATTGCGAGTTCTCGGGTGTTGAACGCACTTCTGGCGTGCAAACACATGCAAGATATTTTTTTCTTTTTAAAGACAATTCTCACTAAATATAAATAATGATAATACTGAAGGGATAAATAAATGTAGGGGAAGCTATTTTGGTTATTTACATATTGTATACTGGTGGACTCTTCCAGTGTTATATGTTGGACAAGTCTTCATTTTTATTCAATTTTTGAAGGAAAATCCTATCAGCAAAACAGTGTAGACCCTGACCAGACACCACATTATGCCGCATTCCGGATCTGCACTGTTTGCCTATGTCCCTTTTATGGGTTAATGTGATGTGTTTTTATCAATTCTTCTGTGTGGCATGGAATATTAACCCTTAAGACGCCGACGGCCGCCGCCCATAGGGGCTTAAAGACATAAATGGGCTGCATGATGCTTCCACGCAGAGCTGAAACCGACCCGCATACGAGTACTGGTAAACCTCTTAGAGGATCTAAGCCTGCCCAGGCAAAGCGGTGCAAGTCGGCCCGTCCATGCTTATAAACCCTACTGGTTTCATTGGGCGACAGGGCTTGAGATGTCATTTCATCTCAATGTAGGGTAAAAGTCCCACAAAATTGGAAGCAGCGTTTCCAAAATGACCTTTACAGTGTTGACGGGGATGTTAAACCTCAGATCAAACAAACTTAAGACGCCGAGAAAAACTACATCTGAAAATGTCGTCTGCTTATGTCGTCTGCTGAACTTTTTGGCAAACTTTTTAAAAATATTTTTGCATACAGGCAAACAGTCTGGGCCCAGATCAGACTGCTCCTACAGTCTGATCTGGGTCCACACTGTTTACAAAAATTTACTTTTAAGGTAACTGACAGACGGCAAAGCAGACGACAATTGTTGTGATTGGCATGTTATGGGTTAAGTGGTTCAATGACTAAAGACACCAACTTGAGTGCACACAAATGACCCAAGATTGCACTCCAACCCGTTTTCGTAATTTAAGGCCAAACAATAAAATAACCATTGCATTTTTTGTTACCCTACATTTCTTTATCCTTTAATTTAACTGATAATGATAAATAAAAGAAGGAAAATGTACACAATTTTACAGGAGGCATTTCTTTGAAACTTACCAAAGGATTCTACTCTTAAAGGAAAGAGTTTGCTCCTCAAGATTCCCGTCTTTAAGTTAAGAACAGCCACCTTTGTTGAAGCTGCTCAGTTTTTTGGGAACAAAAAGTCAATAAAGTCATCTCACATGCAGAAAAGGGAGGAACAAGAGCATCGGTGAAACCGAGGGATGCTCCCCGAAGATGCGCAGTAGTAGGAGGGTTATTTTAGTGAAATGATCCTATACACTTTGAAGTTTGATAAGATTTGTTTGAAGACAAAGGTTATGGGTACTTGTCAGAACCGTCTGAATGAGGAGGTTCTAATGAGTACCCTCAGCTGATGTTTGGAGTACAAATAAAGCAGGTAGTGATTTTCAACAAAGAATGCCAAAAAAAATGAAATGTAAGGCCCCTTCCCTGCAAGGACCTGTAAATCTTAAACCATAAGGCTAAGAAACTCAATTTTGTGTTCCCTAGTAAGTGATTTTCAATGGAAAATGTCACAAGGAATACACATGTGAAACATGAAAGCCCTATCACCCATGGTTATGAAATAACAGGAGATATTTTGTTGAAAAAGGGGAGATGATTAGTGAAAATAAGCAATATAGTAATGGCCCTTTGTCAGTATGTAGCCTGACAAACAGACACCCAAATGCAATTTGTCAGGATGTAGGTCTTGTGATGGTAATTATGTGTGTGATGTTTCATGAGAGTAGACAAAATACTTTTGAAGTTATCACCGAGGTTAAGGTTTTTGGTTTAGGTGTGACAAACACACAAGTTATTCTCCTTTGTCAGAATGTAGGTCTTGTGATGGTAAGTATGTGTGTGAAGTTTCATAAGAGTAGGGCCAGGTTAAGGCGTGACAAACACGAGTTTCGTGCCGTCTGATCTGGGCCTGTACTGTTTGCCACTTACCCCTTTTGGGGTTTCCAGTACCAAATGGGTTTAACCTAAAGTCTAAGAATTCCCCAGTTAGTATTTTCAAAAAAGACTGCAAAAATAAGGAGAAATGTAAGGCCCCTTCCGTGCAAGGGCATGTAAATCTTAAACCATAAGACAAAGCAACTCAGTTTTGTGTTCCCTAGTAAGTGATTTTCAATGAAGAATGTCACAAGGAATATATATGTGAAATATGAAAGCCCTATTACCCATGGTTATGAAACAACAGGAGATATTTTTTGAAAAAGGGGAGATAATTCAGTGTAAATAAGCAACATAATTATGGCCCTTTGTCAGAATGTAGGTTTTATGATGGTAAGTATGTGTGTGAAGTTTAATGAGAGTAGGATAAATACTTTTAAAATTTTGACCGAGTTTAAGTTGTTTGGTTATTGCCTGACAAACACACACCGAAAAGCAATATAGTTATGGCCCTTTGTCAGAATGTAGATCTTGTGATAGTAAGTAAGTGTGTGCAGTTTCATGAGAGTAGGGCAAATACTTTTGAAGTTATGACCGAGGTTAAGTTTTTTGGTTAAGGCGTGACAAACACACGGACAAAAGCAGTATGGTTTGTCAGAATGTAGGTCTTGTGATTGTTAGTATGAGTGAGAAGTTTCATGGGAGTAGGGATAATACTTTTGAAGTTATAACGGGTTAAATGTTTTGGTTTAGATTTGAAACTGACTGACAAGGAGATTACTATATGGCACCCCAAATACTGTGTAGGGCCCTAATTAAGAAGGGAAGTAACTCTGTAAATATTGTTGGTAGGGTCATGCTTCTTGCAATCTGTGATTTCTCTCATAGCCCCCTATCAGTGTATCAAGTTTCACTAAATTACCTTTAAAACTTTTAGAGATATGCTCCGGACAAGCTTAATATAGCAAAAACTAAAAAGGGAAATAACTCTGTAATTACTTGTGATAGAGTTACAGTTCTTGCACTCTGCACTTCCTCTGATGGCCATCTATCAATGTATTAAGTTTCACTTAAATCCCTTTTATACTTTCAGAGATATGCTCTGGACAATCTTTTCATTGAAATAGTTAAAAAGGGAAGTAACTCCATAAATACTGGTGACAGGGTTATGGTTCTTGTATTTAACGATTCCCCTCATCGCCTTCTATCAGTATATCAAGTTTCACTTAAATACCTTTAATACTTTTAGAGATATAGAGCGTGACGGACGGACGGACGCACGGTCGGACGGACAAAGCGGCGTCTATATGGCTCCCCCTTGGGGGAGCATAAAAATGTCAGCTGTACCATTTACCATAAAGGGGAATGGACACTCCTTCAGGGGAGGGGAGGCAACTCCTGCAAAAGTATTTTTGTCTCCCACGTCACTAGGGGTCAACTCTGAAAGGAAAGACTTAATTCTTTCCTTTAAGAGTAGACCCCCTTTTTCCTTTAAGAGTAGACCCCCCTTTTTCAGTGGGACAGAGCTTATAGAAAAGTGAACAGGAAGTTCCAAAAGTTGTCTCCCTTTGAAAAATGGCAGAAAAATGTGCTTGGTGTTCCCATTCCCCTTAAGGCATTGAAGTTTCACTGTAAAGAACAGGGGCGAGTTGTTCAAAGCATCGTTAGCTTAACGAGCTCGTTAGTGGTCATATTGTTAACTCTTCTAGCAAGTACAATATCGTAAATTTTGGTATTTTTGCTGAAAAAATGTGAGCAGCTTTTGCGTCTGCAAAAGCTGCTCACATTTATTCAGCAAAAATTTCAGCATATTTGCCATATTTAATGATCAAAGTTTGAACGATACGTTAACTAACGACATCGTTAGTTTTGAACAACTGGCCCCAGGAGTGTGTGCATTTCTTATCTTAAGGGTATCAAGCTGTGTATTTTTTGAAAATGACTGAATTTTTTGCAAACTAGAAAACCTCTAAATGGGGACAATGGCAAACAGTGCATGCCCTTATCAGATGCCACATTTTCATCACGTGAACAAGTCCGTGAAATGAACACCCCCTTAAACCCCACTTTATACAGATCAAACTGGGGTTTACGGGGGTATTCATTATTTTTCTAATTTCTGCTCCAAGAGATAGGTTGTGGGTACTCGTTAGAACCACCTCAATGAGGTGGTTCTAACGAGCACCCGCAACTTATGTTTGCAGTATAAATAACACAAGTATCACAGATTTTGCCAGAAAAGTAGCCATTTTGAAGATGTGAAAAATGCACTATGTCGCACGGGTGTGTTATCGTAATGTTGTGGCATCTGATCTGGACCTGCGCTGTTTATCAGTGCCCCGATTCTGATGTTTTACAAATAAAATGGATTAAAGCATAACAGATTGCATTGATTATTGTATATTAAGGAGTGAACACATTGTTTCTTCTTTCAGAGGACCAATTTTCTATTTGAAACATTCGAGCTCAGTTGTTAACAGCTAACAATGTCGTTAGTTAATACTAAAGATAACATAGCGCTACATCATTGATCATTTAATACGAAAAATATGCTAATACAGTAAAATTCCTATATTAAGACCACCTTTGGGACTGTTCAAAAGTGGTCTTAAAGGTGGTCTATTAATAGGAGACATTGGGTGTTGAAAACACAAAGAAAGAATAATTGAAACCTTCTCAATAAGCTTTTAAAAGCAGATTTAGTCTTAATTTTAGGTGGTCTTCATAGCGCAATTTCAGCAAAAATACCTGTGTATTAGGACATTGTACTTGCTAGAACAGTTAATATTTTGACAATTGACAAGCTGTTGAAGCTATGGATGCTTGATCAACTGGGCCCAGGATTCTCTAGCACTCTAATTGGAGCCCTGCTTTGAGAATACCTGTCTCCTAGATTTGCAACAATTTATGATACAAACCAACCTGCTCAGCTACCCAGACAGCCAAGAGACTTGAAATTTTAGATATAGAAACTAGAGGTATTGTACTATCCAAGCAACAAACATTGAGGTGCTGATCTGACTGCATGGATGTGCAGGCTGGTCTCCAGAAATGGCAAAAACAAGTTTTCTCATTATAAAGCTTTCTGTCAGTCATCTTTTCAAAGTACATGTACCATATTTACCAATTGTATTTGAACAGATAGGCATGAGCTTATAGAGGAATGCAGCATCTCATCAGTGTCTACACTCTTGGCCACTTATTCAGCTATTTCTAGACATAGCATCAGTCACTAAATTGCACTCATTCAAATTTTAGAACAAGTATGGTAAGGAGATGAGGTATCAGAACATTTAGGGTACATACTGTAGATCTCGAGATGTAATCTGGGCTGAAAACATAATTGTAGATGTGCAAACTACAGTCGAACTTCGATGGCTCGAACCCCTTTGGGACCATGGACATTTGTTCGAGACAGCGGAAGTTCGAGCCACTGTTGCATACTTCCAGAAAAAATAACGGGGGTATTTTTGGACTTCTTTTCGGTGTTCTGCAACATAAATGTATGCTGTGTGTACTCATTAGAGTCGCCTCATTGAGGCGATTCTAATGAGTACACACAGCATACATTTTCAAGATAAAAGTCGAAAATCTCCTTAATTATCCCATACTTTTTCTTATGCAGAGGGATTCCCTGGGGCTCAAAAATAGGTTCGACTCAGCCATAGTAAACGAGCCATCGGTGTTCGAGCCATCGACGTTCGACTGTATTAGTTTCTTGCAGCTTAACCTAAATTGACAATTAAAGGTGCATGATTTCATCATCAAAGGAAGCTGCTACTAAAACAATTCATATTCCTCCATAGACAAACATATGAACTAGCACACAATAAAACCTGCAGTAAGACTTGCGTGAGCAGCGATGACTCAAATCAGATTTACATCCCACCGACAACTAAGGTTATATGGCAAAGGGACCTCATCTGAAAGCCTGGGAAAGCCCAGAATCAAAGCCACATCCCTTCGTTTATGAGGCCAGTAGCTTAATCACAACACTGAGGCTTCTATAATGGGTGGATGGACACCTAATCGGAATGTTCCGTAGTCACACAGGTCTTATTAGAGGTTTTGTCGTGAGGTAGCTCGTATCAATTTATGGGTAAAATGGATACACCTTCAGGGGAAGAAACTTCTTCAAAACCATTTTGTCCCCATTAAGACCTAAACTTAACAGAAAGAATTTACTCCTCTACAGATGAGTCCTTTGTTGGAAGGGCTGTTATTGCAAAGTCAATAGGAGACCCCACAGGTGACTCCCTGTAAAACAATGGCAGAACAATATCTCAGGCGTATCCATTGTCAATGACATTTTATGAGATAAGATTCAAAACCTCCTTCGCGGAGATTCCATTCATCTTAACCCTTCCATCCCTGTGTTTCTGAAGTGGGCTCTTCCATATTTCAATTTGGACAAGTCCATTTTTGTAAATAGGGGGATTTGGTCTGTTTTATATTCATGTATTTGGAGTTTAGACAAGATCAGAAAGAGGATTACAAACAGTGAAGATCCTAACAAGAACGCTCATTATGAGCCGATTCATCTAGAGCTACACAGTTTGGATAGGTTTTGTTTGTCTGAGGTTTTGTTTGTGTTGAGGTTTTACATCCCCATCATTACTATTGAGGTCATTCTGGAGACGCTGCTTCCAATTTGTGGCACTTAAACCTGACAATGAGATGAAATGGCATCTCAAGCCCTGCGGTCCAAAGAAACCGAAAAGGTCAAAAGGACAGTCTGACTCACACTACTTTGCCTGGGCAAGCTCAGAACCATGCAGCCCAATTTGATTGATTGACTGATTTGAGGATTAACATCGCCATCAACACTATACAGGTCATTTTGGAGACTTTGCTTCCAATTTTGTGGGACTTTTACCCGACATTGAGATGAAAATGCCATCTCAAGCCCTGCCGCCCAATGAAACCAACAGGGTTTATAAGCATGGACAGTCCGACTCGCATCGCTTTGCCTGGGCAGCCTTAGATCCTCTAAGCGATTTACCAGAACTTGTGTGCGAGTCGGTTTCAGCTCTGCCTGGAAGCATCATGCAGCCCATTTATTTCTTCAAGCCCCGATGGGCGGGGGCCTTGTGTTGAGGTTTTACATCCCCATCATCACTATTTAGGTCATTCTGGAGACGCTGCACTTAAACCTGACATTGAGATGAAATGGCATCTCAAGCCCTTCCATCCAAAGAAACTGCAAAGGTTGAAAGGACAGTCTGACTTGCACTACTTTGTCTGGGCAGGCTTAGAACCATGCAACCCAATTTGAACTGGTGTACAGGGTTGAAAGGGTGAAGTACACACTAAGAACCTAATCTAAGCTAGGCTATCATCATAATCGTAGACTGTTAAGGTACTGCATTTTCTTGTGTAGGAATTCTGTAACCTCTACGACGGACTGCTGGTAACTCTTCTCCACCTTTCTCCACATCTCTGTCTCCATTTCTCTGTACTCCTAAAATGAGAGTGTTTGTTTGTTTGTTTGATTTGAGGTTTATCGTCCCCGACAACAGTGTATAGGTCATTTTGGAGATGTAGCTTCCAATTTTGTGGGACTTTTGCCCAACATTGAGATGAAATGACATCTCGCGTCCTGTCGCCCAATGAAACTAGTAGGGTTTATTAGCATGGACGGTCCAACTCGCACCACTTTGCCTGGGCAGGCTTAGATCCTCTAAGCAGTTTTAGTACTCGTGTGCCATCGGTTTCAGCTTTGCATGGAAGCATCATGCAGCCCATCTATTTCTTTAAGACCCGATAGGCGGTGGCCGAAAAGACAAATAAGTTATAGACATGGAACAGTGTAATGAAATATTTTCAATCTACTTCGAGGGGCGAAGTCCTGGGAACAGATTGCAAATACCAAGTGACCCATTCTACCACCTGGCATATACACTGGTTTTAACCCTTAAGATGCAAATCATGATAACTGCTGTCAGCTTTCTCGTCTGCTGTTAACTTTAATAAAAGTCATTCTTGCAAACAGTGTGGACCCAGATCAGACTGCTCCTATAGGAGCAGTCTGATCAGGGTTCACACTGTTTGCCTATGTTTGTTTGATTTGAGGTTTAACGTCCCTGACAACAGTGTATTGGTCATTTTGGAGACGTAGCTTCCAATTTTGTGGGACTTTTGCCCAACATTGAGATGAAATGACATCTTGTGCCCTGTCGCCCAATGAAACTAATACGGTTTATAAGCATGGACAGTCCGACTCGCACCGCTTTGCCTGGGCAGGCTTAGATCCTCTAAGCAGTTTTAGTACTCGTGTGCCATCGGTTTCAGCTCTGCGTGGAAGCATCATGCAGCCCATCTATTTCTTCAAGACCCGAAAAGACAAATAAGTAATAGACATGGAACAGTGTTACGAAATATTTTCAATCTACTTCGAGGGGCAAAGTCCTGAGAACAGATTGCAAATACCGAGTGACCCATTCTACCACTTGGCATATACACTGGTTTTAACCCTTAAGATGCAAATCATGATAACTGCCGTCAGCTTTCTCGTCTGCTGTTAACTTTAATTACAGTCGTTCTTGCAAACAGTGTGGACCCAGATCCGACTGCTCCTAGAGGAGCAGTCTGATCAGGGACCACACTGTTTGCCTGTATGCAAAAATATTTTTGTAAAATTTGCAAGAAGCTGCAGCAGATGACATAAACAGACAACAATTTCAGATGCAGTTTTTCTTGGCATCTTACGGGTAAACAGGCATGCAAGGTCAGCCAGCTGGGTTCCTCTGTCAGAATTCAAACCAGCAACGAACTATAAATAAAGAGTGATATCAATGTGGCAAAGGTTCGTTTATTCCTTTGATTTGAGGTTTAAAGTCCCCGTCAACACTATTAAGGTTATTTTGGAGACACTGTGTCCAGTTTTGTTGGACTTTTACCAGACACCAAGATGAAATGACATCTCAAGCCCTGCCGCCAAGTGAAACCAATGCATTGATGGTCTGACTTGCATCATTTTGCCTGGGCAGACCTAGACCTTCTTAGTGGTTTACCAGTACTCAATTGTAGTCGGTTTCAGGTTACACATCTATTAATTTTAATGTGTTTTTGTGTAAATATATTGTATGTAGCTAGCCTCAATTTGTTTGTTTGATTTGTGGGGTTAAGGTCACCCTCAACACTGAATAGGTCATTTTGGAGACGTTGCTTCCAATTTTGTGGGACTTTTTCCCGATATTGAGATGAAATGACATCTCAAGCCCTGTCACCCAATGAAACCAATAGGGTTTATAAGCATGGACGGTCAGACTCGCACCGCTTTGCTTGGGCAGGCTAAGATCCTCTTAGTGGTTTACCAGTACTCGAGTGCGGTCGGTTTCAGCTCTACATGGAAGCATCATGCGGCCCATCTATTTAGTCAAGCCCAAATGGGCGGGGGCCGTTTGTAGCCTCAACGGGTGTTTGATTTCTTTCTTTTCAACACTAGTACTATAGTTTACCAACACAGTTAAATTCGCATTCAATCTCAAAAGAAAACTTAAGCCCCACCACTAGACCACAGAGGTCGGCCCAATGCAAGGTATGAACCTAATCCACCAGTTTTTGCATTACCATTTAGTTTTGAAGACGTTAACCCTTGTCCTGCTAATCCCGGATATGCCTTATCTTTGAAACAATGTAGATCCAGATCAGATGGCTTCTGACGAAGCCATCTGATTAGGATCTACATTGTTTGCCATTCAGATTGTGAATTTGTTGCAATAATTTGCATCAAGTAATCTGATTGGTTGATAATCGGTAGTGGGTGTGGCATATATAAATATTCAGCAGGACAAGGGTTAACATAAAACTTAAACTATATGTAGATCCTGCTAATGCTTTTGACTGCATGTAAAATGCTCATACAGGCAAACTGAAAATACAAGGTCAATTTACCTCATCTTGAGAGAAGGCCTCTGTTATGTGTAGATTGCTGAGATCAAGGGACAAGAATAAAGGGTCAAGGTCTAATACAGCCATGTGGAGATCATGTGATATCTTCTCTAGACTAGCCACAAGAACATTGTAGTTGTCAAACGTGCAAGGCTGAAATGCAAATGAAGCAAAATAAAAATCATTATTTTCAATATACACATAAATGTCTTTATAACAATGTACATTATAATATGCATGAACATCTGTACAAGAATGTACATTACAACACAGTATTAGATGCAATATGCTTTTTTTTTTTTTTGGTTTTGGTTTTATGGCCCTTTCAAGATTATTTTACTCATATCGAGCCGATCGTTAATCAGAGGTCGGCGAAAACAGGAGTGTCCGTGAAAAACCACCTGACCTTCCGTTGCAGAACTTGGCGTCTCACATGGGACCCGAGCGAGGCTCGAACCACAGCGGTGAGAGACCTAATGATCAAGAGTCAGCGCTCTTAACCACTAGGCCACGGAGGCCAGTGCAATATGCTTTAAAAAGGAATAAAAAAATATGTAGATTATACAGAAAAATGACAATAAATATTCATTTTTCTTTATAATCTATACATATTTATTTGGATATACATTTTTATTTGATCAATTAACATTTCTACTGTGGACCCAACAATTAAGTTATAGCGGTTACGGTGTACTGTTTAAGGCATTTATTCTTAGACGGTAGGTCACACCGTGTGTTCATAATTGTTTCATTGTCCCCTGTGATATACTGTCTATAGCAGATCAAAGGCAGCCTTTTTTTTGGTTTGGGTTTTACGGCCCTTTCAAGATTATTTCATTCATATCGAGCCGATCGTTAATCATTGGTGGGCGAAAACCGGAGTACCCGGAGAAAAACCACCTGACCTTTCATTGCAGAACTTGGCGTCTCACACGTGACCCGAGCATGGCTCGAACCCACTGCGATGAGAGACATAAAGACTAAGAGTCAGCGCTCTTATCCATTAGGCCACGGAGGCCGTTAAAGGCGGCCTTCAATAGGGTGATTAATAGCTCCTGTTGCATCCCCTGACTGAGGCACTAAGGAGGAAAATCAATAAAGTACACTGTAGTAATTATTGATTTCCCCAAGACGGCCCCTTACCTGTTGCAGACAGAGGACTTCTCTTTTGTCAGCACTGAGGGCTACATAATATTATGTAATGAAATGATAGTTCTCAATAATCAAGAATAAATGCCTTTAAAGTCCTAAAAATTTGGACACCTTGAGGATCTGCTGTAATTCTCCTAAAATTTTAGCAAATTTGTTTCACCATCCATTAAGAGTCCAAAAGGAGCCAATGGAATGGCAAACAGTGTAGACCCTGATCAGTCTGATCTGGGTCTGCACTGTTTGCTAAGGCCTGTATGTACCTATACTTGGATCATTACAGTACTTCAGTTACATGTATCTAAGGGTCAGAAAGTTGACTGATGCAGCTAGAGCCATACAGCCCAATCAGTCAGAGCGTTTTACCTTATATCTTTCATTTGAACAGGCTGCTCACTGTAGTAAACTAGAAATGTTTTCTGAAGAAAACTGTGCCCATCTCCCCTACCTTAAATACAACCCAAAAACTGTGACTCTTGAAAATGAGGTCAAGGTCACCAAAGCAGACTTGATTCTTTCTTATGTTGCCATGATATACTGTTCCGAGTATGCCCATGGTTGGTCAATCAGTTCAAGAGATATGGTGCAAACAACCCGAAACTGAATAATCTTTGGGAAGTAAGTCAAGGTCAACAAAATATAATCAAGTCTTTTGTATGTTGAACTGATATATGCTGAACTGATAATTTACACCAAGCATGGCTAAAATTCACAATTGGTTCAGGAGATATAGTGTAGACACAGCAAAATTTCACAACATTTGCATATGTGTGAATAAATTCATTCAAGGGACAGAAAGCAGACCAACAGTTTTTGACCCAAATCTCTCCTTTTTTGGGAGCCTGTGACCATGAAAATTGAAATAAGGTCAAGGTCTCCAAGAGTTGGTAAGTTTTTCAATAGCTGCAACAATTCATGAATTCATTCAGAAGAGCTATTTTGGGGCAAAATTTAACAATGTTTGTACTTGTGTGATCTTGATGATTAAGTCCAGGCACCAAGATCTGTTTAAGTATTTGGCAGGTTGACCAATAAATTGTACCAAATTTGACTGAAATTCATAAATCTGTCCAAGCGATACAGTGCTGACAAACTATTTTTGTTCAATTTGATGTCTTTTGTGGGAGCCTGCAACCTTGGTGGAGTTGCGGTAGGGACAACATAAGTAATCAACAGAATAACCTGGGATATACTAGAGTCATCTTGCCTATAATGGACATCTCAGTTCTCAACTTTAGTAAAATGTGTTATTTTTGTCATCCTTTCCCAAGTTGGCATGCAAATGATCTTAAAACATGTAATAATAGTAACACAATTTTACGACAGTTTTCTTCCAAACCACAGGAGTGTCACTATTACCATACAAGTAATATTGCAGACGTTTCTCTTCTGGCTCCCGCCCACTGGGGCATGGAGAAATAAAAGGGCTGCATGATGCTTCCACGCAGAGCTGAATCAAACTGCACACGAGTACTTGTAAACCGCTTAGAGGATCTAAGCCTGCCCAGGAAAAGCAGTGCGAGTCGGACCGTCCATGCTTATAAACTCTATTGGTTTCATTGGGTGACGGGGCTTGAGATGTCTTTTCATCTCAATGTCGGGTACATGTCAAACAAAATTGGAAGCAACGTCTCCAAAATAACCTATAAAAATTTGATGGGGACGTTAAACCTCAAATCAAACAAACAAACAAAAGATGTTTCTCTTCAGATCTTCTAGTTAAAGCTTCTGGGTTATAAGTTCACCATTAAATTCTGGCTGATACATGCACAGGGCAGCTATCATTCATCTACTGTAATTTAACCCATTTAGTACCAGAAACCCCGAAACGGGTACCCTGGCAAACATTGCAGGCCCAGATCAGACGCTACGTCTGATCAGGGCCTCCACTGTTTGCTAAAAGTTCAGCCATTTTCGAAATGAGTTTTGACGAAAACACAACCTGACACCCCTAAATTTTGAAATGAACTCTTGCTATATATAAAGAGGAAGATTCCATTTGGTACAAAAAGGATTAAAACTGATCAATGGCATAATGTTGCAATGAAACCCTTTTCCTGCTGAACATACATAGCAATAGGTAAGGTTGGTATTTTGTGATAACTGATGGATAGTTTTTGCCAATTCTCCATCAAAACCTATGTTGTGGGTATTCATTAGAACCGCCTCGATGAGGCGGTTCTAATGAATACCCACAACATAGGTTTATATTTGGAAATAAGGAAAACTATCCTTCAATAATCACAAAATATGCACCTTATTTGTTGCTATGAGTCATGATAACCCCTCCCTTTGTAAACAGTGTAAATCCAGATCAGATGGCTTCCATCTCACCAGAATCTACCGCCATTTTAAGCCCCCGCCCATAGGGGCTTGAAGAAATATATGGGCTGCATGATGCTTCCACGCAGAGCTGAATCCAGCCCGCACACTAGTACTGGTAAACCGCTTGGAGGATCTAAGCCTTCCAGGAACCGCGGTGCGAGGCAGACCGTCCATGCTAATAAGCCCTATTGGTTTCATTGGGCGACAGGGCTTGAGATATCATTTCATCTCAATGTCGGGTAAAAGTCCCACAAAATTGGAAGCAACATCTCCAAAATGACCTTTACAGTGTTGACGGGGACATTAAACCTCAAATCAAACAAAGAAAACTACAGCCATTCAGTTTGCAAATCTGAATGAATACAATTGACTGGTTAAGACTCAGAAATGGGTGCGGTAAAATTGATTTATTCAGCAAGACAAAAGGTTAAAACTTACCAATGGTATAATGTTTCCCTTCTTTTTCTTGTTTCTTCTAGACAACACTGTTTTGACAGGTTTTAACATTCTAAAACATACACCTACTAGGACAGTAACATGAGATATTGCCTGAAAGTAAAGAAACACCCAACCGTATTACTTTATCATATGACGTCGTGTCTGAGAGTGTAATGAAGCCATGTAATATTTTCGATAATCCACTAGTGGATTAAATATGCAAATTAGGTAGATACGTCCCGTAACGTTACATGTACGACGTCCTTAACGACATCATGTTTAATAATGGCGGAATATTGATATTTTTGTAAACAAACGTGAATAAAATGCGTTATAAATGTCATATGATAAATAGAATCTTGCATTCCTGCTCATGTATTATTGAATTTATTAAACTCTTGAGGAAAAGGAATAAAATGCTCTGCAAAGCCTCGCATTTTATCCCTTTTCCTCAACTTGTTTAATAAATTCAATAATACATGAACACTCATGTAAGATCCTCTATGTATTACTCTAAAAATTCTGACACTTTCTAAAAAGCTGACAGTATCATAAATTACTCTTTATATTTTGGGCCATAAACTTTTGCTCAGTGGCAAGCAGTTTAGACCCTGATTAGAGTTAGGGCTGGCTAATCGGAGCTGAAAAGATAATCAATTATCAGTCTTACCATTGCGATCGATAATCGATTAGTAATCGCTATGGTTTCTGTCATAATTTTACCTGTCTGGCTTTCTGTCTGAGCATGACTCTTACCATATGATGCACTTTACCATATGTATAATTGAACAGACAGGCCTGAGCAAACAGTGGAGACCCAGATGAGACGCCGCATAATGCAGCATCTCATCAGGGTCTGCACTGTTTGCCACTCATTCAGCTATTGAAGGCATAACTTTGGGTAGTAAATTGTACCTATCAAGTTATCGATTAAAAGCAAAACAGAAATGATAATCATTCTTGTGGAATTTATCGAACGATTAATCGATTATACAATTAATCGTGTCAGCCTTAATTAGAGTAGTCCTTCATGAGCAAATTCTTTCCTTTAAGAGTAGCCCCTTATTGATAAAGGAGACAAAAGTTCATTTTGAAAGAGTTGCCTCTCCTGAACATTCTCCTTAAATTATCTTGATTTCTCTCACCACTGACAGGCTAACCAGAAAGAGTTAAAACTACAGTATAACTTCAATGGCCCAAACACCTTTGGGACCATGAAAATCTGTTCGAGACAGGGGTAGTTCGAGCCACTGAGGGTTACTGCCAGGCGGTATAACAGCCTTAATTTTGGGACATCTTTTCGGTGTTCTATAACAAAAATGTATGCTGTGTGTACTCATTAGAATCGCCTCATAGAGGCGATTCTAATGAGTACACACAGCATACATTTACAAGAGAATAGGAAAAAAATCCTTAATTAGCCTCCCTTTTTTTTATGTGGAGAAATTCCCTCGGGACTCAAGAACAGGTTCGACTCAGCCATGGTAAACGAGCCATCGGTGTTCGAGCCATCGAAGTTTTACTGTATCTGGAATAGCTGTGAAAACTTCAGAGTATAAGATTTATCTCCCTAAAAAAAGTATGTTGTAGGTATACATTTGAAATCCATTGAACATGCAATAATTTGTACTCCCAGCTCTCAAATCTGTGAAAAAATTGACACCAAATACAGTAGAACTTCGATGGCTCGAACACCGATGGCTCGTTTACCATGGATGAGTTGAACCCATTCTTGGGCCCCTAGCGAAATTCTCTTCATAAGAAATTAGTCTTTTATCTTGCAAATGTATGCTGTGTGTACTCATTAGAATCGCCTCGATGAGGCGATTCTAATGAGTACACACAGCATACATACATTTTCATTATAGAACACCGAAAAGATGACTAAAAGTATCTTGTTATGCCTCCTGACAGTAACCTCAGTGGCTCGAACTGCCCCTGTCTCGAACAGATTTTCGAGGTCCCAAAGGTGTTCGAGCCATTGAAGTTTCGACTGTATTAGCAGTTCTCACAGACTAAAACCGAGTTCATACACACTTGATCGCTTTTATTTCCTTGAAAGACATTTTTTATCCATTTACTTGGGACATCATTATGAACACATGCTAGTTAAGTGCTTACCTTGTCTACTGAGATAAAGTTGAAGTAAACACCTAAATTGTGGCCTTTATCTCAAGTTAACCCTTATCTTGCTGTTCACGACAACCCTTATCTTTGGAAACAGTGTAGATCCAGATCAGATGGCTTCTGAAGAAGCCATCTGATCAGGATCTACGCTGTTTGGCATACAGTTTATGAATTTGTAGCAATTAATGACATGAAGTTATCTGATTGGTTGAAAGTCAGAAATGGGTGTGGCTAATTTGAAAATTCAGCAAGAGAAGGGTTAATTTTCAAAGGTTCAGCTGGTACTGTTAGTATCTCTCAACATATGACAATACTGTAGTAGAGTCGTCACGGAAAATTACAGCTAACCTCTGCACACAGCACTTGTCACTGACGGTTTCTCATAGTGCCAAGTATAATTTAGGAGTATCATTCAGGAGCCCGTTGTTCAAAACTAACAACCTCGTTAGTTAACGTATCGCTAAAACTTTGATCATTAAATCTGGAAAATATGCTAAAATTTTTGCTAAAAAAATGTGAGCAGCTTTTGCATGCGCAAAAGCTGCTCACATTTTTTCAGCAAAAATACCAAAATTTTTAATATTGTACTTGTTAGAACAGTCAACAATTTGACCACTAACGAGTCGTTAAGCTAACGATGCTTTGAATAACTGGCCCCTGATCTTCTTAAAAATATGGGTATATTGTATGAGCTTATTAAATTCACCTCACTGAGGTATTCTAATGAGCACACACATTATTCATTTTCATGTGACGTATGGCAATATCATAGTGAGTGAGTGTTTGAGTTTTACCTCCCACCAACAGCAAAGGTAATATGGAGACGGGAACTCGGTTTAAAGACTCATCGGAGAGTCTGGAGAAGCCTGGGATCAATCCTGTGATCCCTGGTTTACAAGGCGTGTAGCGTAACCACTACACCACAAAGGCTTCTAGGCAGTATCATAGTAGAGACTTCACAAAAAAAATTGCAGCTTACCTCTGCGCACAGCACCAGATTTTCTAGCACATGAACATTCAATGACTTCTTGTCATCATTTTCATTTAATAATCTACATCTGTGGCGCTGCACAAGCTCTGAAAATAAATGAATTTATCTCTCACATAGAAACATAAAAGTGTTTCAAGTGATGCCGAACATTTCTGATCAATTCAAGTTCCAGTTTATTTGGGCCCAGTAAATTAAACTCTCGCTTAGAAACATCAATGTGTTTCAAGCTTTGCCGAACATTTCTGATCAACCTAATTTCCAGTTGTTTGGGCCCAGTTGTTAAAAATATCATTAACTTAACCAGCCAGGGTCCAGTTGATCAAAGCATCGTTAGCTTAACAAGCTCTTTAGTGGTCAAACTGTTCTAGCATGTACAATATATAATATATTGTTACTTTTTCTGAAAGAATGAAAGCAGCTTTTGCAAAGAAGCAGTTTTTGCATTTGCAAAAGCTGCTCACATTTTTTCAGCAAAAATATTAGCATATTTTCCATATTAAATGATCAAAGTTTTAACGATATGTTAACTGCTGTCGTTAGTTTTGAAGAACTGGCCCCAGCTCATTAGTGGTCAAAACATTAACCATTCTAGCAAGTAGAGTATCTAATACTCTGGTAGTTTTGCTGAAAAAAAAAAAAGATGCGAGTAGCTTTTGCATTTGCAAAAGCTACTCACCTTTTTTTTTCAGCAAAATATTTGTGTATATTCTGTATTCAATAAAGTGTTAACAAGATGTTTGCTAACTGTACTAAGAGCTGCCACAAGGTCACCAGCTGGTGTGGGCATTATGCTACAATGCTTTGGACAAACATCTATTATTCTGCCAATTAAGTATACAGCGTAGATCACAAGGTCACAGACAGGTGTGGGCATTATGCTGAATAAAACTTTGGACAAATATCTACCACTCTACTATTTAAGTATACAGGGTAGATCACAAGGTCACAGACAGGTGTGGGCATTATGCTGAATAAAACTTTGGACAAATATCTACCACTCTACTATTTAAGTATACAGGGTAGATCACAAGGTCACAGACAGGTGTGGGCATTATGCTGAATGAAACTTTGGACAAATATCTACCACTCTACTATTTAAGTATACAGGGTAGATCACAAGGTCACAGACAGGTGTGGGCATTATGCTGAATAAAACTTTGGACAAATATCTATCATTCCGCTATTTAAGTATACAGGGTTGATCACAAGGTCACAGACACGAGTTTTTTATTTGTAATATATGCAAATCAGTGTAGGACAAAATCCCCCTTGGACAAAATCCCCTCTGCTCATTTTTGCATAGGTGGACAAAATCCCCTTCATGTTTTTCACAAGGTGGACATAATCCCCTCTGAAACTTTTACCAGGGTGGAGATAACCCCCCTCGTGACTTTTACAAGGTGGACAGAATCCCCTCCATAAGATGAACAAAATCCCCTTTGGACAAAACCCCCTTGCTGATGGATTTTTTTTTTGTTTTGGACCCTAACAACAGTGTTACAAAGAGGTTGTCATGTATATGCAAACTGTTGCATTCCAAGAAACATTTTCAACTTACCATTTGCTAATGAGGGTACTGTATTTTTTAATTTTTCTTCTCTTTCATTATCTATTTTATCTGAAATTATAATGAAAACAACTGAGCCGCTGCATGACTGAATCTACGAGTACAATGATAACAGCAATGACACATATCAGTCTGTGCATTAATCCTGACTAGCCAGAGCCATCACTTATAGCTAGGGTAGCTAGGGCTGGCTAATCGGAGCGGGAAAGACAATCGAATATCAGTCCTATCATTGCGATCGATAATCTATTAGTAATCGCTGAGATTTATATCATAATTTTACCTGTTTGGCTTTCTGTCTGAGCATGACTCTTACCATATGTTGCACTTTACCATTATGTATATATGAACAGGCAGACATGAGCAAACAGTGAAGACCCAGATGAGACGCCGCATTCTGCGGCTTCTCATCAGTGTCTGCGCTGTTTGCCACTCATCCAACTATTTTAGGCATAACTTTGGGTAGTAAATTGTACCTATCAAGATATAGATTAAAAGCAAATCAGAAATGATAACAATTTTGTGGAATTTATCGATTGATTAATCGATTATACGATTTATCGTGTCAGCCATCACTTCTAGCTCTCTGGATAGTCTGGATATTATAAATGGCTCAAGTGCAAAGTGAAGACTCTGATCAGACTGTGCAAATGCAATGCACAGTCTGATCCTAGTCTTTGCTGGTTGCATATGAAGTTTTGTAGGTTTTGTTGTGCACTGGCTTAATTATTCTTTTAGATACTGTACTACTTTATCCTTATCCAAATTAATAATTTAGCTGCACCTATTTCTGACTTTGAACCAATCAGATAACCTGATGTAATTCACCAAGTGAATGTCAAACAGTGTAGATCCTGATCAAATAGCTTCTTCAGAAGCCATCTGATCTGGATCTACACTGTTTGCAAAGGTTTATCTGTGTTTTCGAGCTAAACGGCCCAGTCAACACTATTTTAGGTCATTTTTTAACCCGGTCAGTTTACTTATCCACAGTTTTTCTGGGCAGGCTGATATGTAAGTGGTTAACCAGTACAGTGCACATTCTTTCGCCAGAAACTGACAACTGCCCTTCTTGAAGCAGAAAGGAGACAATGAACTTAGAAAGATTTGTTTGCAATGGTAATTGTTGTTGTGTTTGACATGATACGAGTTAAGAGACACATAACTAGAGCTGTCAGTGAAACTGACTAGGGCCCTGGCAGCGCTATCAGAGGAATAGGAAAATTTGTGGACGGACAGACAGACGGACGGACAGAGTGATTACTATAGGGCACCCACACTTTCAGTGCTGGGCCCTAATAATGTTAATTTCAAAGTCAAATTTAAATGTTAACTCAACATGTTTGCCATAGAAAATCTCTACTGATTGTTTTTATACTTTCTGCAGTTAAAGAAAGTTCAACATCTATACTTAACAAAATCTCTACAAGAACAAAATCGTTTATGTATAGAGATATGGGAGAAGAATATGGCATACATAATCTATTCCCCAAAACTCTTTACATGTAATTGTATTTTGCCTCATATACTTTCATTCAAGGGTGCTTGTTGGAATTTCTTTTTATTATCAGTATACTAAGAGTGTTGATCATATGGTAAATTTGAATGAGAATATAATCATTATTATCTAACATATTCCACTACATTAGTGTAACAGAAACTATCTGACATACATAATCTTACATACCTCCAGATAAGTAGGAGTACCAAGAACAATTCTAGGATAATTGTCCTTGTTGATAGAAAAATGTGGGTATTTGTTGGAATCACCTCATTGAGGCAATAAGAATCTTACATTGGTGAGAGGGGTGGACAGAAAAATCCAAGGATCACTGTCCAGCATCACAAGACTTGCCAAGTGGGTAATTGTTTTGGATTTAACAACACATCAACCCTTGTGGGTTATTTTAAGTTGTCTCCCAGAGAAAGGAAGAAAAAGAAACAGAGAGATTAAATTGGAGTCAGAGGAGAAAGCAAAACAGCAGTGTAGAAACAGAAGAAATAACAACATTCCCCCTCTACCCTAACCTGCTGCAAGGACAGCAGGCCATGTCCAACTTTATGTCAATATCAGTTGGAGTCCCCAGTAACGCAAGATACACATCACCTTTGCCTCACCGAACCACCCCCTCCTTGCCAAGTGATGCTGGACAGTGATCCCAAGGGATGGATTTTTCTATCCACTCCTCACACCCATGCAAGATTCTTTGTCTTGCAAACCTTCCATTTCTGAGAGTGGATTTTTTATGATGCAGTCACTTAGATTGTCGGCGTTTGCCAGGATAGGAATTTCTATCCCAGGATTAAGTCTAGGATTTCATTATCTGGGCCAGTTGTTCAAAGCACAGTAGCTTAACGAGCTCGTTAGTGGTCAAATTGTTAACTGTTCTAGTAAGTACAATATCTAAATTTTTTGTATTTTTGCTGATAAAGTGTCACATTTTTTCAGCAAATTTTTTTAGCATATTTGCCATATAAAATGATCAAAGGTTTAACGACATGTGTATCTGGTATCTGATTGTGTTCTTTTAATATGTGGAAGCATAAAACTAGAAAATCACTAAATGGTTGTTGCTTTTGTTTCCGTTTTACAACCATGGTGTGAGGTTTCAAACCATGACCTTGAAACTGTAGGAGTTGCAGAGACTGGCGTGGATATGTTAACTAACGACGTTGTTAGTTTTGAAAAACTGGCCCCTGGTGTACAAGAATACTTATAACATACACATGTTACTGACATTATCTTACCTATTCCATCATCCTGTAGACTATGAATATAATCAACATTATCTAACATGGCAAGGAACAACTTGTGGAAATCTCCCTGGAGATATGTACATAACCGCGTCCGATACGGACCCTGTATTGGATACTGCAACAGAAAATTATGTAGTAAAATACATGTGTATCTGATTATGTTGTTTTAATCTGTGGAAGCATAAAACTATAAAATCACTAAACGGTTGTTGCTGTGTTTCAGTTTTACAGCAATTTCAAGATTATTTCACTTATTTTGTTTGTTTGATTAGAGGTTTAACGTCCCCGTCAACACTGTAAAGGTCATTTTGGAGACGTTGCTTCCAATTTTGTGGGACTTTTACCCGACGTTGAGATGAAATGACATCTCAAGCCCTGTCGCCCAATGAAACCAATAGGGTTTATAAGCATGGGTGGTCTGACTCGCACCGCTTTGCCTGACTTATTTCAAGCTAATGGTTAATCAAAGTTGGGCAAAACCTGGAGTACCCTAAAAAACACCTGGCATTCCTTTTCAGAACTTGGCATCTCACATGACCCATTTGGCCTACAGTGGTGGGAGACCTTATAAATAAGAGACAGCATTCTAATCCACTAGGGGCATGGAGGCTCATTTGCTAAAGGGGATGAATGGCCATACCAACAAACAATCTGAGTTAATCAAGGCATGTAGATTTTCTATAGACAGTCTGATTAAAGTTCTGGGGCCAGTTGTTCAAAACTAACGACATCGTTAGTTAACGTATCGTTAAAACTTTGATCATTTATTATGGCAAATATGCTACTATTTTTGCTGAAAAAATGTGAGCAGCTTTTGCAGATGCAAAAGCTGCTCACATTTTTATCAGCAAAAATACCAAAATTTTAGATATTGAACTTGCTAGAACACTTAACAATATGACCACTAATGAGCTCGTTAAGCTGACGATGCTTTGAACAACTGGCCCCTGACCTTTATACACATGCCTAGCCTATATCCTTTCTAAAGTGCAAGTTTCAAATCATGACTTTAAAACTGTAGGAGTTGCAGAGACTGCCATGAATATGAGGCAAAATTTAACCCTTCTCTTGCTGAATATTCATTTAAGCCACACCCATTTCTGTCTATCAGCCAATCAAATTACTTGATGTAATTTAGTGCTACAAATTCATAAAATGAATGCCAAACAGTGTAGATCCTGATCAGATGGTTTCTTCAGAAGCCATCTGATCTGGATCTACACTGTTTGCAAAGATAGGGGTTGTCGTGGACAGCAAGATAAGGGTTAAAAGTTAACCAAAGATGAGTGACTCTTCCAATAAATAGTCCCATTGGAGTTCTCTGAACTCTGTGCATATTATTTAGGTTTAAGGATGCGTGCAATATTATTTCAATAATATCAAGCACATTGTTAACCAGAGGTACCTGGAGAAAAACCACCTGAACTTCCATTGTAGAACTTGTTGTCTCACATGGGATCCACAGTGAAATTGGTTCCAAAACGTTTTTTCTATGTCATTATTCAGTTTTCTAAAAATGTAAAAGACGTACCTTAAATTCCTGAGAATAACACTGGCAGTTATTTACATGAGTAGCTAGTTGATCTTGGAGATCTTTTAATATAGTATGAATAGGTTTCTTTCCATCTTCTGTTACCCCATTATTGGTGTGGTGATCATGGTCGATCTCTTGCCCTAACATCACAGACGAAGCCAGAATACGTAGTGTCAACTCCCGCACCTTCAACCAGGCAACCTAGAAATATATGTTAATGGGATTCTGGCACTGATTTGATTTTAAAGAATTTTTCACAAGTTATTTTTTTTTTAACTTCATGAATGAGACTTTGAGGAGTTTCATAAACTTCATTACAGTAATCATGAATGCAAGGTCCAGTTTAAATAGGTTTTTGTTTCCAAAAAAGATGACATTGTTTCCTTAATACCATCACAGACTGCATAGCACTAATACACATCAAGTGTATGTAACAGGCCTCCTACTGACCCAGCTTTTCCATGCCTGAAAGGCCTGATTTTGATACTTAAGCTGTCATTTTAACCCTTATCCTGCTGAATAAATTAATGTAGCCACACCGTGACACCCAATGCTGACTAGCAATCTATCAAATTACTTGATACATTTTATTTCCAAAAATTCACAAACTGCATTACAGTGTAGATCCTGATCAGATGGCTTCTTCAGAAGCCATCTGATCTGGATCTACACTGTTTGCAAAGTTAGGGGTTGTCGTGTTCAGCAAGATTAGGGTTAAACAGAATATAGGAGGAAAAAGCCTGAAAGCAAGAAAAAAATCAAGCTCTAAAAGCCTGAAATCCTGCAAATGGCTTAAAAATATGAAGCCTGATGTAAGTATCCATATGATTTTTCTGACACAGCACTACCAACTGAACAAAAGTGACAGTATGATAGACCAAATTTTACAACAAAATAACCAGAGATTGTTTTGAGGCAAAATCTTTTTCTAGAGCTTACATAAAGATTGACAAAAATAACCAGAAAATTTTTCTTTGCCTTGAATTCTTTCACAGTATAAATAAACCTGCTTGTTTGTTTGTTTGTGTATAGGTTATATAACCCCGTCAACACTATTTAGGTGTGTGTGTGTGTGTGTGTGTGTGTGAATTCGGGTTTAACGTCGCTTTCAACAATTTTTCAGTCATATCACGACGGTGTCTGGTTGCGACAGGGAGCTCAATGCTCACGTTTATAGTGCTGCCTCACTGAAGTATCATGTCCCAGACACATTACATGATACCACACCCAGTCACATTATCCTGACACTGGATCGACCAGTCCTAGCTCTACCCCGTAAATCTGAGTGCCAAACGAGGAGCAGCTAGTACCATTTTTAACGACTTTGGTATGTCGCGGCCCGGGGTCAAACCCCAGACCTCCCGTTCCCCGGAGCGGACAACACTATTTAGGTCATTTTCAACACAATGCTTCTGATGTTGTGGGACTTTTTCCTGACAATGAGATGAAATAACATCTTAAGCCCAACCACTCAAAGAAACCACTAAGGTTTAAGGGACAAGCGGACCTGCAATCCTTTGCCTGGGCAGGCTTAGACCTCTAAGTGGTTTACCAGTACTCAAATGTTCAAAGTATTTCAGCTCTTCTAGGAAGCACCATGCAACCCAATCTTTCTCAAAGCCCCGATGGGTGGGGTGGGGTGGGGCTAGACCTGCTTGTGCAGGCAGCATAAATATACAGTATTTTAAATAAAATCTTAACCCTTATCTTGCTGTTCAGGACAATCCCTATCTTTGCAAACAGTGTAGATCCAGATCAGATGGCTTCTGAAGAAGCCATCTGATCAGGATCTACACTATTTTGCATTTAATTTATGAATATGCAGCAATAAATTACATCAAGTAATTTGATTGGTTGATAGATAGAAATGGGTGTGGCTTAAATGAATATTCAGCAAGAGAAGGATTAATATGAAACTTATGAAACAAAGTCTTCGGTAATTTCCATATGAAATAAATTGGAGTATAAGATACTGCTCACCATATAAAGAATTTGAATCTAATTTTCAGGCCAAAGAAGTTCAAAAGAATTTCAGTTGAAAATCAAGGACTGTCATGGACAGTGTCATGACATTATCCATGACAGCATCATGGCATTACATGCAGTAACCACATGTTAGTACATGTTGTCATATCATTTTGGGTTGTTATAAAAGGCATCATGACATTACATGCCAGTAACCATGTGTTATTATATGTGTGATTATATCATTTTGGGTTGTCCTGGAAGGCATTATGACATTACATACCAGTAAACATGTGTTATTACATGTGTAGTCATATCATGTTGGGTTGTCATGGATGGCGTCATGAACATGTCAGTAACCATGTGTTATTACATGCACTCATATCATTTTCGGTCTTCAAGGATGATGTCATGACATTAAGTATAGTAGTCGCAGATAAGATTGACTAGGCGGAGCTATTCAGGTGTTGTCAATATATGTCAAATTTGCTGAGTCCACCAGAAGATTCGTTAGAGTGCCTTTCGCATGCTTTCTGCAAGCGGACCAAATGGCCATAAACGCCAATGCTCTGTTTGTGTTACAGTTGAATTCACACAACTTGGCAACTTGGTTTACCTTTTCCTTAATAGGACATTCCAAAGGCAGGTACAAACCATAGCTCCGCCTAATCAATCTTATCTGCGACTACTATACCAGTAACCATGTGTTATTATATGTAGTTGTATCATTTTGGGTTGTCATAGAAGGCATCATGACATTACATGCCAGTAACCATGCATTGTTACATGTGTAGTCATATCATTTGGGTTGTCATGGATGGCATCATGACATTACATGCCAGTAACCATGTGTTATTACATGGGTAGTCATATCATTTTAGGTTGTCATGGACAGCATCATGACATTACATGTCAGTAACCATGTGTTGTTACATGTGTAGTTATATCATTTTGGGTTGTAAAGGATGGCATGATGACATTACATGTCAGTAAGCATGAGCTATTACATGTGTAGTCATATCATTTTGGGTTGTCATGGACAGCATCATGACATTACATGCCAGTAACCATGTGTTATTACATGTGTAGTCATATCATTTTGGGTGGTCATGGAAGGCACCATGACATTACATGCCAGTAACCATGTGCTATAACATGTGTAGTCATATCATTTTGGGTTGTCATGGATGGCATCATAACATTACATGTCAGTAACCATGTGTTATTACATGTGTAGTCATATCATTTTGGGTTGACATGGAAGGCATACTGACATTACATGCCAGTAACCATGTGCTATAACATGTGTCATCATATCATTTTGGGTGGTCATGGATGGCATTATGACATTACATGTCAGTAACCATGTGTTATTACATGTGTAGTCATATCATTTTGGGTTGACATGGAAGGCATAATGACATTACATGCCAGTAACCATGTGCTATAACATGTGTCGTCATATCATTTTGGGTGGTCATGGTTGGCATCATGACATTACATGTCAGTAACCATGTGTTATTACATGTGTAGTCATATCAATTTTATAACTTGATGCTAACCACTAAGCAACAGTGATTTTTTTTATATAAAGCCAATTAAGGTGAAAGGATATACCTTATTTTCTGTATTTTTATGACTCGAAGAAAATGTTTATGACTTTTTGAATGCTTTCTCAGCAAAAGGGTCTACTCTTAAAGGAAAGAATTTGCTCCTTTGGCTCCAAAGGAGCAAATTCTTTCCTTTAAGAGTAGACACTTATTGACAAGGGAAACAAAAGTATTTGTGAAAGTGTTGTTTCCCTTGAAGGTGTATCCACTGCCCTTAAATTTCAACCAAACCCAGAGAACATACCTACCTCTTCTTTAAATGACTGATCCTGGACTTCAGCCATTACAAACCTGAAATAGAAATTTTCGATGTGCAATAAACGCAATAACTGATAGTGGAGGACATGTAAACTTTTAACCCTTTTTGTACTGGAAACCGCAACGGCCCCCACCCATTGGGGCTTGCAGAAATAGATGGGCTGCATGATGCTTCCACGCAGAGCTGAATCTGACTGCACACGAGTACTAGTAAACCGCCCAGAGGATCTAAGCCTGCCCAGGCAAAGTGGTGCGAGTCAGACCGTCCATGCTTCTAAACCCTATAGGTTTCATTGGGAGACAGGGCTTGAGATGTCATTTCATCTCAATGTCCCACAAAATTGGAAGCAACGTCTCCAAAATTACCTATATAGTGTTGATGGGGACGTTAAACATCAAATCAAACAAACCGGAAACCCCAAAACAGGTACCCTGGCAAACAGTGTAGGCCCAGATCAGACGCCACGTTAGACGCCACAGAACGCGGCGTCTTATCACGGCCTACACTATTTGCAAAAAGTTCAGCTATTTTCCGACTAAATGTTAAAGGTAACACAACCTGTTACCCCTAAATTTCAAAATGGATTCCTACCATATATAAGGAGGAAGATTCCATTTGGTACAAAAAGGGTTAAAGAACTCTGTTCAGCCATAGCTTCATGTTTTTGGAGTTGCTAAGGATTTGGTTTTGGGTTGGTGTTTAACAGCCCAGTCAACACTATTTAGGTCATGTCAAACCTGTCTGTTCACCTAACTTTTCCTTGGTGGCTTATATGTAAGCTGTTAACCAGTACAATGCACTTTCTTTTGCCTGAGACTGACCACTGCCCTTCTTGAATCAGTAAAAGGGAGAGAATAGAAAAGATTTGATCGTCAATCTCCACGAAATGAAGTTGCCAAGCTAGCGGGGAGCCAACCCGGGACCTCCCTATAACCAGTCAGAAGCACATCAGACTGAGTCGTAGAGGCAAGACTTGTAGTAGTGAGGCTAATTTAAGAATTTTTTTTTATTATTTCTTCAATTAAGGGGAATGGGAACACCTGGCAGATTTTTTCTGCCATTTTTCAAAGGGAGACAACTTTCGGGACTTCCTGTTCACTTTAGAAGCCTCCGTGGTGTATTGGTTACGCTATTTGCCTTGTAAACCAGGGATCGCATGATTGATCCCAGGCTTCTCCAGACTTTCGGATGAGTCTTTAAACCGAGGTCCCATCTCTATATGACCTTAGTTGTTGATGGGACATAAAACTCAAACACTCACTCACTCCTGTTCACTTTTCTATAAGCCCTGTCCCATTGAAAAAAAGGATCTACTCTTAAAGGAAAGAATTTGCTCCTCAGGGGCAAATTCTTTCCCTTGTGAGTTGATCCCTATTGACATGGGAGACTAAAATACTTTTGATGTGTTGCCTCCACTGAAGGTGTTCCCATTCCCCTTAAACATGTTTCTTTTAAGAATTGCCTCAGTGAGGCCATTCTAGCAAGTAACTACACTATAAAAGTCATGCATCTGTGTCATTTAGGCACTTTTGGTTTCTAACATGTATTTTTCTTGAATTCCAGCAATGCTGCTGTTAAGTTGTGTTATGTACTTTTGGCTTATGTAGCTAACATGGATTTTGCTGTGAATTCCAGCAACGTTGCCATTAAGTTGTGTTATGTACGAGCTGTGTTGTGCAATTAACAAAATCTTTATATACATATACGTGTTCATTTTACATAATATTTATTAAACAAACTCATTTTTTCATTTGGATTTAACAGCCCTTTAAGATTATTTCACATATACCAAACTGTCTTTATATGCCTGTGATAAATGGTATTTGTCCTGTCATAAGCTACCAGTAGCTATGCCAATTTGTGTGTGTGTGTGTGTGTGTGTGTGTTTTTCTCAAGTTGTACAGCCCAGTCAGCACTATTACAGTTCAGTCAAGCCTTTCATTTAACCTAATCTCAGTTTTCCTGAGCATGCTTAGTCCTTGTTAGCATTTAACCATTACAGTACACATTTGTCACCAACAACTGAAAACTGCCCTTCTTGAATCAGAAGGGACAGTTTGTTTGTTTTGTTTGTAATGGAGTTTAACGGCCCAGTCAACACCATTTAGGTCATTTTTGAGCGGGTCAGTTTACATATCCACACTTTTCCTGGGCAGGCTTATACGTAAGCGGTTAACCAGTACAGTGCACATTCTTTCGCCTGAAACTGACAACTGCCCTTCTTGAATCTGCGGAAGGGAGAGAATGACTGTAGAATGACCATAGAAAAGATTTCATGATCCATCTCCACAAAAGAATGTTGCCAACCCCGGCAGGTATCGAACCCGCAACTTCCTGATCACCAGTCTGACGCACATGTGACTGAGCTACCGAGGCTGGCAATGGAGAAGGGACAGAACGACTGGATAAAAATATTTCATGATAAATCTCCATGAAAAAGTGTTGCTAGATCAACTCCGCCACAAGGACATGAGAATCAACTGCATGTTTTTCCAACCCTAGCTGCATACCACAGAAAATGCCAACATCACATCTTCGAGAATGCTTAAGCAAGTATGCATGAGCTTTCAGTATAATGGAACTAAAATAAAGTTTCAACATCAACACCTTCAAGATACAGTAGAACTTCGATGGCTCGAACACCGATGGCTCGTTTACCATGGATACGTCGAACCCATTCTTGAGCCCCTAGCAAAATCCTCTACATAAGAAGTAGTGGGGGATAATTAAGGAGATTTTAGTCTTTTATCTTGCAAATGTATGCTGTGTGTACTCATTAGAATCGCCTCGATGAGGCGATTCTAATGAGTACACACAGCATACATTTTTATTATAGAACATCGAAAAGATGTCTAAAAATATCTCGTTATGCCTCCTGGCATTAACCCTCAGTGGCTCGAACTACCCCTGTCTCGAACAGATTTTCGAGGTCCCAAAGGTGTTCGAGCCATTGAAGTTCGACTGTAGCTTTATTAGTTGGTGTGAGCTTCTGGTGTATTCAAAGTAATATAAATAATGCTTCAACATTCCTAACAAAAACTACTGCAGTCTACTACTATTTTTCTGACACAAAAATACAGAATCCTTTACAACAAGGCTAGCTCTGAGCTCTGGCATTTGCTCTGATGCTATACAGCAGCCCTGTGTAATGTGGAACCAGATGTGAAAACTCAATGTCACACACATGCGAAACACAATATTAACTTTTCCCTTTTATTTGTGTTTGAAAAATGACTCTATTATTCGAAAAAAGGTATTTATCATATGACGTCGCGTTTGAGAGTGTAATAACGCCATGTAATATTTTCGATAATCCAATAGTGGATTAAATATGCAAATTAGCTATATACGTCCCGTAACATTACATGTACGACGTCCTTAACGACGTGGCGTATACTAATGGCGGAATATTGATAATTTTTGTAAACAATCGTGTATAAAATGCATTTCAAATGTCATATGATAAACAGAATCTTGCATTCATGCTCATGTATTATTGAATTTATTAAACTCGTTGAGGAAAAGGGATAAAATGCTTGGCAAAGCCTCGCATTTTATCCCTTTTCCTCAAGTGAGTGAGTGAGTTTTAGTTTTACGTCCCACCAACTGCTAAGGTCATACAGAGACGGGACCTCGGTATAAAGATCCCTTTTCCTCAACTCGTTTACTAAATTCAATAATACATGAACACTCATGTAAGATCCTTTATGCAATAAATGTATTATCAGTATAGAAACTTGATCTGCTGCTGAATATCATGTCTCGTGGATGTTACTTGACCCGATGTATTAGACTCATTGCTCCCCGTCTCGTGATACTCTGATCTGAAAACAACCATTCAACATGATACTATATGGCAGTTCAAGTTTGAGAATATGTATGCATCAGCTTACCTGGATGGAGGTTCCCAGTTGGACATCACAGTAAAATCTCTATTATCACAAAGTTCATTATATACAGTTTTATCTGAAAGAAACAGTTGAATATATTAAATGATAATTTTTATCAGTAAATAAATACCTATATCTTCATCGGAAGATTTTCTTGCTTAAACTGACATGAGGGACAACTCTTAAAATTTAAGAAATGAATGTACCTTGTTCACTGAAGTATGAACATCAGATCAAGAGCAAGGTTTAAGGGGAATGGGAACATCTTCAGGGGAGGCAACTCCTGCAAAAGTGTTTTTGTCTCCCATGTCAATAGGGGTCAACTCTTAAAGGAAAGAATTTGCTCCTAAGAGCAAATTCTTTCCTTTAAGAGTAGACCCCTTTTTAGGTGGGACTGAGCCTATAGAAAAGTGAACAGGAAGTCCCAAAAGTTGTCTCCCTTTGAAAAATGGTGGGAAAATGTGCTAGGTGGCCTCAATCCCCTTAAGTGAACCCTGTAGAAATAAGAGCAACATCATGTCACAAGCAAAGTTTAAGTGAATCCCTTTGTTTTGATTTTTTGTTTTATGGACCTTTCAAGGTTATTTTACCTATTTCCATCCGATCGTTAATCGTAGGTGGGCGTAACCAGAGTACCCGGAGAACAACCACCTGACCTTCCCTTGCAGAATATGGTAGCATATTGTTATAAAGAAGCAGTTAGACATTCAATGACACATAAACATATAAATGTACTGATTAGCAGTTTACAGTTCTTCAGTTTTGTTTGTTTGTTTGATTTGAGGTTTAACGTCCCAGTCAACATTGTAAAGGTAATTTTGGAGACGTTGCTTCCAATTTTGTGGGACTTCTACCCAACATTGAGATGAAATGACATCTCAAGCCCTGTCGCCCAATGAAACCAATAGTGTTTATAAGTATTTACGGTCCGACTCGTGCGCACCGCTTTGCCTGGGCTGGCTTTGATCCTCTAATTGGTTTACCAGTACTCTTGTGTGTGGGTGGGATTCAACTCTGCGTGGAAGCATCATGCAGCCCATATATTTCTTTAAGCCCCGATGGGCGGGTGCCGACAAGTCTTCAGTAACAGATATGTGGTATCGGTACTAACCTTTTTCTGGATTTATTTCCATGTACATTATCATCTGTTCTGTACTTATATGACTGAAAAATAATAATATCAATTACATATGGGCTCCATCAAGCGATTTTGGTACTTATCGCCTATGCGAGCAGCGAAGGTTCAGGCGAGCCTGCGCATTCGCGCAGTCTCGCCAGAACATTCGCTGCTCGCTCATACAAGCAGTGAATCAAGAGGAACCTTCAGACAGAAAGCCATATCCCTGGCCCCTCTGAAGGGCTGGGCATGCGCAGTTAAAATTTGTCATGACGGAATGCTCGAAGACACAAATTCGCTTGGCGGGGCTCATATACCGTTTTCACTGTAATTACCACCCATGCTCTAATAACCACACGCCAATGTTTTTTCTTTCAAGTACCGTAAAAATCCTAAAAATTCTGACACCTTCAGGACTTGTCATTCACCTTATTTGCATTATCTGCTGGTTCCTAGTCCGAAGGTTATCAGAGTTGGAAAAACAGATAACCAGACCCCCCTGACCTTGAAAGGTCAGGGGGGTCTGGTTACCTGTTTTTTCAATATTGACAATGTGCAAGCTGGGAGCCAGCAAATAATGGAAATATGGTGAATTCTCCTAAAATTTTAGCAAATTTGTTTCACAATCCAGTAAGGAGACCAAAATATGCCAACAGAATTGCAAACAGTGTAGACCCTTATCAGACTGTTTGATCAGGGTCTGCTCTGTTTGTTTAGGCATGTCTGTCCCATTACTTAGGATTATTATGGTAGTTTAGTTGATACCAACTAAGAGCATAATATTTTGCAGTTTAATGAAATTAAAATAGTGCTATAAGATCACACAAACATTTTAATAATTAAGCTTTTGTGATAAAGAGAGACAAGTTGCTGACTTGGCATTTATTCAGGAACGATCCATGTCATAACCTTATAGCATTACTTCTTTTCATATTACATTCAAAGTTCAGACTTTGATCCGCATACACTTAGGGTTTTTCTTACACTGCGAGGGCCACATACGTTTTACTAAAGTTGACTCCTTTTTACAAACACGTTAATTTGTTGGACACAGATATTTTATTGTCTTAAAATACAGCAATGTGATGGGGCTACAGTTTTCACAAGTTAAGTTACAGCCCTTTCCCTGCAATGAAAATACAGAGAACCAACAAATGAACTAGAAATTGTGTTTGTGAAACACTATGCCCCCAACAATATGTTTGTCCCTAAATGGGACAGTAAACAGTACCTCATGATCAATTGCATTAAATAAACCTGTCAAATATTAACAGATTTTAAACAAAAGTTATTCAGGTCATCTATACCTTAGTGGCAAAGAGACTGCCAAATATCATGAGCCTAGCTCAAGTGGTTCTCCAGTTATTTTGTTCACAAGGTTGCCCTATAGCCAAAATGTATAAGTCCAAAAAGGGGCATAACCCCATTAAATATTTTCAGAATTTCGTCAAAAGTTAATCAGGTCATCTACACATTAGACCAAACTGTATACCAAATATCATGAGCCTACCTCAAGCGGTTCTCCAGATATTTTGTTGACAAGGTTTCCCTATAGCCACACCGCATAAGTCAATAAAAGCACGCTAACACTGCATGATACCCCACCACTGCAAGATAATATGGTTATAGCCTTGCCCATAATAGTGGTACTTTTAAGTGTTATAGTTATCTGTAAAACTTCACTAAGGCATTCAATATAGTAAAGGAACTACATACATGTATATCAAAAGGGCAGATAATACAATAACCAGAAAAGCAGAGTGACTGTCCTTGGCAATAATATGTGTCCTTTAGTGTTTTAAAATTTGAAGAAAATCCATGAAAAGATTCTTAAGTTATTGATCGCAAACTCCAAAAAAAAATTGTGAGAAATTAATCAAGTTATCGGTCCGAAATGGTGTGGATGGACGGACGAACGGACAGACACCGGAGGGTATATTATAATACCCCAGCACTATCGTGTGATGGGGTATAACAAAAAGAAGAAAAGAAAAAAAAGTCATTCCCGATATAAACATGTAGGCACAATTTGAAAAAAAAAATGTGAAAAATTAATCAAGTTATCGGTCGGAAATGGTGGGGATGGATGGACGGACAGACGGATGGACGGACAGACACCGGAGGGTATATTATAATATCCCAGCACTATCGTGTAATGGGCTATAACAAAAAGAAGAAAAGGAAAAAAAAAAAAAAAAAGGTAAAAAAAAGGAATGAAAAACAAAAAATGAGAAAAAAAAACGAAAAAAAAAAAAAAAATTCATTGCAAAAAGAAAGAAAAGAAAAATAAACGGAAAAAAAAGAAAAGAAAAAACGAGAAAAAAACGAAAAAAAAAAGAAAATTCCATTCCTCCACGGGGGTTTGAACTCACGCCCCTCAGATTCATAGCACAAATTAATCCAGTTATTGGTCGGAAATGGTGGGGACGGATGGAGGGACAGACACCGGAGGGTATATTGTAATATCCCAGCACTATCGTGTGATGGGGTATAAAGAAGAAAAGGGTGAAAAAAAAAGGGGAAAAAAAGGAATGAAAAACCAAAAATGAGGAAAATTAAAAAAAAAAAAAAAAAAAAAAAATAAATTCATTGCCAAAATGAAAAGAAAGAAAAAGAAAAAAGAACACACACAAAAAAAAAGAAAAAACGAAAAAAAAAAAAAAAATTTCCATTCCTCGACGGAGATTTGAACTCACGCCCCTCAGATTCATAGTCAACAATAGGATTTGTAGTCCAGCACTCTAACCACTACACTGGCAGTGATAATATATTTCATAAATTAAAGGAATAAATGCGCAGAAACTATTTAATGGGAATTGTTAACGACCAATTTTTCGTTAAATGTTAACGCATTTTGTGTATTCACAACACAAAACCTGCTTATTATGGTCGTTTATACATCAGTGCAGTTTCATCCAAATATTCCATATAGTAAAGGAATAAGTCCCCAAAAACCATTTAATCGGAATTTTTAACGACCATAATTCCGTTAAATGTTAATGTATTTTGCCCATTTACAATCCCAAACCACTCATACCCAATGCCAATGTGTATACAAAATTTGAAGAAAATCCGTGAAAAAATATTCAAGTTATTGAATGGAAACGCCCCAAAACCCCTTATTTTGAACTAAAAAGGGCCATAACTCTGTCAAATGTTAACGGATTTTGCCCATTAACAATCCCATACCACTCATTCCCGATATATACATGTATGCAAAATTTGAAAAAAATCTGTAAAAATTACTCAAGTTATCGATCGGAAATGGTGCGGACGGACGGACGGACATACGGACGGACGGACGGACACCGGAGGGTATATCATAATACCCCGCCACTATCGTGTGGTGGGGTATAAAAAGGGGCATAACTCCGTTAAATGTTTTCAGAATTTCGTCAAAAGTTAACCAGGTCATCTACACCTTAGACCCAAATAGTCTACTAAATATCATGAGCCTAGTTCAAGCGGTTCTCCAGATATTTTGCTCCAAAGGTTTCCCCATAGCCACAATGCGTAAGTCCGAAAAAGAGCGTAACTCCAGTAAATATTTTCGGAATTTCATCAAAATTTAATCAGGTCATCTATACCTTAGACCCAAACTGTCTACTAAATATCATGGGCCTAGCTGAAGCTGTTCTCCAGGTATTTTGCTCACAAGGTTTCCCCATTGCCACAATGTATAAGTCCGAAAAGGGGCGTTACTCCATTAAATATTTTCGGAATTTCATCAAAAGTTACTGAGGTCATCTACACATTAGACCCAAACTCTCTACTAAATATCATGAGCCTAGCTCAAGCGGTTCTTCAGATATTTTGTTCACAAGGTTTCCCCATAGCCACAATGTGTAAGTCCGAAAAGGGGCGTTACTCTGTTAAATATTTTCGGAATTTCGTCAAAAGTTAATCAGGTCATCTACACCTTAGACCCGAACTGTTTACTAAATTATGAGCCTAGCTCAAGTGGTTCTCCAGATATCTTGCTCACAAGGTTTCCCTATAGCCACAATGCTTAAGTCCAAAAAGGGGCGTAACTCTGCAAAGACAAGTCCTGCGAAAAAAATAAATAAATAAAATACGCGTCCGCTTATTTTTTATGCACATTCCATATACGAAATTTCTAGATCCTAGCTGAAACCATTCTTGAGTTCCCTATAGGGTGAAAGCGTTTCAGACAGACGGACAGGACAGAACCAATATGCCCCAAGAACTTGTTCGAAGTTGGGGGCATAATAAATGTGACAATACAGACTGTTGCTTGGTAAACACTTTTGTGGTCAAAATGTTTACTATTCTAGAAAGAACAATATTTTAAACAGTGGTATTTTTGCACAAAAAAAATGAGTAGCTTTTCCACTGTAAAAGAAACGCATATTTTTGTCAGCAAAAAAACAACAACAGTTATTTGCATACTAAATGGTCAAAGTTTTGACATAAAATTAACTAAAGACTCTGAACAACTTAACTTATCATTAAAATTTTGATGATTTAATATAGCAAATATGCTAATATTTTTGATTAAAAGATGTGAGCAGAGCTGCTCACATTTTTAAGCAAAAATACCACTGTATTAGATAGTGTACTTACTAGATATTGTACTTACTATTTTTGCTTAAAAGATGTGAGCAGCTTTTGCATATGCAAAAGCTGCTCACATTTTTCAGCAAAAATACCACTGTATTAGATATTGTACTTACTAGATATTGTACTTACTATTTTTGCTTAAAAGATGTGAGCAGCTTTTGCATATGCAAAAGCTGCTCACATTTTTAAGCAAAAATACTACTGTATTAGATATTGTACTTACTAGAACAGTACTTACTATTTTTGCTTAAAAGATGTGAGCAGCTTTTGCATATGCAAAAGCTGCTCACATTTTTCAGCAAAAATACCACTGTATTAGATATTGTACTTACCAGAACAGTTAACTATTTGACCACAAATGAGCTAATTAAGCTATCAATGCTTTGTGGGCCGTTTAATAAATTACATTTTTTATCATTTTTGCAGCTATGGCACATGCATAATGTATTGTATATTGTAATCTTGTACTTACTATTTTTGATTAAAAGATGTGAGCAGCTTTTGCATATGCAAAAGCTTCTCACATTTTTAAGCAAAAATACCACTGTATCAGATATTGTACTTACTAGAACAGTTAACTAGCTAACAATGCTTTGTGGGCCGTTTAATAAACTAAATTTTTTATCATTTTTGCAGCTATGGCACATGCAAAATGTATGGTATATTGTAATGTTGTATTTACTTGCTTATAAACCTACATCTTAACTGTCCAGCACTAAATGCAGCATCAAACCAGTAACAAACCCAAAACCAGTCAGACATGCACCCACCCAGAGTGGCTTAAACTCATTACACTCACTTATTAGTTAACAAAATATAAATCAGTTTTTAGTACTAAGTTTAGCAACATTCTTTCTGCTATGGTTCAAGAACAAATTTCAGAGAAACTCTGTAGTTTCGTACACAACAAACTCACCTGTAAGTTTCCAGCACTAAATCTGACAAAGCTTTCTCAGCTATGTCACAAGAACAACTTTTTTTTTTAAAGAAATTCTGTAGTCTCATACATAACAAACTAACCTATTGGTTTTCGACACTAAATTTAACATTCTCTCTGACAGCTGTGCTAAAAGAATACTGTAAAAAACTATAATTTGTTTTTCTACAAAAACACAGATGTCTCCCCCGTTTTTGACTGCTAAGTATAACTTTGACATTGGAGGTATTGAGCTGGGTCTTGTGTGCAACACATCATCTAATGAAGATGAACATTTCTGCATAGTAACTTTAAAAATGTTCATAGAAAAATAAAAAAGTTATTGGCCGTAAACAAAAAAAGCACTTTTTTACCTTTGACCTCTAAGTATGGCCTTGACCTTTGCGGTACAACACATCGTCTCATGATGGTTAACATTTCTGCCAAGTAATTTCATAATCCATCAAAGAATAAGGAAGTTATTGACTGTCCTTTTTTTACCTTTGACCTCTAGGTATGACCTTGACATTGGAGGTATGGACCTTGGTCTTGCACATGACTCATGGTCCAACTTTCAAGCCTCTAGCTCCAATAGTTTTTGAGATATCTTGCTGACAAGATTTTATTAAAAAAAATTCAAAGGGCAATAACTCTTGAAAGGGGCATAATCTGGATGAGAAAAAAAATATGCGTCAGCTTATTTTCCATTAGGAATGCATATATGAAATTTCAAAACCATAGCATACACAGTTCTAAAGTTATGCTATGCATCACTTTTAGCATTCATTACAATGGGCACAAATTACCAAAATGACAAAGGGCCATAACTCGCAAAGTATTTTTCGGAATTTTGTCAAAAGTTAATCAGTTCATATACTCATCACCACCAATATACTCAACAACTTTCAAGGCTCTAGCTCCAATAGTGTTTGAGATATTTTGCTGACAAGATTTTATTAAAAAAATTTCAAAGGGCAATAACTCTTGAAAGGGGCATAATCCTGACGAGAAAAAAAATACGCGTCAGCTAAATTTTCATGAGGAACCCATATATGAAATGTCAAAACCCTAGCATACACGGTTCTAAAGTTATGCTATGCATCACTTTTAGCATACATTAAAATGGGCAAAATTACCAAAATGACAAAGGGCCATAACTCAAAAAGTATTTTTTGGAATTTTGTCAAAAGTTAATCAGTTCATCTACTCATCACCACCAATATATTCTACAACTTTCAAGCCTCTAGCTCCAATAGTTTTTGAGATATCTTGCTGACAAGATTGTATTAAAAAAATTTCAAAGGGCAATAACTCTTGAAAGGGGGCATAATCCTGACGAGAAAAAAAAATACGCGTCAGCTTATTTTCCATCAGAAATGCATATATGAAATTTCAAAACTATAGCATACACGGTTCTAAAGTTATGCTATGCATCACTTTTAGCATACATTACAATGGGCACAAATTACCAAAATGACAAAGGGCCATAAATCACAAAGTATTTTTCGGAATTTTGTCATTAGTTAATCAGTTCATCTACTCATCACCAACAATCTATTCACCAACTTTCAAGGCTCTAGCTCCAATAGTTTTTGAGATATCTTGCTGACAAGATTTTATTAAAAAAAAATTTCAAAGGGCAATAACTCTTGAAAGGGCATATTCCGGACGAGAAAAAAAATACGCGTCAGCTAATTTTCCATGAGGAATCCATATATGAAATTTCAAAACCCTAGCATACACGGTTCTAAAGTTATGCTTTGCATCACTTTTAGCATACATTACAATGGGCACAAATTACCAAAATGACAAAGGGCCATAACTCACAAAGTATTTTTCGGAATTTGGTCAAAAGTTAATCAGTTCATCTACTCATCACCATCAATATATTCACCAACTTTCAAGGCTCTAGCTGCAATAGTTTTTGAGATATCTTGCTGACAAGATTTTATTAAAAAAAAAAAATCAAAGGGCAATAACTCTTGGAGGGGGCATAATCCGGACGAGAAAAAAAATACGCGTCAGCTAATTTTCCACGAGGAATTCATATATGAAATTTCAAAACCCTAGCATACACGGTTCTTTAGTTATGCTATGCATCAAAAGCGTAATGGATGGACGAACGAACCAGAACCAATATGCCCCTTCAACTTTTTCAAATTTGGGGGCATAATAAGAAAGTTATTGACAGAACATAAAAAAGGCCCTTTTTTTACCTTTAACCTCTATGTATGACCTTGACCTTTCAGGTATTAAACTGGGTCATGCGTGCAACACATCATCTCATGGTGGTTAAAATTTCTGCCTAGCAATTTTAAAATCCATCTAAAAATAAGAAAGATATTGACCAAACACGAAAAATGGCCCCTTTTTTACCTTTGACCTCTATGTATGACCTTGACATTTTAGGTACCAAACTGAATCATGCATGCAACACATCGTCCCATGATAGTTAACATGTTTGCCAAGTAACTTCAAATTCTATTTAAAAATAGGCAAGTTATTGACAAAACCCAAAAAAAAGGCCCCTTTTTTACCTTTGACCTCCAAGTATGACCTTGACCTTTGAGGTACCAACCTGGGTCATGCGTGCAACACATCACCTTATATTGGTTCACATTTCTGCCATGTGATTTCAAAATCCATCTCAAAATAAGAAAGTTATTGACCAAATACGAAAGAAAGGCCCACTTTTTGACCTTTGACCTCTAAGTATGACCTTGACCTTTGAGGTACCGACCTGCATCATGTGCACCACACATCGTCTCATGATTGTTAATAATTATGCCAAGTAATTTTAAAACCCATCTCAAAATTAGAAAGTTATTGACCAAATACGAAAAAAAGGCCCCTTTTTTGACCTTTGACCTCTAAGTATGACCTTGACATTTGAGGAACCTACCTGCCTCATGCGCAACACACATCGTCTTATGGTTGTTAATAATTATGCCAAGTAATTTTAAAATCCATCTCAAAATAAGAAAGTTATTGACCAAATACGAAAAAAAGGCCCCTTTTTTGACCTTTGACCTCTAAGTATGACCTTGACCTTCGAGGTACCGACCTGCCTCAATCGCACCACACATCATCTTATGGTTGTTAATATTTCTGCCGAGTAATTTTAAAATCCATCAAAAAATAAGAAAGTTATTGACCAGACACGATTTGCCCATACATATATACATACCAACAAACTTCCAAGGGAGATAATTCTAAAAGTATAAATGCGAGAGTTATGGTTCTTGCGCACTGCATGTCGTCTAATGCTGATTTATATTTATACAAAGTTTCGTGAAGATAGCTCTAACGGTTTTCAAGTTACAGAGCGGACACGAATGTGTGACAGACGGACAGACAGACAGACGCCCGGGGGAAAAACAATATGTCTCTCCGAAAAAAAAATTTTCGGGGGAGACATAATTCTGTAGCCTCATAGATAACAAACTAACCATCTTAGTTTTCGACCCTAAATCTAACATCACTCTCAGCTGTGCTAAAACAATACTGTGAGACAGCGCACGTCAAAACCTACAATAAGACATGTGCGCCCATTGAAGACTCAGATCAGCCTGGGCATCCATATAGTCTAACCAGAGACTTCTCTTGCTGCGTGAAGTAGCACTGGGCCCTTAGCTATCCTTAGAGTGCACATTGAAGACTGATCAAACTGTGCGGTTGCACAGGCTGATCTGAGTCTTCATTGGGCGCACGTCTTATTGTAGGTTTTGTCATGCGCTGGCTCGCTGTGAGAAAATCTTGATACATAACAAACTAACCTATTAATTTTAAGCGCTATTTCAAGCAACATTCTCTCAGCTGTGATGCAAAAATACTGAAAAAATACTCTAATTTTGAACATTACATACTCATCTGTTAGCTTCTAGCACTAAATCTAACAACATTCTTTCAGCTGTGGCACATGAATACTGTAAGTAATTCTATAGTCTTATACATTACAAACTCACCTATTAGTTTTCAGCACTAAATCTAGCAACATTCTCTCAGCTGTGGTGCAAGAATACTGTAAGGAATTCTGCAGTCTTGTACATAACATACTAACCTATTAGTTTCAAGCAATAAATCTGACACCATTCTCTCAGCTGTGGTGAAAGAATACTAAGGAATCCTGTATTCTTGTACATAACATTACATACTCACATATTAGTTTCCAGCACTAAATCTAACAACATTCTTTCAGCTGTGGTGAAAGAATACTGTAAGAAAGTCTGTAGCCTCTTACATTACAAACTCACCTATTAGTTTCCAGCACTAAATCTAACAACATTCTTTCAGCTGTGGCACAAGAATACTGTAAGGAATTCTGTATTCTTGTACATTACATACTCACCTATTAGTTTCCACCACTAAATCCAACTGTGGCACATGAATACTGTAAGGAATGATGTATTCTTGTACATTACATACTCACCTATTAGTTTCCAGCACTAAATCCAGCTGTGGCACATGAATACTGTAAGGAATGATGTATTCTTGTACATTACATACTCGCCTATTAGTTTCCAGCACTAAATCCAACTGTGGCACATGGATACTGTAAGGAATGATGTATTCTTGTACATTACATACTCACCTATTAGTTTCCAGCACTAAATCCAGCTGTGGCACATGAATACTGTAAGGAATTCTGTATTCTTGTACATTACATACTCACCTATTAGTTTCCAGCACTAAATCCAGCTGTGGCACATGAATACTGTAAGGAATGATGTATTCTTGTACATTACATACTCGCCTATTAGTTTCCAGCACTAAATCCAACTGTGGCACATGGATACTGTAAGGAATTCTGTATTCTTGTACATTACATACTCACCTATTAGTTTCCAGCACTAAATCCAGCTGTGGCACATGAATACTGTAAGGAATTCTGTATTCTTGTACATTATATACTCGCCTATTAGTTTCCAGCACTAAATCCAGCTGTGGCACATGAATACTGTAAGGAATTCTGAATTCTTGTACATTACATACTCACCTATTAGTTTCCAGCACTAAATCCAGCTGTGGCACATGAATACTGTAAGGAATTCTGTATTCTTGTACATTACATACTCGCCTATTAGTTTCCAGCACTAAATCCAACTGGCACATGAATACTGTAAGGAATTCTGTATTCTTGTACATTACATACTCACCTATTAGTTTCCAGCACTAAATCCAGCTGTGGCGCATGAATTCTGTAAGGAATTCTGTATTCTTGTACATTACATACTCACCTATTAGTTCCCAGCACTAAATCCAGCTGTGGCACATGAATACTGTAAGAAATTCTGCAGTCTTGTACATTACATACTCACATATTAGTTTCCAGCACTAAATCCAGCTGTGGCACATGGATACTGTAAGGTATTCTGCAGTCATGTACATTACATACTCACCTATTAGTTTCCAGCACTAAATCTAACAACATTCTTTCAGCTGTGGCACATGAATACTGTAGGGAATTCTGTAGTCTCGTACGGAACTTGACAAATTCGTTTATCTGAAATTCAAAAATATTAACCATAAACAGGGTGAAAGCTTTCCTAAGATGAATGGACACAACAACCAGTATCTGGGTCCAGTTTTAAGGGAAAGTCACTAACACATAAGAAAGTGCTTCCCTGTACTGGAAGGATTTTGCAAAGATTTTTTTTTTATTTTGGTTTGACAGCCCTTCCAAGATTATTTCACTCATATAGAGCCGATAGTTAATCCGAGGAGAGGTGGGCGAAAACTGGAGTACCTGGAGAAAAAACACCTTACCTTCCAATGCAGAACTTGGCATCTCACATGTGAGCTAAGCCAGGCTCGAACCACAGCGGTGAGAGACCTAATGATTAAGAGTCAGCGCTCTTAACCGCTAGGCTACAGATTTGGTGTAGGTTCTATCAGATCAAATAGACCACCACATGAGAAAACCTGTTTTTGGCATTTGCCATTTGCAACCAAAAATGCACTGCTGAACAGGCTGAACTACACATTCGTATTCACTACAAGGAATTTACAATACTCCTATTTTCTGTATCTAAAGTTTCAAGACATTTTCTAGTTTCTATAGCTGAGTAGACCAGTTTGTATATTAAGCCTAGCATTTTTTTTTTTTTTTTGCCATTTGTCAAAGGGAGACAATTGTCGGGAGTTCCTGTTTTCTTTTCTAAAAGCCCTGTCCCACCGAAGAAGAGGCATACCTGCCAACTTTCACCCATTAGGAGTGAGTTTCACGATTTTTCCATGCATTTTAACCTCACGATCGTGTTGCCAAAATAAGGCAAAAATCACGATTTTTCCACCGCCTCACGCTTGGTATTTTTATCAGCCATATTGTTTGTGGATAGTCATTTGGAATATCTTGGATTTCTTCACTATCTATTTTGGAGATGGAAAAACTGAGTATATTTTTAGCTGTATTGACTATTTTTAACCCAATGATAGATTGGCCCTGATAGATTACCCTGTACCCACAAACAAATGCAAGTTGCCAACAGTTTTTATCTGTATGAGCATGAACAGGGATGCCTTTTGCTGATCTTTTCATGCAAGTATGTTTGAACAATTATCTAATCTCTCCCAGATGTAATGAAAGTAAATATTTACCAATGAATGAGCAATGTCACGTATTTTCGTGACTACGAAAATCATAGTTTTTATCTCTCAAACTAAGAATTGTATTATTATTTGGTAATGAGTGTTCTAACACTTCAGAAACAATTGTTTTGCAAAATAAAGGCTGTTATAGTCAGACATTAAGCACTCCTTGCAATTCCATGAAAACTGTTTCTGAGTAAAAGAACCTAATTTCAGACAGATCATGTATTCAGACAATCTTTAGTTATTGCAAATACTGTTAATTATTGAAGCTTAAGTATTATACCAGTGATTTAATGGATAATACATAAAATGTAAACATGCAATTTTTCTGATGGTACTAGTGGACTGGAGTGTGTCTACTAGTTTGAAAAAAAAATCTCCCCCATGGAAATTTTGGGGAAAGTATTCACCGCGCTTTATTCCATAGAAAAATGCCGTGACACGCAGAATCTCCCCCATGAAAAATTTGAAAAGTTGGCAGGTATGAAGAGGTCTTGGAAATTTTGGGGAAAGTATTCACCGCGCTTTATTCCATAGAAAAATGCCGTGACACGCAGAATCTCCCCCATGAAAAATTTGAAAAGTTGGCAGGTATGAAGAGGTCTACTCTTAAAGGAAAGAATTTGCTCCTAAGAGTTGACCCCTATTGACATGGAAGACAAAAATACTTTTTCAGGAGTTGCCTCCCATGATGGTGTATCCATTCCTCTAAGATGGGTGCGAACTCCACAGACAGGTTTTCTCACGCTGGGGCTCAAACCGTGTGAAAACACAGCAAATGTTGTTTATATCCATCATAATCTGAAGTGATGCACCTGACATTTTCCATTATCTTTTGCAAAGGAGTCAGATTTTCTTGACTCCTCTGACAAAGGGGTCTACTCCTGAAGAAAACAACTTACATCTGAGGCAACTGTTTGCCTCTAACAGAGACTCCTACCAGTAAGAAAGAATATTCAGTTGACTCTCGTTATCTCGACCCCGCTTATCTCGACCCTATCGCTTATGTCGAACCGATTTCTAAGTCCCGTACATTTCCCCTATACATTTATTGTATTTCAACTTCGCATGTGTCGAACTACTTTTAAGTCGACACTTCGGCTATCTCGCCCATCATTTTCAGTCCCTGAAGGTATTTTTCACTGATTTTACTACTGCGTATCTCGAACCGGGATTCTTGACGTAACGAAAAAAAAAAAAAAAAAAAACATACGCCCGGTCCTTCAATTTTATAATAGGCCTTTAGAAAACAATTCATCAATACTCACAATGTTGCTAATTATCCAATTTGTCCAGGTGCGTTTGCAATTAAAATTAGCACACACAATACCCTTTCGGCTATACTAAGAAAATCATGTGCATGTAATAAAGACTGACACACGGTGCTCAATCTTTAATCTTACACCGTCTCGTGTCACTGATTTGCAAGATTTCCGTGATAAAAGGCGGCGTTGTCTTTCTTGCAGAAATGTCAAAGAAAGTGACAAAAAATGTGATAATCTCGGCGTGTTAAAAACGCAGTTGTTCGGAACAATTCATGTGTATCGTTGTTAACCCGTCTGTTTCTTAACCCATGCAAATCCATGTACAAACAGTGTAGATCCAAAAGGGATGGCTCATAACGAGCTTTCGCGGCAGGACCTAAACTGTTTGCCATAGTGACGGTTAATCAGTTAGAGGGGAGATGAGTCAAACTACTGTATGAGTTATATAGCATGTACTGCTCTCCGAAGTAATATAAGCGTTGCATTCACAAGCTGGAAGCAGTCTGTTTAGTATCTAACTATATTTAGCGTATTTGGAAACCCTGATTTGTTGGAAATTAAAAGACAAAATACGTGAGAAATCTATCAGTTTATTTATTTATTAATTTGTTCATAAACGCTATACTCTGACAAGCTCCAATACTTTCATAAACAAGTTTTAAAAACTCAGTAAACCGTTCATGAAAGAATTAGCAAGAATATCAAGCATATCACGGCAAACAATGTGTTCTGACATACATGTGACGTCACACTGGTTATCTCGTACTACGGATAACTTTTTTATCCGTTCCCGTGAGGTTCGAGATAACGAGAGTCGACTGTATACAGTAGAACTTCGATGGCTCGAACACCGATGGCTCGTTTACCATGGCTGAGTCGAACCCATTCTTGAGTCCCTAGGGAATTCCTCTACATAAGAAATAGTGAGGGTAAAATTAGGATATTTTCGTCTTGCAAATGTATGCTCTATGTACTCATTAGAATCGCCTTTGATTCTAATGAGTACACAAAGCATACATTTTTCATTATAGAGCACCGAAAAAGATGTCCTAAAGTATGTCGTTATGCCTCCCGGCATTAGCCCTCAGCGGCTCGAAACTACCCCTGTCTCAAACAGATTTTCATGGTCCCAAAGGCGTTCGAGCCATTGAAGTTCGACTGTATTTGAATTCATATGAAGGCAAATCCTTCCCCTTAGGGTGACAAAGCCTGTGGCTTAAAACATATTGTTGTATATGTTTAATTGGTGTTCAGGAAGCTGAAGTTAGAACTTTGGATCTAGCAACTTTTTTTGGAGATTGATCCCAAAATATATTCTGAGACCATTTTCAATCTTGCTGGTTCAAAAACAGCAGCTGTCAGAAACTAGAGCTGTCAGTGAAACTGACTAGGGCCCCGGCAGCGCTATCAGAGGAGTAGGAAAATTTGTGGATGGACAGACGGACAGACAGACAGACAGACTGATTACTATAGGGCACCCACACTTTCAGTGCAGGGCCCTAATGAATTGGTTAAGCGCATACAGACAAACTTCAATGGCTTGAAACCTCAAGGATCATGGAAATTTCTTTGAGAAACTGACAGGTTGCCCAATGTCCCACTGAACACAACAACCCTCTACTTATACTGCGATCGGTCTCATTTGACCATTACTCGCAGGTGTACATTACGTACACACCAGGTTTGCAGGATAATAGCCTAAACAGTAATCATGTAATTAGGGTAGGGGTCTTGTCATTCAACCCTGCAAATGATGCCAATGGAGCATGTTCGGACACTGAAATAGTCACCGCCGCAGGGGATCAAATGGGGGCCTCTAGCATCACAGGCAAGTGCACTAACCACTGAGCTATCATGCTGAAGAAGATATCTGATCAGGATCTACACTGTTTGTCATTCAGTTTGCAAATTTCAATAAGTACACTATAATTCAAGTAATTTGACTGGCTGATAGTCAAAAATGAGTGTGGCTACACATTTATTCAGCAGGATCAGGGTTTATCATAATGCAGTATGGAAATAATGTTGAAATATCTTTTCCATCTTCTATAAATAGACAGAAGATTGTGTGTACTCATTAGAATCGCCTCAGTGAGGCTATTCCACAACAAAGGTTTCTGAAGAGGTGTGAGGAAAATTATTCTTATCTGGAGCCAGGCGTAAACTAGTTCAGTAAAACTCCTATATTAAAACCACCTTCGGGACTGTTCAAAAGTGGTCTTTAAAGACCACTTTTGAACAGTCCAAAAGGTGGTCCCAGACCAGAGGACATGTATGCAGAAAACACAAAGAAAGAATAACTGCACCCTTCTAAATAAGCTTTTCAACCCATTCTGGAACGAAATCCCAAAAGGGGTACCTTGGCAAACACTCAAAAGGGGTACCTTGGCAAACACTGCAGGCCCAGATGAGATGCCGCAGAATGCTGAGTCTCATCAGGGCCTTCACTATTTGCTGGGTTCAGCCATTTTCCACATTAAATTTTGAAGATACCACAACTTGTCACCCCTTAATTTTGAAATGGACTCCTGCTATATATAAGGAAGAAGATTCCATTTGTTACTAAAAGGGTTAAAGCAGAATTAGTCTTAATTTTAGGTGGTCTTAACAGCGGAATTTTACTTTCCTCGATACTGTCTTACCTTTGTAAAAGAACCATACTTGTATGAAGCTATAAGATACTCTGTTGTTTCTTTATGGTTGACAGTGAAGAATCGTAACATTGTACCATACATTGCACATGCTGCCATAAACTGACCCAGCCGACTAACATGGTTAGATACTATGTGACTGAAAGTACAAACGAAGGCATCAGCTGCAATGCCAAATCACACATATGCCAATGAGTGAAGATACTAATTAGACTTTGGGGCTTCAAGAAATAGATGGGCTGCATGATGCTTCCACGCAGAGCTGAAACCGACCCACACATGAGTACTGGTAAACCGCTTAGAGGATCTATACTTATCCAGGCAAAGTGGTGGGAGTCGGCCCATCCATGCTTATAAACCCTATTGGTTTCATTGGGCGGCAGGGATTGAGATGTCATTGTTGGGTAAAAGACCCACAAAATTGGAAGCAAAGTCTCCAAAATGATCTCTACAGTGTTGATGGGGAGGTTAAACCTCAAATCAAACAAAACAAACTAATTAGACTTTACATCTATTCAGGAGATAGATTTAACTGGGGTTTTACAACAAGTCAACATTTGTGGGTCATTTTGTGTCATCTCCCAGAGAAAAGGAGAAGACAAGATAATAGAGGAGATGAAAGACAGGAAAGAAAGAGTGACCCAGTGACTGACAGAGATACATGACAAGAGGGCTCACAGGGCCCTGGTTCGCTCACCTGTGTGTCGCTGTCTCGAGTACATTCTATTTTTAGCTATGGTGGCCATCTTGTTCATCAGCAGAGTGATTTTAGCTTATTTGGTAGGGAGTAACCTAGGCAACATTCCTGTGAAGTTTGAATCAAATTGGCCTTAGGGTTTATGAGGGGTTCATATTTGAACCAAATTTACAATATTTTTTCTATTTTTAGCTCCAGTGGCCATTTTGTTCATCAGAGCGGGATTGTTTTAGCCTTTTTGGTAGAGAGTCATCTAAGCAACATTACTTCGAGGTTTGAATGAAATTGGCCCAAGGGTACAGAAGGAATTGTTGTTTGAAGATTTTTTTTTTTATTTTTAGCTCTGGCAGCGATCTTGTTCATTGGAGTGGAATGAGTTTTAATTTTTGGTAGGGAGTCACCTAGGCAACATTCCTGTGAAGTTTTAAATCAAATTGGCCCAAATGTTTAGAAAGTGTTCGCATTTGAAGCAAACTTACAATGTTTTTTCTATTTTTAGCTCTTGTGACCATTTGTTAATCGTCATGCTATTTTCCTAGAGGGTCATCTACACAACATTCCAATGAAGTTTAGAAGCCTTCATGGTGAAGTGGCCATGCTACTTGCCTTGTAAACCAGGGGTAGCAGGATCAATCCCAGGCTTCTCCAGACTTTCAGATTGGTCTTTAAATAGAGGTCCCATCACTGTATGACCTTAGCTGTTGGTGAGACTTAAACTCAACCACTCACTCCTATGAAGGAACCTATATGCCAAATATGAAGGCTGTATCTTAAATGCTTCAAAACTTATGACAAAGTAGGTCAAAGGTCAAGGTCATGGCTCAAAAGTTTTGAATGGTTGAGAAAACCTTTTCACAAGGAACATACATGCCAAATATGAAGGCTCTATCTCATATGATTCAAAAGTTATGATAAAGTAGGTCACAGGTCAACGTCACAGGTCAAATCTTTATATGAGTGGGAAGCCCTTGTCAAAAGGAACCTACATGTCAAATATGAAGGCTCTATCTCAAACGGTTCAAAAGTTATGTCAAAATAACCTACTGATCTACCTTTTGATTTGACATGACCCATATTCGAACTAAACTGAGATACTGTCCAGATGATCATTCTGAGCAAGTTTTATGATGATTTGACTAAAACTGTGGCCTCTTAGAGTGTTCAAAACGTTTCTATGATTTGATCTGCTGACCTACTTTTTGACCGGACATGACTCTTATTCGAACTTGACCCAGATATTGTCAAGATGATCATTCTGAGCAAGTTTGATGATGATCGGACCACAACTGGGGTCTCTAGTGTGTCCACAAGGTTTTTCAACACTCTGACCTACTGACCTACTTACTGACCAGATATGACCCATATTCAAAATTAACTGAGATATTGTCAAATGATCATTTTGAGCAAGTTTGATGATGATAGGACCAAAACTGTGGCCTCTTAGTGTGTTCAGAGGGTTTTTCTTTGATTTTATCTACTGACCTACTTTTTGGACCGACATGACCCATATTGGCAAGTTTGATGATGATCAGACCTAAACTGTGGCCTCTAGTGTGTTCAGAAGGTTTTTCTATGATTTGACCTACTGACCTACTTTTTGACCTGACGTAACCCATATTCGAACTTGACCAAGATATTATCAAGATGATCATTCTGAGCAAGTTTGATGATGATCGGACAAAAACTGTGGTCTCTAGTGTGTTCACAAGGTTTTTCTCTGACTTGAACTATTGGCCTACTTTTTTAACTGACATACTTTACATCTATTTAACTGGGGTTTTACAACAAGTCAACATTTGTGGGTCATTTTGTGTCATCTCCCAGAGAAAAGGAAAAGACAAGATAATAAAGGAGATGAAAGACAGGAAAGAAAGAGTGCCCTAGTGACTGAAAGAGATACATGACTGACTCTTGAGCGAAAAAAAAAACAAAAAAAAAAACATCCAGAACGGTATAAAAGTCCTGGAGGTAGATTGCCGAGAAACCGATATAATCGTGGTGGTAGTTTGCCGAGACCCGATATAAGTCGCGCAGTCTCGCCAGAACCTTCGCTGCTCGCTCATACAAGCAGTGAGTCAGGAGGAACCTTCGGACAGAAAGCCATATCCCTGGCCCCTCTGAATGGCGGGGCATGCGCAGTTAAAATTTGTCATGACGGAATGCTCGAAGACACAAATTCGGTTGGCGGGGCTCATATGGAATAAATTTCATGTGCATGAGTGTGCAGTGTACCCATTCTCTGCCCTCCAGTGGATACCTACACTGAGCAGTCATCTTGAGGTCGCATGGGTGTCATTCTCTCTATTCCGGTCCCCCGTCTAATCCAGCCATTTTTCTCAGTCAAAGAACTGGCCAGATTAGACAGATTTGACTGTATTTTTTCAGAATTTAGTCAAAAGTTTATCAGGTCATCTACTCATCATCACCAATCCATTCACCAACTTCCAAGGCTCTAGCTCCAATAGCTTTTGAGATATTTTGCTGACAAGATTTTATCAAAAAAAAATTTCAAAGGGTCATAACTCTCCAAAGGGGCATAATCTGGATGACAAAAGAAATTCATGTCAGCTAATTTTCATGAGGAATCCATATATGAAATTTCAAAACCCTAGCATACATGGTTATGCTATGCATCAAAAAGCTTACAGACAGAAGGATGATTTAAGAGACAGATGGACAAATGCCCCAGAAGCAAAATGTCCCTAAAACAGCTACAAGTAATTCTTCTGTGTAGTTTTATGTCCCAGTCCCATCAACAACTAAGGCCATGGAGACCAAACCTCAGTTTAAATGAAGTATAGACAAGCCCAGAATCCAACACTTGACCCCTGGCTTACAGCGTAATAACTTTGACACTACATCAATCAGTCTAAATTTGGACGTACATACATATGGATGACCAGACAGGGGTAACACTTAATGCCCTTCTGCTATTCTTTGAATAGGTGGGGGAATAAAAAAGCAAGACTTGTCTTCCTTGTTCATGATGCATCGTCTCAATGCCATGCATGCACCTGTAAAGTTTCATAAATATATTTCATACAGTTTAGGTGTTATGGCCCGGATAAGTTATGGCACGAAGTGGGACGGACGAACAGGGGTAACACTTAATGCCCTTCCGCTATTCTTTGAATAGGCGGGGCATAACAATATGTTGGGAGTTCTTGTTATAACTGCCTTGATGTGGCAATTACAACAGCTAATGTGTCGAAAAGGAATAAAAATAATTAGGAATGTTATTCAGCCCAATTTCTTATCATGTCACGACACAACCATTAAGAGAGGACTAGCAGAACACTAGAACTCCAACAGTCTGCCATGTCAGATGACACGCATGGGATCATCATTTAACAATTCCTAAGGCTTTCATGTTAAAGATCCAATAAAATTGAGGAGTAACAACTCTTCATTTTTTTATTCTTACCATAAAATGCATTGTGGGCATACACTAGTTTTTGTTGTTTTTTTTTAAATAGAGGTTTTATGTCCCCATCAACACTATTTAGGCCATTTTGGAGACATCGATTCAAATTTTGTTGGACTTTTACCTGACAATGAGATGAAATGACATCTCAAGCCATGCCACCCAATGAAACCAGGATGTATATGCTTGGACTCACACAGCTTTCACTGGGCAGGCTTAAACATTCTAAGCGGTTTAAACCAGTATTCGTGTGCAATCGGTTTCAGCTTTGCGACAGCGTGGAAGCATCATGTATCCCAATCTATTTCTCCAAGCACCGATGGGTTAGGGACTACACTAGTTTTAAGTCTCATGCTGGTTCAGCCAACTGACTCCCAGTTTTAACAGCACACAACTTCTTTAAACAGCTACAGGTAATTCGTCTGTGTAGTTTTATGTCCCAGTCCCATCAAAAACTAAGGTCGTGGAGACCAAACCTCAGTTTAAATGAAGTATAGACAAGCCCAGAATCCAACACTTGACCCCTGGCTTACAGCGTAATAACTTTGACACAACACCACTCAGTCTAAATTTGGACGTATGTACATATGGATGACCAGACAGGGTTAACACTTAATGCCCTTCTGCTATTCTTAGAATAGTCGGGGGAAAAAAAAAGCAAGAGTTGTCTTCCTTGTTCATGACGCATCGTCTCAATGCCATGCATGCACCTGTAAAGTTTCACAAATATATTTCATACGTTTTAGGAGTTATGGCCCGGACAAGTTATGGCACGAAGTGGGACTGACGGGACAGGGGTAACACTTAATGCCCTTCCGCTATTCTTTGAATAGGCGGGGGCATAACAATATGTTGTGAGTTCTTGTTATAACTGCCTTGATGCGGCAATTACAACAGCTAATGTGTCGAAAAGGAATAAAAAAAAATTAGGAATGTTATTCAGCCCAAATTCTTATCATGTCATGACACAACCATTAAGAGAGGACTAGCAGAACACTAGAACTCCAACGGTCTGCCATGTCAGATGACACGCATGGGATCATCATTTAACAATTCCTAAGGCTTTCATGTTAAAGATCCAATAAAATTGAGGAGTAACAACTCTTCATTTTTTATATTTCTTACCATAAAATGAATTGTTGTCATAAACTTGTTTTTGTTTTTTTTAAAAAGAGGTTTTATGTCCCCCATCAACACTATTTAGGCCATTTTGGAGACATTGATTCAAATTTTATAGGACTTTTACCTGACAATGAGATGAAATGACATCTCAAGCCATGCCAACCAATGAAACCAACAGGATTTATATGCTTGGACTCACACAGCTTTCACTGGGCAGGCTTAGACATTTTAAGCAGTTTATACCAGTACTCATGTGCAATCGGTTTCAGCTTTGCGACAGCGTGGAAGCATCATGTAGCCCAATCTATTTCTCCAAAACCCGATGGGCTAGGGACTACACTAGTATTAAGTCTCATGCTGGTTCAGCTAACTGACTCCCAGTTTTTACAGCACACAACTTCTTAAAACAGCTGCAGGTAATTTGTCTGTGTAGTTTTATGTCCCAGTCCCATCAAAAACTAAGGTCGTGGAGACCAAACCTCAGTTTAAATGAAGTATAGACAAGCCCAGAATCCAACACTTGACCCCTGGCTTACAGCGTAATAACTTTGACACATCACCACTCAGTCTAAATTTGGACATATGTACATATGGATGACCAGACAGGGTTAACACTTAATGCCCTTCTGCTATTCTTTGAATAGGTGGGGGAATAAAAAAGCAAGACTTGTCTTCCTTGTTCATGACGCATCGTCTCAATGCCATGCATGCACCTGTAAAGTTTCACAAATATATTTCATACGTTTTAGGAGTTATGGCCCGGACAATTTATGGCACGAAGTGGGAAGGACAGACAGGGGTAACACTTAATGCCTTTCCGCTATTCTTCGAATAGGCGGGGGCATAACAATATGTTGTGAGTTCTTGTTATAACTGCCTTGATGCGGCAATTACAACAGCTAATGTGTCGAAAAGGAATAAAAAAAAATTAGGAATGTTATTCAGCCCAATTTCTTATTATGTCACGACACAACCATTAAGAGAGGACTAGCAGAACACTAGAACTCCAACAGTCTGCCATGTCAGATGACACGCATGGGATCATCATTAATCAATTTTTAAGGCTTTCATGTTAAAGATCCAATAAAACTGAGGAGTAACAACTCTTTATATTTTATATTTCTTACCATAAAATGAATTGTGGGCATACACTATTTTTTTTTTTTAAATAGAGGTTTTATGTCCCCATCAACACTATTTAGGCCATTTTGGAGACATTGATTCAAATTTTGTTGGACTTTTACCTGACAATGAGATGAAATGACATCTCAAGCCATGCCACCCAATGAAACCAACAGGATTTATATGCTTGGACTCACACTGCTTTTACTGGGCAGGCTTAGACATTCTAAGCAGTTTATACCAGTACTCATGTGCAATCGGTTTCAGCTTTGCGACAGCATGGAAGCATCATGTAGCCCAATCTATTTCTCCAAGCCCCGATGGGCTAGGGACTACACTAGTTTTAAGTCTCATGCTGGTTCAGCTAACTGACTCCCAGTTTTTACAGCACACAACTTCTTAAAACAGCTACAGGTAATATGTCTGTGTAGTTTTATGTCCCAGTCCCATCAAAAACTAAGGTCGTGGAGACTAAACCTCAGTTTAAATGAAGTATAGACAAGCCCAGAATCCAACCCTTGACCTCTGGCTTACAGCGTAATAACTTTGACACTACATCAATCAGTCTAAATTTGGACGTATGTACATATGGATGACCAGACAGGGTTAACACTTAATGCCCTTCTGCTATTCTTTGAATAGGTGGGGGAATAAAAAAGCAAGAGTTGTATTCCATGTTCATGACGCATCGTCTCAATGCCATGCATGCACCTGTAAAGTTTAATAAATATATTTCATACGGTTTAGGAGTTATGGCCCGGACAAATATGGCACGAAGTGGGACTGACGGACAGGGGTAACACTTAATGCCCTTCCGCTATTCTTTGAATAGGCGGGGGCATAACAATATGTTGGGAGTTCTTGTTATAACTGCCTTGATGTGGCAATTACAACAGCTAATGTGTCGAAAAGGAATAAAAAAAAATTAGGAATGTTATTCAGCCCAAATTCTTATCATGTCATGACACAACCAATAAGAGAGGACTAGCAGAACACTAGAACTCCAACGGTCTGCCATGTCAGATGACACGCATGGGATCATCATTTAACAATTTCTTAAGGCTTTCATGTTACAGATCCAATAAAATTGAGGAGTAACAACTCTTCATTTTTTATATTTCTTACCATAAAATGCATTGTGGGCATACACTAGTTTTTTTGTTTTGTTTTTTTTTAAATAGAGGTTTTATGTCCCCATCAACACTATTTAGGCCAATTTGGAGACATTGATTCAAATTTTGTAGGACTTTTACCTGACAATGAGATGAAATGACATCTCAAGCCATGCCACCCAATGAAACCAACAGGATTTATATGCTTGGACTCGCACCACTTTTCCTGGTCAGGCTTAGACATTCTAAGTGGTTGACATTCTAAGCGGTTAATACCACTACTCGTGTGCATTTGGTTTCAGCTCTCTGTGGAATTATCATGTAGCCCTATCTATTTCTCCAAGCCCTGATGGGCTAGGGACTACACTAGTTTTAAGTCTCATGCTGGTTCAGCTAACTGACTCCCAGTTTTAACAGCACACAACTTCTTTAAACAGCTACAGGTAATTCTTCTGTGTAGTTTTATGTCCCAGTCCCATCAAAAACTAAGGTCGTGGAGACCAAACCTCAGTTTAAATGAAGTATAGACAAGCCCAGAATCCAACACTTGACCCCTGGCTTACAGCGTAATAACTTTGACACATCACCACTCAGTCTAAATTTGGACGTATGTACATATGGATGACCAGACAGGGTTAACACTTAATGCCCTTCTGCTATTCTTAGAATAGTCGGGGGAAAAAAAAAGCAAGAGTTGTCTTCCTTGTTCATGATGCATAGTCTCAATGCCATGCATGCACCTGTAGTTTCATAAATATATTTCATACGGTTTAGGAGTTATGGCCCAGACAAGTTATGGCAGGAAGTGGGACGGACAGACAGGGGTAACACTTAATGCCCTTCCGCTATTCTTCGAATAGGCGGGGGCATAACAATATGTTGTGAGTTCTTGTTATAACTGCCTTGATGTGGCAATTACAACAGCTAATGTGTCGAAAAGGAATAAAAATAAAATTAGGAATGTTATTCAGCCCAAATTCTTATCATGTCACGACACAACCATTAAGAGAGGACTAGCAGAACACTAGAACTCCAACGGTCTGCCATGTCAGATGACACGCATGGGATCATCATTTAACAATTCCTAAGGCTTTCATGTTACAGATCCAATAAAATTGAGGAGTTACAACTCTTCATATTTTTATAATTCTTTCCATAAAATGCTTTGTGGTCATACACTAGTTTTTTTGTTTTGTTTTTCAATAGAGATTTTATGTCCCCATCAACACTATTTAGGCCATTTTGGAGACACTGATTCAACTATTGTGGGACTTTGATCTGACAATGAGATGAAATGACATCTCAAGCCATGCCATCCAATGAAACCAACAGGATTTATATGCTTCGACTCACACCATTTTCACTAGACAGGCTTAGACCTTCCAAGCGGTTTATACCAGTACACTGTAGATCCAATATATCGCAGTGTTTGGGGTCCAAGTTCCGTTAGCGTGATATATCCAGATCCCGATATAAGTCGAGGAAGTTTGCCGAGATGCCAATACAAGTCGCGGTGATAGTTTGGTGAGATACCGTTTATCAATCCACACTAATGGCTGTCAGTAATGCTATCGGCCGTATTTCACCATTAAAGTAGCTTCAGAATTACTCAATGAAATAACAAACAAAGGGGACTATGTCTACAAATTAACTTACATTCATCAGCTTAAATTTTCCGTTTGAAAACATGTGATCGCTCAAATGTCAAAACAGGACGCCATTTTGGATTTGCGGGTTCCCCTGGTTGTCTGTAACGGTGACGGCCAAGGGGCGCAACTACCATAAGCGCTAAGCGCTAAAGCAATTCGAGTTATTTCCCTTGGCTTGCCAGAAAAGTAGCGGTTGGAAAAAAATTATTTACTGTCTACCAAGGGCCGAAAAACTATACAACAACAAAACTATCATTTTATTGTGTTTTGATTTCTTTCATTTTATTTCCACGTGCAAGGCATGATAGATCACGATTAGGATGCTCTGCATGAGGGCGCATGGACATCGTTGTCTGATTAAGCATTGAGTTGATTACTCAGTTATGACACTAATTATGACAAGTTTGGGGATTAAGATTAATTGTTCGCCAATACCTATTCTAACTGACCCTAATTGGATAATTTGGTTATAATGTGTGAACTGAAGTGATTTCGCATCTGAATATGTGCGAAAAAATCAATACCATTTCAATATAGAAATTACAGTCAAGTTATATTATTTTCTTCCAACTGTAATAATGTCAGCTCTGAAGAAGTCATTTAGTTTAGTGTGGACTGATAAACAGCACCTTAGCAAATAACTACCGCGACTTATATCGGGTCTCGGCAAACTACCACCACGATTATATCGGTTTCTCGGCAATCTACCTCCAGGACTTTTATACCGTTCTGGATGTTTTTTTTTTTTTTTTTTTTTTCGCTCATGAAAAATCGGGGTCCACGGCCGATCTGCGATATATTGGATACCGCGAAATAACGGATCGTGATTTATTGGATCTACAGTGTACTCGTGTAAGTTCTGTTTCAGCTCTGTGTGGAAGCATCATGCACCAATCTATTTCTCCAAGTCCCGATGGGCTAAGGCCTACACTTGTTTTAAGTCTCATGGTGGTTAAGCTGACTAATCAAGGGGGACATAGCTCTCTGAAATATAGACTGACCTCACAAATTTTTGAACTCAGCGAAAGTTTTATCCCTTACTTACTTACATGTAAGTTTCTAAAAGATCCAATGAAAACTGAAGGGGCTATGACATTTTCAGCAGTCAATGGGATGTAACTCTACTATAGATAGGCCCACCTCATCAGTTATCAAACTCATCCAAGCTTTGATCCCTGACTTACTTATATGCAAGTTTCAAGTTGATCAGATAAAAACTAAAGGGGCTGCAGTGTTAACAAGGTCAAAAATAGGATAAATTTTCAGTAAAGATGGGGACATAACGTTATGACAGACAGGCCAACATTACCAGTTTTCGAACTCATCCGAGCTTTTATCCCTGACTTACTTGTATGTAAGTTTCAGGAAGATACACTCAAAACTAAAAGGGGCTATGGTGATGACAAGGTCAAAAATAGGCATTTTCAGCGATAAAAGGGATGTAACTACAAATAATGGGCCCAACTTACCAGTTTTAGAACACATCCAATCTTTCATCCCCAGTCTACTTATATATAAGTAGATAGATCCGATCAAAACTGAAGGTGCTACAGTGATGACAAGCATTTTTCCATTGTAAGACTATGAGACCTTGTGGTTGCCATAGCAACCAACATTTTCATTTGATTTCGATAAAAAGCTAATGTCATCAATGCCCCACCGGAGGCATGCTACAGATGAGAAATGATTGAGATCAGCCTGCAGGCTGCACAGATATAACTGGTCAAAAGTGTGGCCAGATGATGGATGGACAGACTGACAAGGGACGACGGATAGACTACCATCCTAACAGCTCCCATGGAGTCTTCGGCCCAGTGAGCTAAAAACTGACAACTGCCCTGCTTGAATCAACAGAAGGCAGAGAATGACTGTAGAAAAGATTTCATGATCATTCTTTGCAAAAAAAAAAAAAAGTTGCAGATTCGGCAGGTATCAAATCCGTAACCTCATGATCATGCGCACCCAACTGATCTACCGAGGCTAAGGACATAACACTGCGTTCTGGTTTTAAAACGGAATACATAATGACTATTTTATCATGTTTTTACAGCACCACCATCTTCATCATTTGTTACCACTTATTAGGCTAATTAATGGGAATGGATATACTTTCAGGGGAGGCAAGTCTTCCAATACAGGCTTGTCTCCCATATCAGAAGCGGATTTCTCTTAAAGGAAAGAATTGGCTCCTTTTCTTTACGAGTAGACCCTTTTTTGACAGGGGCACAGTTTACAGGAAAGCAAACAGGAAGCATTGAAACTTCTCTCCCTTGTATCCACTCCCTACAAGAAGAGTAACAGCAGAGTTATCTTACCCTAGTGTGTCGTTCATAATATGTTTTATCTCCATCCCATCATAAAGAACAGGACATGGGCCAAAAGCACCTGCAACAGAATGAACATGTACACCTGTAAAACCTGTCTTAGTGGCCACGTCTATTAAGCAAGCAACCTGTGTTAAGCAAGCAGGCACTCAGTTCCCAAAAATGGCAAATGTGTTAAATTTCACCTGTATTACGCAAGCACCTGCCTTAAGCAAGCACATTTTGGTTACCCCTTAGGTGCTTGCTTAATACAGGTTGGACTGTATATATTTCCACACAAGTGGCCATTTCACATGGAATTAGGTAAGAAATCTTCAGCAAGTTTGAAATACATACACATTATCCCATTTGGTACCAGAAACCCCAAAAGGGGTACCTTGGCAAACAGTGTAGGCCCAGATCAGACGCCACAGAATCCGGCGTCTGATCACGGCCTACACTATTTGCAAAAAGTTCAGCTATTTTCTGAAATTATGGGTTATTATGGCAGTAATTTGATCTGCTGCAGTGAATGTTTTCAGATCCAGATGACAGTATCACATAAACCGCAGAGCAAAAATGTGAGGAGTAAGACCTGGAAACATCCTTGAGACGTTATACTGTGTGACAAATCAAGTTACTTTAATAATAGTTTATTACTATCCTGAGAAGCAAATTCTTTCCACAAAATATAAGCCCCTTTTCAGGATAGGCTCCATTTACATGAAAGCAAAACTGACTCCTAACAAGAATTAGTTCACACTGATTTTTTTTAGTTTGATTGCGATGGAAGCTTCAAGCTTATTTAATTGCTCTCGAACACTCATTCCAGATGTTTTCACGTGCACACGAGAGAGGCAGTGACTATTACACCACTGCTACCCATTTACACCTGGGTGGAGTGAGGCATTGTCATTACGTGTCTTGCCCAAGGACACACTGCGATACCGGGTGCCGGATTAGAACCCACAACCTCTCGATCATAAGTCCAACCCGTTAACCATTGCGCTATCAAGGCTGACTAACAAGAATTCGGCCAAAGTCTTTGTCACACCTGTGATAAGAGTTCTTGAGAAATGGATTGGGTTGATTCAAGTATTTACGGATTGACAAATCAAAGAATGGAAGGTAAACTGACGGTAATCTGGACTCCTAGTTTTTGCAATACAGGTGCAACAAAAATTGTCTCCTTTGAAAGAATGGAGGATAATTTGTTTGTTTGTTTGTTTGTGTTGAGGATTTAGTCACCGTCAATACTATTTATGTCATTTTGGAGACGTAACTACCATTTCTTTTTTACTTTTATACAACACTGAGATGAAATGACTTCCCGAGCCCTACATCTTTAAGGGACAATCCAACTCGTACCACTTTGCCTGGGCAGGTTTAGACCTTCTAAGCCGTTTACCAGTACTCAAAGGTTCAGTCAGTTTCAGCTCTGCACGGAAGCACCATGCAGCCAAATCTAATTCTCCAAGCACTCATGGGTGGGGGCAAAGGAAAATATGTAATATGTTGGGTGATTCCATTCCAACTGTGAATTGGAACAATAATCTGGCAATTATGAGCTCTACTTACCAACAGAACAGTAAAGTCGTATCAAGAGTAGTTTCATCTGGAAGTTGGATGGACTGTGTTTTAGACCTAGCTCTAATATTACTATGATTTGCCAGACTATAGAACTGTCACCTGGAAAATAATCAAAACATCATGGGGAACCCATCCAAAGATATTTGCTTCCCTAGATTGTGATTGGGTTTAACTCTTATCCTGCTGAATATTCATTTAAGCCACACTCATTTCTGTCTATCAACCAATCAAATTACTTGATGTAATTTATTGCTACAAATTCATAAATTGAATGCCAAACAGTGTCGATCCTGATCAGATGACTTCTGCTGAATCTACACTGTTTGCAAAGAAAGAGGTTGTCGTGAACAGCAAGATAAGAGTTAACAACACATCAACCCTTGTGGGTTTTTTTGTGCCTTCTCCCAGACAAAAGGGAGAAAAGAGACAGATAGCAGAGGAGATGAAAGCAAGGGACAGACAGGACTAGAATTCCTGTGTAAAGGATGATGTGTTCAACAGGTATAGTATGAAATATGCTTTTGTAGAATGCCAGCATAAATACTGATGTGCAGAGCTTTCTTATAGAATAAACATCATGTTCAAATGACAAGACTCCATGTTCAAATCATAAACACTGAAGACCAGCAATGATTTGTTTACTTCGCCTTATACTGCAGTGGTGTTGCCCTGCAAATAGCATTTTCTACAATTTGATGTTGTCTGTTTGTTTGTTTGAATTGAGGTTTAATGTCCCTGTCAACACTGTAAAGGTCATTTTGGAGACGTTGCTTCCAATTTTGTGGGACTTTTACCCAACATTGATGAAATGACATCTCAAGCCCTGTCGCCAATGAAACAAATATGGTTAATAAGCATGGACAGTCCGACTCGCACCACTTTGCCTTAAATCCTCTAAGCGGTTTACCAGAACTTGTGTGCGGTTGATTTCAGCTCTGTGGAAGCATCATGCATCATGCAGCCCATCTATTTCTTCAAGCCCCGATGGGCGGGGGCCGACTACATATTCAAATCACGTAATTCAGGTAGTTTACATATAAAATAAATACTCAAGTCCAGTCATGATGGGTTTACTTGGCCTTGTGGTGCTGCCCTGTAAATAGCATTTTCTACAATTTGGTGTTGTCAGTCAACGATAGAATTTATACAACCCTCTCCTTGTACCACTGATCATTATAACAAAGTTTTGGATATTGTTTGTTTGATTTGAGGTTTAACATCCCCGTCAACACTGTAAAGGTCATTTTGGAGACGATGCTTCCAATTTTGTGGGACTTTTACCCGACATTGAGATGAAATGACTTCTCAAGCCCTGTCACCCAATGAAACCAATAGGGTTTATAAGCATGGACGGTCCGCCTCGCACCGCGGTTCCTGGACAGGAAGTTTTGGATATAACACTGTGTAATTAATGATCTAAAAATGTATATATTATAAAGATCATTTTTCTACAGAACCTATATATTTTGGTTTGGATGTAACACTTGAGCACGAAATTTGTCCTGCTCATAAATCTTAAAATGCCAAAAAATTGTTGGCATTTTAAAATTTATTCTATACTGATCTGAGCAGGAAAAATTGTCTAATTGTATTCTATTTAAAAATTAATGAGCATTACAAATTTCAAGCTCAACTAAGTAAAGCAAAAAAAAAAAAAAAACCTTTTATAACCTTGGTGCCAGAATCAAACTTGTAACCAGCATTATCTACCAGTACTTTGACGACTAGGATTCCAGCTACTCACCAAGTATTTGCCAGACATCTAGTAGTAAGGTTACAGCCATCAGTAGATAGGCATCACTAAACTGTAGGTCTGTACTCAGTAACTCTTTACCTACAACAAACCAAGCCACAGTCAAACTTCAATGGGGACATGAAAATGTGTTAAAGGCAGTAAATAGGCATCACTAAACTGTAGGTCTGTACTCAGTAACTCTTTACCTACAACAAAACAAGCCACAGTCAAACTACAATGGGGACCATAAAAATGTGTTACAGACAGGGATAGCTACAGCTACTGCATTAAGAAAACATGCCTATACAAATACATTATCTTTATCGCCGAAAAAATGAAAATTTTGAGAAGAAAAATTTTAATATTTTTCTCATTTCTGCTCAAAATATAGATTGTTGGTACTCGTTAGAACCGCCTCATCGAGGCGGTTCTAACGAGTACCCACAATCTATATTCTAGAGCAGAAATAAGAAAAATAAGGTTTACTCCTGTAAACCCCAGTTTTACTATATAAAAGTGGTATTCGAGGGGGTCAAAATTATATAGGGGTGTTTTCGTGATGGAGAGTTAATCACAGTGTGTGTGTGAATTCGGGTTTAACGTCGCTTTCAACAATTTTTCAGTCATATCATGACGGTGTCTGGTTGCGACAGGGAGCTCAATGCTCACTTTTATAGTGCTGCCTCACTGAAGTATCATGTCCCAGACACATTACATGATACCACACCCAGTCACATTATCCTGACATTAGATCGACAAGTCCTAGCTCTACCCCATAAATCTGAGTGCCAAGCGAGGAGCAGCTAGTACCATTTTTAACGACTTTGGTATGTCGCGGCCCGGGATCAAACCCGAGACCTCCCGTTCCCGAGAGCGGACACTCTACCAACTGAGCTATCGGGGCCGGTACTTGATGGAGAGTTAATCACAGTGCCAGGTGAGGAGGCATAATAGGGATATCTTTTTGATTTTCTATAACCCTTTGTATACTGGTGGACTCTTCCATTGCTATATGTTGGACAAGTCCATTTGTCATATAAGGGGTGGTAGGCCTATTTTTTTTCGTTTTTATTCTATTTTTGACAGAAAATTCTGTTAGCGAATAGTGCAGGCCTTGATCAGATGCCGCGTTTTGTGGTGTCTGATCTGGGCCAGCACTGTTTGCCAATCATCATGTGAACAAGTCCGTGAAATAAACACCCCCCTAAACCCCACTTTATATAGATAAAACTGGGGGTTACGGGGGTAAACATTATTTTTATTATTTCTGCTCCAAGACATAGGTTGTGGGTACTCGTTAGAACCGGCTCAATGAGGCAGTTCTAACGAGCACCCACAACCTATGTTTGCAGTATAAATAAGTAAGATATCACAGATTTTGCTAAGAAAACTAACGCTTTTGGGGATGCGAAAAAATACACTATGTCGCACGGGTGTGTTATCGTAATGGTACCCTTTTAGGGGTTACCCACATGCAATGGGTTAATATGAAGGTTTGTTGTGTGCACTAAGGCTGGCACGATTAATCGGGTAATTGATTAATCAAGCAAAAATTCCACAAAAAATGATTATTGTTACTTATTTTTAGTAATTGATTTTTTGATAAGTACAATTTACTACCCAAAGTTGTGTCTGAATTTGCTGGATGAGTGGCAAACAGTGCAGACAGTGATGAGATGCTGCATTCTACGGCTTATAATGCTGCTTCCCATCTGCGTCTGCACTACTTGATCAGGCCTATCTGTGGGAATACATACAATTAAGTATATTAACCCTTGTCTTGCTGAGCCCGGATATGTCTTAAGTTTCAAACAATGCAGATCCAGATCAGATGGCTTCTTCACTGAAGAAGCCATCTGATCTGGATCTTCATTGTTTCTCATTCAGTTTATGAATTTGTTGCAATAATTTGTATCAAGAAATCTGATTGGTTGATAATCAGTTGTGGGTGTGGCATATTTAAGTACTCAGAAGGTTAAGGGTTAGTATATGGTAACAGACATGCTCAGCAAGAAAGCCAGAAAGGTAAAATTATGACCAAATCTTCAGTGATTACTAAATGAATATTGATCACAATGACACAACTGATAATTAACTAGAGCTGTCAGAGGATCTGACTATAGCCCCGCTTCAGCGCTGTCAGAGAAGAAAGTTATTTAAGCTGCAGAGAAAACAGTTATGAACAAGAAATAACTGTTGAAAATTTTACATTATCTGGAAAAACTCTAAGAGTTGTAAGCCCTTGTCCCTCATTTCAATGAGCATGATACATTACCAGAATGTCCATGTTTATACTAAATTTCATCTTCCATTTTTCAATGTTCAAAGGGTAATAACTCCTAAAGTAGGCAAATCAGAGTCAGGGTTCCTGCGCTCTGCACATTGTCTCATGGTGCTTTACACTTGTGTGAAGTGTCATGAAAATATCTCAAATGGTTTGTGAGTTATGGAGCCGACACAGTCAAAATTGCCTTTTTAAATGTTCAAAGGGCAATAACTCCTAAAGTAGGCATTCCAGAGTTATGGTTCCTGCACTCTGCACATCATCTCAAGGTGCTTTTCATTTATTTGAAGTTTCATGAAAATATCAGAAACGGTTATGGAGCGGACATAGTTAAAATGATATTTTTAATGTAAAATTAATTTTAATTAATAATATACCTACCCATCACTACAATTATAGCCTTTTCACCAGACGCAGGTCTGGGACAGTCTGACACAAAAAAAATCTAGCCAGAAATGCCACCGGCATGTCCCTTTTCCCGTGACCTCCCCAGCGTCGAGTCCTGATTGGTCGCTGATGTCACATGACCTATCAGACCAATAGGCAGACGATACAGGTCACGTGACCGTGATTTTCGCGCCGAGAAGATCATTATTTCTTTCAGGAAAACAAATATTTCAGGCGGGGCTGGGAGGCGGGACATACCATTGTAGTGATGGGTAGGTATATTATTAATTAAAATTAATTTTACATTAAAAATATCATTTTAATATCAAATATAACTACCCATCACTACAATTATAGCCTGAATTCAAAGCAAGTGGAGGGTTGGATGAAAAATAAAGTTACACATACCTAACTCCTCCAACCTTGGTTGTTTATACCCCTTTTTAAAAACATCCAATGATGGTAATGTAAGAGAGTATCCACCATGACTGCAAGGGATCCAAATCCAAAATTCACAAGTGGAGAAGATAAATGGACAGGAACCGGAGTCAAAATAGAAGGTTCATACCTATTCAAACAGGCTAACAAACAACCAAGGAAAATAAAATCCCAAAATAAGTGCTGCTCATAATAGATTGAGAAGCTACTAAACTACCCAAGGAATGAGTACCACTACGAATGGGAACCAAGCACCTTAGGTGAAGGGATGAAAAGTAGCGTTGGAACATCCATTACGCAGTAAGAAAAAACATTCTGAAGAAAAAACGGAGTTCCAATATGCCAAAAATGTAGAAGGTTCTAACCTCATTCTGTATTCTGAATGACAATAGGACAGAAGTGAAATTAGCATATACTGGTAGAAGCTTTATCACTTTACAAATCCACTTTGCAATCAAGGATGGTTAGAAATATATCCAAAACCCCTTGATTGAAAAGAAAAAAAATTCTCATGATAATCTCGAAACGTTTTAAACATTCTAATGTATACAAAAAATTCACATTAGCCTACGATCCACGAATCCTGGAAATGACAGGACAAATAATAGTTTCAGACAAGGTTATTTATAGCCTGAAACAAAAATAGGTTGAATGAGAAGAGAAAAAGAAGTCATTGTTCTTCTCATACCTGAAAACAACCCTCTGTAATTGGCAAAGCATGACTATAACTTCTACGAACTGAAGCAAATGTCAAATGAAATACAGCTTGACTATCAAATGAATAAAAGAAGCTGAATTCACCGGATCGTAAGGTGGTTTAGAAAAGACCACAATACTCATGCAAGATTCCATTTGGATACAAAGTCCTGGAAACCTGTCGGCATAGTGAAAAACCCCTTTAATAAGCTGGTGATGGTAGGGTTTAATGAAAAAGTGTGAAGCCGACTAAAATTTTAACATGTTCGAGATTACTGATCTGTACCCTTCTCTTAGATGAAATAGAAATTGAAGGGTAGAGAACAGACAGAAAAAGAAATCCGGTAAAAAAACCTCCCTAGAGGAATTGTCTGGATTTATTTCCCTTTTCTACACCAACTAGAAATTATCTTCCATCTTCCAGAGTAAAACTTGAGAGTGGAGATCTTTCTATATTTGAAGATACACTCGGCAGAGAAACCAGAAAAGTGTCTACCTCTGGTTTGATTCCTGACAACATCTGGATATGTAAGTAAAGCATTTCTGGATTGAAATGGAATGCTTGACCCACACCTTTTAGATATTTGATCTGGAACTACTGGAAGACGGGTTGCAAGTCTTGAGACTAGGCTCAGAATGACTAAAAAACCAAGATCTCTGAGGCCATAGGAGGCGTAATCAGAATGGCTCGGCTTTTGGACGCTTGAATTTTTACCTAGAACTAGAGGAATTCAGTTGAATGGTGTAAACGCATATGTAAAAGATTCCCCCAATCTAGAGATTTTAAATCAACTGCATGTTCCAGGTGATCTGAAACTTGAAACACAAAGGAAGTTGATTGGAGAACCCAGATGTTTGGACATTTGATTAAAAAAGGCCCAATAAAGGTTCTCTCCATTTGAGAAAACGCCCTGTAGAGAACGGATGGTGAACTGGTCTATAGGGGCGATCCCAATGACATAATCTGCCTGGAGGTGTCCGACAAGGATAGACACACCTTCCTGAAGACACCAAGTTATAATCTTCCATGTAAAAGCCAACAGGGAAGAGTAATGAGTCACTCCCTGATAAGTAGAAAAAACTACACTATTCATTTGTCTGGAGTAACAATAATGAAGGTGTTCCTCAGTTTGGAGCTATGAAGAACTGATAAACCAAGGAAATTTGTCTGAAGTTTCAGAAAGTTTATACACATATACATATATACATATATATACGCATACACAATACACACACATATATATATATATAGCCCCGCCTAATATAGGCCCCACGTTCCCTGAACAACTAATCCTTGAGGTTCAAAGTGGGAAACCAACCTGAAAGGCTGGCATGCGAACAAACAAATAGGGAATAGTCTCTAAAAGAGGAGACCCCATTTGATACTGAGGGATTCATAAATCGTAGAGAGCAATCTTGATAATGGAATTTATTGCTCCTATAGACCGTATGGTATTTCCAGTGATAATATTAGCAAAAAAAAAAACTGGAAAGGTCTAAGATGAGATTGTCCAGGGAAAACTGGATCCAATTACTAAGTTCTAAAAAGGGGAAACAAACCCCTGACATAAATCGAAAGTTTTTCGGGGCGTGAAAAAAAAAAATTTGGAGAAGTATCTTTGAGGTAGAGTCAATTTCAACTTCTCGATAAAGTGTATTAAATCTAAATTCACAATAACCTGTACACGTTAGGACAAGGTATGATAAACAGTATCTGTAAAAATGATGACAAAACCCATCATCGGAACACTACACGAGATTGGGGCCTAATTCTATGATGAGAGCTGCTTAATTAATTTCCATTAAGTTGGTGAACAGGGAAAAAACATTGATCCGTTGACAAATCCAACAAAGGAAAGGCAACGGACTGATACACAAAAATTCCATCCAAGGTGAAACAAAGGTATTTGCGTAATGACCTATGGATGGAGATGTGAAGGCTAGCGACCTTTAAAACTACGGAAATCGTCCCCGAATTTGGGAAATTTGACCTGACTAATCGAGGACGAAGTTTCCATTTTGAGACGATCGACTCGCATCATCTTGTTAAGTGTGAGAAGTCGATGATGAGTCGATTTTCCCATTTTCTTCTTTTCTTTTCATTGATCCGTTGACAAATCCAACAAAGGAAAGGCAACGGACTGATACACAAAATTCCATCCAAGGTGAAACGAAGGAATTTGCGTAATGACCTATGGATGGAGATGTGAAGGTAAGCGTCCTTTAAAACTACGGAAATCGTCCCCGAATTTGGGAGAATTGACCTGACTAATCGAGGACGAAGTTTCCATTTTGAAATGATCGACTTGCATCATCTGTGTTCAATGTGAGAAGTCGATGATGAGTCGATTTCCCATTTTCTTCTCGACCAGAAAGATCCGCCTGTAGAAGCCTGGGGAAAGGAGAAATTTTTCTACTTACACGGCTTTCTTTTGGAGAAGAACCCTTCCTCTTCCAATAAAAAGATTTCTTTTCTTGATACTATTTACCAGAAATAGTATTTGCATGTGAGAAAGAGAAAGGATTCCTACGAACTCAATCCAGTAACCCTTTCTCAAAACTCATAAAACTCAAAATATATTTAATAAAAGAAGCCAAGGCTTGATAGAACTGAAAAAGCTCGGCTCCTACTGGGAGAAGATGAAGAGGAGGGGAAGGAAGAAAGTCATTTGTTAGACTTGTGTCTTCCTCTATTGGGAGATTTCGTTCCAGTCCGACCTCTGGAACGAAAGGACCGTGTACCCTGATCTGAGAATGATCTATTAGTAGACGAGGACTGATTGAGATCTTCTAGTCGAGGGTGATAAGCACTAAAAAGTCATCGGAAGTAGTCGAAGAGCGTCTCTTGGTTGCGGTACCTGTACTTGATACGCTCTCCGAAGACTTCAAAAAAGACGAGTGCCCACGGTCTTGAAGCTTGATTCTGAAAACGTTGGGAAGACATGGTCCGCTTGTAGTTTTAGAATCAAGAGGCGCTGAGGCTCTAAGTTTACATTTACTATGCTCAGTAAAAACTGAACCAGTTATCAAGAGCAGAGTTGCGCCAAACATGCAACATGGTGGTAGACAGCCATGGCATGTGAAAAAATGACCGGGAAATAAACAAAAGCATTAGAATAGCAGCTATATGGTCGGAATGCTCTTGTTTGAAGGCAAAGTGGGTAGAATTAGAATACCAGACATAATGAGAACCCACTTAATAATAGTCCTGGTAAGAAGCTCCAATGTTAGAGCGTCGAAACAGGAAGTAATGCCAATTTCCCTGACGTCATATATACAGAGACTGAATCTGGGTCGAATTTTGGAATTTCATAAGAACAAAAAATTGATGTTTTTTGTTGTTAGAACCAATGTTCCAAGTTCTTTTCACGGGTGCCCCCGGTCTTGAAGCTTGATTCTGAAAACGTTGGGAAGCCATGGTCCGCTCAAAGTTTTAGAATCAATAGGTGATGAGGCTCTAAATATGTCCTTCTCATAATCGCTAATTAGTAAGGACGAAAAAAAAAACCAACCTCTGAGTATTGATATATCCCCAGAGGATAATTCACTAGGCCCAGATTCAGCTCTAGGGGCAAAACACTCGAGGCTCAATTAAACTTCCCCAGTGTTAGGCCCTTTATTGTGTAACGTGCACTGAACATGCGAAATTGCCGAATCAAAATTGAGCATTCAAGGAGCCGTGCCAAAAACGATCAAGGCCGAATCGACCCAAGGCCGAACCGACCCACCGAAATAGGCCGAATCGATCCAGGTGCAAATTCGGGTCGAAAACGAACCAGGCCGAAACGACTCTGTACCGAAACGTCCCGGATTCACTTGCAATAGTCACGGTATTCCAATAAACGATGCCCAAGTCTGTATGTTTTACAAGGGAAAACAATCCAATTTAGATTATGATAACAAAAATTTATCATAATAAGAGGAAAGAAGTATATGACCAAGGTAAACTAAGTACCGAAGGTCCGGAAAGGTTACCCGATAAAAACCGGGATCGGAACCGTACCAAAATTCGTATGTAACATGGATTCGGAAAAAATTTTAGGGCATAGGTTCCCCGCACCCCGGAGTCCCCGCAATTATGAGCAGGGTCTCTACGGGGCGGTCGACGAACCTATCCTAGTCAACCCAGGCCCAAATGGGAGGAGGGGACATAGACTGGCTCATCTTGATTCGGCAAAGGTGACCCACACGAATTGGATGGATTCTGTTTAGAAGATACTATAGAAAGGCCACAAAGGGACCTGAATATTATCCATCTGCATCGTGGGATTTATAAGTGCTAAACGAAGACGGGTCTTGCACATGTTCAAAACTAAATTAATGCTGAGAATTTTTATTCAGCGATACAACGTCTTCCGATACCGGAAGTGGAAGGAACACGCACAAAAACCGTCCTCTTTTCTGGCAATTTAAGTTTCCACAACGCCGACTTCAATTAAAACATTACCAGGAATAATACGAGTCTATACCCTGGCACATAACATGAAAAGAAGTGTGGTGCTTATCAAAAACCAAAAACGGTTGATCACATGATAAACAAAACTTCCAAGTGAAAATTCAAAATGGCGGACAACCACTACACATGTAATGTCGGCAGAAACACGCGAAATAAAGTCTCTAAGAATTTCGGAATAAACAGTAAGCTTACAAAGCCTAAGTACGTTGTGGAAACTCAAGGTAAGTGCAAAATCAAAAAAGAATAAAACACTTATCCGTTTATTCATTCTTCCATGGAATGTAGTTTGACCATCCTATCCCAAGCAAGTCTGAAAAAATAATGATCTTCTCGGCGCGAAAATCACGGTCACGTGACCTGTATCGTCTGCCTATTGGTCTGATAGGTCATGTGACATCAGCGACCAATCAGGACTCGACGCTGGGGAGGTCACGGGAAAAGGGACATGCCGGTGGCATTTCTGGCTAGATTTTTTTTGTGTCAGACTGTCCCAGACCTGCGTCTGGTGAAAAGGCTATAATTGTAGTGATGGGTAGTTATATTTGATATTAAAATTGCCATTTTTTAATATTCAAAAGCCTATAACTGAAAAAGTAGACAATCCAGAGTTTGGGTTCCTGCGCTCTGCACACGTAATATGGTGCTTTACATTTGTGTGAAGTTTCATAAAATTATCTCAAACGGTTTTTGAGTTATCGAGCAAAGACGGCTAAAATTGATATTTTTCAATATTCAAAGGGAAATAACTCAAAAATTAGGCAATCCAGAGTTATGGTTCCTGCACTCTGCACACCATCTCATGGTGTTTAATGTTTGTGTGAAGTTTCATGAAAATATGTGAATGGGTTTTAAAGTTATGGAGCGGACACGAAAATTGTTAACAGACACAGACAGACACACAGACAGACACACAGAAAATACGAAAACCAGAGTTATGGTTCTTGTGCTCTGCACATTGTCTCATAGTGCTTAACATTTGTGTGAAGTTTCATGAAATTATCTCAAACGGTTTTCGAGTTATGAAGCGGACACTGTTAAAATTGCCATTTTTCAATGTTCAAAGGGCAATAACTCCAAAAATAAGCAATGCAGAGTTATGGTTCCTGCGCTCTGCACATCGTCTCATAGTGCTTAACATTTGTGTGAAGTTTCCTAAAAATATCTCAAACGGTTTTCGAGTTATGAAGCGGACACAATTAAAATTGCCATTTTTCAATGTTCAAAGGGCAATAACTCCAAAAGAAGGCAATCCACAGTTATAATTCCTTCGCTCTGCACATTGTCTTATGGTGTTTAACATTTGTGTGAAGTTTCATGAAAATATGTTAAGCAGATACAAAGTTATGGAGCCAACACAAATTAACGGAATCACGGAATTACGGAATTACGGAAAATGTTCAAAGGGCAATAACTCCAAAAGTAGGCAATCCACAGTTATAATTCCTTCGCTCTGCACATTGTCTTATGGTGTTTAACATTTGTGTGAAGTTTCATGAAAATATGTTAAGCAGATACAAAGTTATGGAACCAACACAAATTAACGGAATCACGGAATGACAGAAGGACATGGCAAATCCAATATAGCCCCACTTTTTCAAAGCGGGGCTATAATTATCTTTTCAGCTCCAATTAGCCAACCTTATTGTGCAGGCATAAGAACCACCTCACATTTGCTTTACACATTCCTGAAATAGGGGTGGTGGTGCTAGATATACCTTTATGCGGGATAAACGATTGATTTTTCAACAGAACTACTGCCACCAGTTGCAGGATTAACCCCCTTTGAACTGGATGCATTCTTCTGGCTTATATAAAACAGGCAACTATTTCCAAAGTTAAGTGTCTCATGTTCAGTTATTTTCAGATGTTTATCACCTCATTGTATGCTAGTGGACTCTTCCATTGCTATATGCTGGACAAGTCCATATGTCATATAAGGGGTTAAGAAAATGGTTGAACTTTCCGTAAACAGTGAACATTCTGTGGCATCTGATCTGAGCCTGAACAGTTTGTCAATGACTCGTTTGGGGTTTAATATTTGAGCCAGCGCATGATAAAACCTAAATAAGACCAGTGCGACCAGCAGAGACTCAAATCAACCTGGGCACCCATCCGTTATGACAAGACCTTTTGCTTATGCCTCTATGCATTGATATTAGCCTATAGTAGGTGCATGCAATCTGACAGCAAAGACTTGGATCAGACTGCACAAATGTGCAGGCTGATCTGAGTCTTCGCTGGTCGCTCAAACGTTCTTGTAGATTTTGTCATGCACTGGCTCATATAAAATGAGCTAATGGCCTCAAGTAGCTTACATATCAAATTTTATAGAAGCCTCTTTGGTGTAATAGTTCAGCTACTTGCCTCATAAACCAAGGGTTGGGGGTTTGATTCCATATTTTTTTTTCAGGTCTTTAAATCGACATACCATTTCCATATATCTTAGATGTATAACTCAAATAAACAAACCAAATTCAGTTTACTCACCAAATTGTAGACCGTGTTTATGTCTGTCTATAAGCTCTCCTGCTAACTCTAATTTCCCATCTTTGTTTAATCTATCATGACTGCCTAGGAAATGGCTAAGATGTAAAACTGTCATATGACGCTGCATTTCTTTAACCTAAACAAGAATAAACTACCGTCACTACCTGAATATTCTGACCAAGGACCACTTATTCAAAGCATTGTTACCTTAACTAGCCAGCCCCCGCCCATCGGGGCTTGAAGAAATAGATGGGTTGCACGATGCTTCCACGCAGAGCTGAAACCGACCCGCACACGAGTACTGGTAAACTGCTTAGAGGATCTAAGCCTGCCCAGGCAAAGCGATGCGAGAGTCGGACCGTCCATGTTTATAAATCCTATTTGTTTCATTGGGCAGCAGGGATTGAGATGTCATTTCATCTCAATGCCGGGTAATAGTCCCACAAAATTGGAAGCAAAGTCTCCAAAATGACCTTTACAGTGTTGATGGGGCGTTAAACCTCAAATCAAACAAACAAAACTTATCAAGCTTGTATGTGGTCAAAACATTAGATGTTCTAGTAAATACAGTATCAATTACATTGGTATTTTTGCCGAAAAATTGCAAGGAGCTTTTGCAAATTCAAAAGTTAACCATATTTTTTCGGCATAAATATTAGCATATTTGCCATGTTAAATAATTTGTTTGTTTGCTTTGAAATTAAACATCCCAGTCAACCGCATTTAGTATCATAATCAAGCCAGTCAGTTTACCAATTAACACGGTTAACAAGCACAATGCACATTCCTTCAGAAACTGACTACTGCCCTTCTTGAATCAGCAATAAGGAGGGAAAAAGATTTCATGATCAATCTCCACAAAACAACGTTGCCAACCCCGGCAGGTATCGAATCCGCATCCTCCTGATCACGAGTCAGACTTGCATCTGGGATGGATCCATCTTAAAACTGTCATATTCAAACCTGTGTTATAATGAACTCACTATCCTGTATTGATCGGAGGTCCTCCATATTAAAACAAGGTCACCCAATATTAAACCAAGGTCAAGTAATGCTAGGCTAAGGTCAAAAATCAATAATCATGTTTTTCAATTGTGTCAATTAATAAAATTGTCATTAATCAAGCAACCTTGCATTGGCCCAGCTACAGGTCCTTGGTCAGCTGCAATGGCCCTCGGCCTTGAGCCAAAACAGCAGACCTTGGACCTGCAACAGAGTCAATACGAAACTACTTGGTTAATAAAAACATAATAAAGACATTCATGTTTATCATATGACGTCGTGTATGAGAATGTAATAACGCCATGTAATAAATTCGATAATCCACTAGTGGTTTAAATATGGGTTACATGTATGAAGTCCTTAACGATGTCACGTACACTAATGGCGGAATATTGACATTTTTGTTATACAATCCTGAATAAAATGTGTTTTAAATGTCATCTGATAAATAGAATCTTCCATTGGTGCTCATGTATTATTAAATTTATTAAACTTGTTGAGGAAATAGGATAAAATGCTCGGCAAAACTCGCATTTTATCCCTTTGCCTCAACTTGTTTAATAAATTCAATAATACATGGACACTCAAGTAAGATCATCCATGTATATAATTTGACAAAGCTGAAAAGAAAATGTTTCATATATACTGTCTTCCTAGGGCCCTCCCTATTCACAGGATTTGTTTGTGTTGAGGTTCAATGTTCCCATCAACACTGTCATTTTGGAGATGTTACTCCCAAGTTTTGTGCAACTTTTAACTGACAATGACATGAAACAACATCTCAAGTCCTACAGCCTACTTACCAATACTCTAATGCTCGGTTTCAGCTCTGCACAGAAGAACCATGCAACCCAATCTATTTATCAAAGCCCCGATGGGCAGGGGTGCCATATTCACAGGGATATTATGTAGTAATTTGCAGCTATAAATTTGAATGGTTGGTCTGTCTGAGTTGATGTTGAACATTCCATGCATCTTTAAAAAGCTATAACCTGCTCTAAATTGGCAACAGCCTTCATCAAAACATTTCATTCAGTATCTTCATTGTTCACCATTCTCACAACTAAATATCTGATAGATCACAAGACAGAACATAATATTGGCTTATTCAAGATTTAACCCTTGTCCTGCTAATCCCGGATATGCCTTATCTTTGAAACAATGTAGATCCAGATCAGATGGCTTCTGACGAAGCCATCTGATCAGGATCTACATTGTTTGCCATTCAGATTGTGAATTTGTTGCAATAATTTGCATCAAGTAATCTGATTGGTTGATAATCAGTAGTGGGTGAGGCATATATAAATATTCAGCAGGACAAGGGTTAAGAAACCTTTAGAGTATAGATGGTCAAGCCTTATTTCTCTAAACATAAATAAAATTGCACCGTTGTCCACCCTAAACTTTCCGTGCTGATTAAAGGACTTTATCATATAACGTCGCGTCTGAGAGTGTAATAACGCCATGTAATATTTTCGATAATCCACTAGTGGATTAAATATGCAAATTAGCTGGATACGTCCCATAACGTTACATGTACGACGTCCTTAACGACATAGCGTTTACTAACGGCGGAACATTGCCATTTTTGTAAATAATCGTGAATAAAATGCGTTTTAAATGTCATATGATAAATAGAATCTTGCATTAGTGCTCATGTATTATTGAATTCATTAAACTCGTTGAGGAAAAGGGATAAAATGCTCGGCAAAGCCTCGCATTTTATCCCTTTTCCTCAACTCGTTTAATAAATTCAATAATACATGAACACTCATGTAAGATCCTCTATAACTTACATCTTTGGCAAAGCCTATTGCACCATCTTCACTGGACTGACACAAATCTTCGCTTATAGTGGATAAAAACTGCAAAACAAAATTGAAACTGTGTACAAAATTGAAACTGTGTCAAGCACAACATGTATAATACATCTATATCCATGATCAATAATAAAACTGCACTTGCTAAAGCTCTATGACTATATTTTCAAGGAGACAGAAAAATCATCTTTTAAGTACACCAACATACCATGGCCCCCGCCCGTTGGGGCTTGAAATAGATAGGCTGCATGATGCTTCCACGCGAGCTAAAACCGACACGCACGTGTGTATTGGTAAACTACTTAGAGGATCTACGTACATGTGATATTTTCTTGGACCCAAATAGGGAGATTTTGATTTTCAGATAGGGAGATTGGGGTCCCAAATCCGGAGATTTTTCCGCGGTAAAAAGTGATGTTATTTTTGGTTAAATTTACCTCTGAAGCACTTTTTCACCCATAACATGCCCATACATGTGATATTTTCTTGGACCCAAATAGGGAGATTTTGATTTTCAGATAGGGAGATTGGGGTCCCAAATCGGGAGATTTTTCCGCGGTAAAAAGTGATGTTATTTTTGGTTAAAATTTACCTCTGAAGCACTTTTTCACCCATAACATGCCAACACGACAATTGTTGTCTGCTTTGTCATCTGCATTAAAAATCTTTTTTGAAAACAGTGTGGGCCCAGATCAGACTGCAGAGCATTTTGATGACGGTCCACACTGTTTGCCTTTCTGCAAAAATATGTTATAAAAGCTTGGAAAAAGAAAGCAGCAGACGACAAACTTCCATTTTGTATTTTAATAGAGAGACAATTTCTCGGAAGAACGATCAAAGAACAAGCACTGACCAATAGATCCGTGTTAAATACCCACCTAGCACCTGGCAGAAAAAAAAACAACGTTCAGAATAACCACATAGCAAAAAATTACTCATACTCTTACATCCCTTCTCTTATCATCCCCAAAATGTGCCTCTGAACTTAGTCGGAACTAATAAGCATGCATGATTTTTATTGATTTAACTTGGGGGCATATTTTTTTCATAAAAGATCCATTAAAAACACGACAAAAATATTTTTCTCGCAAGCTAAAAATGAAACGGGTTTGAATAGAAAATTTCACCCTGCAAAACTCCGGTTCTATGTTTATTAATAAATGAAAAACTAAATACAGATGCTTAGAAAATACCAGCGTCTGCTCTGCTCTGTTTTGGCGGGAAAAATATTTAGTGCGTTCACCTGTCAAAGGCCAAAAAGCATGCACGAATTTTCATTGGTGTCACATGGGGCATATTTCTTTCTTCCGTTAAATAGAGAATGTCACCAAGTAATTACCCAGTTATATGATTAATAAAAGAATAACGGTTTACAGACGCGTAGAAAAACAAGAGGGCCCAGAGGGCCCTGGTTCGCTCACCTGATCCAATGTATAACAAGTGGGCCCCGGGCAGGGTCAATTTTGGCCCCAGGGCTATAATTTGAACAATCTTGGTAGAGGTCCACAAGATGAAGCTTCATATCGAATATGAAAGACCTGGGCTTTCTGGTTTCAGAGAAGAAGATTTTAAAGGTTTACCCTGCATATAGAAGTCTATGTAAAACAAGATTTTCCCTATATAAGTCTATGTTAAACCAAAGGGCCCCGGAGCAGGGGCATTTTTGGCCCCAGGGCTATAATTTGAACAATCTTGGTAGAGGTCCACTAGCTGAAGCTTCATAACAAATATCAAAGACCTAAGCCTTGTGTTTCAGAGAAGATGATTTTTATAAGATTTTCCCTATATAAGTCTATGTAAAACCAAAGGGCCACATGGCGGAGGCATTTATGGTCTCAGGGCTATAATTTGAACAATCTTTATAGAGGTCCACTAGCTGAAGCTTCATAACAAATATCGAAGACCTAAGCCTTGTGGTTTCAAAGAAGAAGATTTTTCAAGATTTTCCCTATATACGTCTATGTAAAACCAAAGGGCCCCTGTGTGGGGGCATTTTTGGCCCCAGGGCTATAAGTTGAACAATCTTGGTAGAGGTCCACAAGATGAAGCTTCATACCAAATATCAAAGACCTGGGCCTTGCAGTTTCAGAGAAGATTTTTCAAGATTTTCCCTATATAAGCCTATGTAAAACAAAAGGTCCCTGGTGCGGGGGCATTTTTGGCCCCAGCACTACAATTTGAATAATCTTGGTAGGGGTCCACTAGATGAAGCTTCATACCAAATATCAAAGACCTGGGCCTTGCGGTTTCAGAGAAGATCTTTTTTCAAGATTTTCCCTATATAAGCCCATGTAAAACCAAAGGGCCCCGGTGTGGGGGGCATTTTTAGCTCCAGCACTATAATTTGAACAATCTTGGTAGGGGTCCACTAGATGAAGCTTCATACCAAATATCAAAGACCTGGGCCTTGCGGTTTCAGAGAAGAAGATTTTTAAAGATTTTCCCTATATAAGCCTATGTAAAACAAAAGGGCCCTGGTGCGGTGGCATTTTTGGCCCCAGCACTATAATTTGAACAATCTTGGTAGGGGTCCACTAGATGAAGCTTCATACCAAATATCAAAGACCTGGGCCTTGCGGTTTCAGAGAAGAAGATTTTTCAAGATTTTCCCTATATAAGCCCATGTAAAACCAAAGTGCCCCCGTGTGGGGGCATTTTTAGATCCAGCACTATAATTTGAACAATCTTGGTAGGGGTCCACCAGATAAAGCTTCATACCAAATATCAAAGACCTGGGCCTTGGGGTTTCAGAGAATAGATTTTTAAAGATTTTCCCTATATAAGCCCATGTAAAACCAAAGGGCCCCCGTGCGGGGGCATTTTTGGCCCCAGCACTATAATTTGAACGATCTTGGTAGGGGTCCACTAGATGTAGCTTCATACCAAATATCAAAGACCTGGGCCTTGCGGTTTCAGAGAAGATTTTTCAAGATTTTCCCTATATAAGCCCATGTAAAACCAAAGGGCCCCCGTGCGGGGGCATTTTTAGCTCCAGCACTATAATTTGAACTAGACAAAAGTGCCCAGTGGGGCACGTATACCCCCGGCCAGTGCCATCACCTCAGCTGAAAATAGCAATGTCAAAAGCTTCTTTGCATATACAGAACTACAAAGGGAAATTACTCTAAAAGGCCTGACCCCTTGGCCCTTATTTTCTTTCCCACAATACAACTAGTCATACTAATCATGTTTGCAAAATTTCAAGTTTCTATGTACAGTAGTTATTGAGAAATCTTTGACACAAAATAAAAATATACACTATTAAACAGCAAGAACTACGAAGGGAAATAACTCTAAAAGGTCTGACCCCTTGGCCCTTATTTTCTTTCCCAAAATACGAGTAGTCATACTGATCATGTGTGCAAAATTTCAAGTTTCTATGTGAAGCAGTTCCTGAGATATCTTTGACACAAAATAATCAAAAGCTTCTTTGCATATACAGAACTACAAAGGGAAATAACTCTAAAAGGCCTGAACCCTTGGCCCTTATTTTCTTTCCCACAATACAACTAGTCATACTGATCATGTTTGCAAAATTTCAAGTTTCTATGTACAGTAGTTATTGAGAAATCTTTGACACAAAATAAAAATATACACTATTTAACAGCAAGAACTACAAAGGGAAATAACTCTAAAAGGCCTGACCCCTTGGCCCTTATTTTCTTTCCCACAATACAAGTAGTCATACTGATCATGTGTGCAAAATTTCAAGTTTCTATGTGAAGCAGTTCCTGAGATATCTTTGACACAAAATAATTGTTTACGGACAGACAGACAGACGGAAAAGACAAAAACTATATACCCCCATTGCATACTTCGTATGCCGGGGGTATAACAATCTTGGTAGGGGTCCACTAGATGAAGCTTCATACCAAATATCAAAGACCTGGGCCTTGCGGTTTCAGAGAAGAAGATTTTTTAAGATTTTCCCTATATAAGCCCATGTAAAACCAAAGGGCCCCCGTGCGGGGGCATTTTTGGCCCCAGCACTATAATTTGAACAATCTTGGTAGGGGTCCACTAGATGAAGCTTCATACCAAATATCAAAGACCTGGGCCTTGCGGTTTCAGAGAAGAAGATTTTTTAAGTTTGCGGTGAAAAAAATCTATTTTTGGCTACTGTGACCTATATGTGCAACGGACCGGAACCATTTGAACAACTTTGAAAGGGGACCACCTAAGGATCATTCCTGTGAAGTTTGGTCAAAATACGATCAGTGGTTTAGGAGGAGATGTCGTTTGAAGAAAAGTTTACGGACGCACGCACGCACGCACACACGGATGCACGCACGGACGCAGGCACGGACGCACGACGGACGACGCACAAAAAGTGATCCCAAAAGCTCACCTTGTCACTACGTGACAGGTGAGCTAAAAACAGCGTCTGCTTTGCTCTGTTTTGGCGGGAATAATATTTAGCGTCTACACGTGTCAATTACAAAGGGATTAAATAAGCTATAACTGGTATACTTGATTGACTAGTTTTCACACCTTGTCACATTGTTAATTGTCGGCTTATCAATAAGGCCTGCCTCGAGTGTAAACGGTTTAATAGCGTTGGCAACTTGAGCAAATCGGTGATCAGTAATAAATGTATGCAAACATCACATTTCTTCCTTATTGAATTTCTCGCTTTTTATCACATTGTTTGCGGCTTGTTTGCGGGTTGCATTTTAATAATTGTATTTGCCAGTACGTTCTTTTCATATTGCGATATTATACTTGTGCAGGTGTGTATTGCAATTTACCTGCATACTGCCTAGCGTAAATACACTGACGGTTAACCGCATAGGTATTTTACAGTGGTTAACACTAAATTGGTCGGTCGGCGGAAAACTACTATAGGAAAATTGTCGTGTCCGGAGATTAGGGCCGTCGGATGGGAGACCGGGAGATGGGGTTCGAAATCGGGATATCCCGACGAAATCGGGAGATATCACATGTATGGATCTAAGACCGCCCAGGCATAGCGATGCGAGTCGGACCGTCCATGCTTATAAAACCTATTGGTTTCATTTCAATGACCTTTACAGTGTTGACATAGTGTTTCCCCCAGCCCTTTTTAGCATGGCGCGGCGCCATGCCCCTTTTCTCTAGCGCCATGCCCTTTTTTCAAGCGCCATGCCCTTTTGTAGATAGAGTAAATGTTGAACTACATTTTGGTACAAAAATCACTGAAATTGACCAAAAAATAAAAAAGTTATGCCTGTTTGAATAAGGACTATTTCAGACACTTTTTAGCAACAAATTTTTGGTTGACTGCTAATCCCCTTGTTTATAGTACTTAATTAATTCACTTTTAGAAGTCACACCTGTGTTTTGATAACAAATGTGAGTGACACCAATTAAACAATTGAAGTGTGAAAATGAGCCTGGCCAGTATCATGTCAGTGTTTGTTGTATTAGAGAATGGGAGCTGTGGCCCAAATATGCACCAAATTTATCTTGTTTGTATCAGTGATCAACTTGATTACAAAACTTAAACTTCTTTGTACCAATGGTGAATGTGACATATCTCTTCAGTTATCATAATAAAACTTTACATAAAAGACAAAGGGTAAGCATGGTGCGAGAAGGATCTTTTTGTTTCAAGTTGAGAGACTGATGTGCCCTTTTAACAAGGTTGTGCATGTCAGTGTGCCCTTTTTACATTGCAGTGCGTATTTAAAGTGCCCTTTTTATATATTTTCACGCGTTGAAAGTGCCCTTTTTCCTGACCAGCACCATGCCCTTTTTGGGAGCTGGGGGAAACACTATGACAGGGGCGTTAAACCTCAAATGAAACAAACACCAACATACCAGAAAAAGTTTGCTGCCCTCTTCGCAGGTAAAACAAATTTCGCAGACATGAAGATGCTTCTGTTTTGTTTGTTTGTCTGATTTGAGGTTTAACATCCCCGTCAACACTGTAAAGGTCATTTTGGAGATGTTGCTTCCAATTTTGTGGGACTTTTACCCGACCTTGAGATGAAATGACATCTCAAGCCCTGCGAGCCAATGACTCCAATAGGGTTTATTAGCATGGACGGGCCGACACACACCGCTTTGCCTGGGCAGGCTTAGATCCTCTAAGGGGTTTACCAGTACTCGTGTGCGGGTCGGTTTCAGCCCTGCGTGGATGCAGCCCATCTATTTCTTCAAGCACGGATGGGCGGGGGCCGAAGATGCTTCTGTGGTGGCATTATCTTTTTAAACACTGAAACAGGAAAATTTGCTTGAAGAGAATAAGTCCTTTTTGTAAACTCAATATTGAAAATATAGTCTCACTTTATGGTGTAAATATCTGTTTTAACCCTTGTCCTGCTGAGTGTGGATATGTTTGGTCTTTCAAACAATGCAGATCCAGATCAGATGGCTTCTGAAGAAGCCATCTGATCAGGATCTTCATTGTTTGTCATTCAGTTTATGAATTTGTTGCAATGATTTGCATCAAGAAATCTGATTGGTTGATAATCAGTGGTGGGTGTGGCCTATTTAAATATTCAGCAGGTCAAGGGTTAAGGACTGACTTAGTTTACCTGTGCAGAGCAAAAGATACAAGTTGTTATTTATGAGCAGGAAAGACTCGTATGAGGCCTGAAGATCTATGCAGTCTTATCAGATATTGTGGGCCATCTGTAGGTCACAGACAATACTCATAACCCTTTAAACTGAGATCCCAATAAAAATGGGATCTGCTGTTAAAGGAAAGAATTTGCTCCTCAGGAGCAAATTCTTTCCTTTAACAGCAGACTTGTAAGGTAACTCCATCAGTTTCTGATCATTGCCTTCACTTCTATTTTGATAGAGTTGCCTTGATCCAAGGTACATCTATTTTCTGAGACACAATCCAGAGAGACTCACCCGACTAACTTCATATGGTGCAAGTATAAGTATACACTGAGAGAGACTCTCCTGCCTGACTTCATCTAGTGTAAGTATACAAAGGTTAGACACAGTCCAGAGAGACCCACCTAACTTTCTCTGGTATAAGTATAGACACAGTCGAGAGATACTCACATGACTAACTTCATCTGGTGTAAGTATGCACAGGTAAGACACAGTCTAGAGATACTCACCTGACTAGTTTCATCTGGTTTAAGTATACACTGGTAAGACACAGTCGAGAGATACTCACATGACTAGTTTCATCTGGTGTAAGTATACACAGGTAAGACACAGTCGAGAGATACTCACCTGACTAGTTTCATCTGGTGTAAGTATACACAGGTACGACACAGTCGAGAGATACTCACCTGACTAGTTTCATCTGGTGTAAGTATACACTGGAAAGACACAGTCGAGAGATACTCATCTGACTAGTTTCATCTGGTGTAAGTATACACTGGTAAGACAAAGTCGAGAGATACTCACATGACTTACTTCATCCGGTGTAAGTATACACTGGTAAGACACAGTCGAGAGATACTCACATGACTAACTTCATCTGGTGTAAGTATACACAGGTAAGACACAGTCGAGAGATACTCACCTGACTAGTTTCAACTGGTGTAAGTATACACTGGTAAGACACAGTCGAGAGATACTCACATGACTAACTTCATCTGGTGTAAGTATACACAGGTAAGACACAGTCGAGAGATACTCACCTGACTAGTTTCATCTGGTGTAAGTATACACAGGTAAGACACAGTCGAGAGATACTCACCTGACTAGTTTCATCTGGTGTAAGTATACACAGGTAAGACACAGTCGAGAGATACTCACCTGACTAGTTTCATCTGGTGTAAGTATACACAGGTAAGACACAGTCGAGAGATACTCACCTGACTAGTTTCAACTGGTGTAAGTATACACTGGTAAGACACAGTCTAGAGAGACTCACCTGACTAGTTTCATCTGGTGTAAGTATACACAGGTAAGACACAGTCGAGAGATACTCACCTGACTAGTTTCATCTGGTGTAAGTATACACAGGTAAGACACAGTCGAGAGATACTCACCTGACTAACTTCTTCTGGTGTAAGTATACACAGGTAAGACACAGTCGAGAGATACTCACCTGACTAGTTTCATCTGGTGTAAGTATACACTGGTAAGACACAGTCTAGAGATACTCACCTGACTAGTTTCATCTGGTGAAAGTATACACTGGTAAGATACAGTCTAGAGATACTCACCTGACTAGTTTCATCTGGTGTAAGTATACACTGGTAAGACACAGTCTAGAGATACTCACCTGACTAGTTTCATCTGGTGTAAGTATACACTGGTAAGACACAGTCGAGAGATACTCACCTGACTAGTTTCATCTGGTGTAAGTATACACTGGTAAGACACAGTCGAGAGATACTCACCTGACTAGTTTCATCTGGTGTAAGTATACACTGGTAAGACACAGTCGAGAGATACTCACCTGACTAGTTTCATCTGGTGTAAGTATACACTGGTAAGACACAGTCGAAAGATACTCACCTGACTAGTTTCATCTGGTGTAAGTATACACAGGTAAGACACAGTCTAGAGATACTCACCTGACTAGTTTCATCTGGTGTAAGTATAAGTATACACAGGTAAGACACAGTCGAGAGAGACTCTCCTGACTAACTTCATATAGTGTAAGTATAAGTATACACAGGTAAGACACAGTCGAGAGATACTCACCTGACTAGTTTCATCTGGTGTAAGTATACACTGGTAAGACACAGTCTAGAGATACTCACCTGACTAGTTTCATCTGGTGTAAGTATACACTGGTAAGACACAGTCGAGAGATACTCACCTGACTAGTTTCAACTGGTGTAAGTATACACTGGTAAGACACAGTCTAGAGATACTCACCTGACTAGTTTCAACTGGTGTAAGTATACACTGGTAAGACACAGTCAAAGGAAACTCACCTGACTAGTTTCAACTGGTGTAAGTATACACTGGTAAGACACAGTCGAGAGATACTCACATGACTAACTTCATCTCGTGTAAGTATACACTGGTAAGACAAAGTCGAGAGAGACTCACCTGACTAACTTCATCTGGTGTAAGTATACACTGGTAAGGCACAATCTAGAGATACTCACCTAATTTCAGCTGGTATGAATATAGACAAACGTGAGAGAGACTCCCCTGGCTAACTTCATCTGGTATAAATATACAAAGGTAAGACACAGTCCAGAGAGACCCACCTTACTTTCATCTGGTGTAAGTATACACTGGTAAGACACAGTCTAGAGATACTCACCTGACTAGTTTCTACTGGTGTAAGTATACACTGGTAAGACACAGTTGAGAGATACTCACATGACTAACTTCATCTGGTGTAAGTATACACTGGTAAGACAGTCGAGAGATACTCACATGACTAACTTCATCTGGTGTAAGTATACACTGGTAAGACACAGTCTAGAGAGACTCACCTGACTAGTTTCATCTGGTGTAAGTATACACTGGTAAGACACAGTCTAGAGATACTCACCTGACTAGTTTCAACTGGTGTAAGTATACACTGGTAAGACACAGTCGAGAGATACTCACCTGACTAGTTTCATCTGGTGTAAGTATACACAGGTAAGACACAGTCGAGAGATACTCACCTGACTAACTTCTTCTGGTGTAAGTATACACAGGTAAGACATAGTCGAGAGATACTCACCTGACTAACTTCTTCTGGTGTAAGTATACACTGGTAAGACACAGTCGAGAGATACTCACATGACTAACTTCATCTGGTGTAAGTATACACTGGTAAGACACAGTCTAGAGATACTCACCTAACTTCATCTGGTGTAAGTATACACTGGTAAGGCACAGTCGAGAGAGACTCACCTAACTTCATCTGATGTAAGTATACACTGGTAAGACACAGTCTAGAGATACTCACCTAACTTCATCTGGTGTAAGTATACCCTGGTAAGACACAGTCTAGAGATACTCATCTAACTTCATCTGGTGTAAGTATACACTGGTAAGACACAGTCTAGAGATACTCACCTGACTAGTTTCATCTGGTGTAAGTATACACTGGTAAGACACAGTCTAGAGATACTCACCTAACTTCATCTGGTGTAAGTATACACTGGTAAGACACAGTCTAGAGATACTCATCTAACTTCATCTGGTGTAAGTATACACTGGTAAGGCACAGTCGAGAGAGACTCACCTAACTTCATCTGGTGTAAGTATACACTGGTAAGACACAATCGAGAGAGACTCACCTAACTTCATCTGATGTCAGTATACACTGGTAAGACACAACTTCATCTGGGTATAAGGAGACTCACCTGACTAACTTCATCTGGTGTAAGTATACACAGGTAAGATCTGAGATCACCGAAGCAACAAAACCTATCACCAAACATCTTGAAATAATTCGTAAATAATTCTAATGGTTCTCCTGAAATACATAAATATTATTGTTGGAGCCATATCAAAAGAAAACCTGTTTTTGCCATTTCAAACAATGATGAGCGCCCCCGCCCATAGGGGCTTGAAGAAATATATGGGCTGCATGATGCTTCCACGCAGAGCTGAATCCGGCCCACACACTAGTACTGGTAAACCGCTTAGAGGATCTAAGCCTCTCCAGGAACCGCAGTGCCAGGCGGACCGTCCATGCTAATAAACCCTATTGGTTTCAATGGGAGACAGGGATTGAGATGTCATTTCATCTCAATGTCGGGAAAAAAGTCCCACAAAAATTGAAAGCAATGTCTCCAAAATGACCTTTACAGTGTTGACGGGGATGTTAAACATCAAATCAAACAAAAATCAAACAATGATGGTGCAGATAAACATGCACATCTGCACGGTCTGATCAGCACCTAGCTGGGGTAATTCCTCTAATTTGCATATCTAAATTGTCACAACTCTTGTCAATCTGGGGCCAGTTGTTCAAAGCATCGTTAGCTTAACGAGCTCGTTAGTGGTCATATTGTTAACTCTTCTAGCAATTTTAATATTTAAAATTTTGGTATTTTTGCTGAAAAAATGTGAGCAGCTTTTGCGGATGCAAAAGCTGCTCACATTTTTTTCAGCAAAAATATTAGCATATTTGCCACAATAAATGATCAAAATTTTAACAATACGTTAACTAACGATGTCGTTAGTTTTGAACAACTGGCCCCTGAGTAGCTCAACAGGCTGGTTTGTGTTTTACCTGGTTCATGAATCCTGAAGACGGGATTGCTCTTGATGAGGATCGTTACACCTTTGAGCTTCATTTTTACTTCAAATGACTACAACTGTAAACTGTATCCAACTCCAAATCAAAAACACTATTTAAACATTCAGTAAACTGCTCATCAAATGTGTGTGTGTGTGAATTCGGGTTTAATGTCGCTTTCAACAATTTTTCAGTCAAATCACGACGGTGTCTGGTTGCGACAGGGAGCTCAATGCTCACTTTTATAGTGCTGCCTCACTGAAGTATCCTGTCCCAGACACATTACATGATACCACACCCAGTCACATTATCCTGACACTGGATCGACCAGTCCTAGCTCTACCCCGTAAATCTGAGTGCCAAACGAGAAGCAGCTAGTACCATTTTTAACGACTTTGGTATGTCGCGGCCTGGAATCGAACCCGTGACCTCCCGTTCCCCGGAGCGGACACTCTACCAACTGAGCTATCAGGGCCGGTCATCAAATGTGTAGACCACATTAAGCATACATTTATAGACAATCCTATATACTATACAGACAACCCTCTTTATACCAAGAAATCTTTCTACGGTCATTCTCCACCTTCCGCTGATTCAAGAAGGGCAGTTGTCAGTTTCTGGCAAAAGAATATGCACTGTACTGGTTAACAGCTAATGTATAAGCCTCCCCAGGAAGAGTGTGGATAGGTGAACTGACCGGCTCAAAAATGACTTAAAATAGTGTTGACTGGGCCATTTAACTCCAATACAAACAAAATCTTTATACCAACATTTTATATAATAACGACAATTTCAATCGAACTTATCTTTCGCTCAAGATGGGAGGAATGAAGAATATTGTATTTGCTATTAAACAAACCCAAACAACAACAATGTTGTGGATATTTGTCAGAATCACCTCAGCGAGGTGCAGACAGAATGGCAAACAGTGTAGATCCCTTATCACTCTCCTCCTTCATGAGCAGTATGATCTGGGTCTGCACTGTCTGCTTAGGCCTGTATGTCCCAATACTTAAGATCATTACAGCATGCTCCTCAGCTGACCTCTATTATGGAGCCGGACAAACATATTTGAAAGAGTTGCCTCTCCTGCATGAGTCTATCATAATGATCCTAAGTATTGGGACACACAGGCCTAAGCAAAAAAGTGCAGACCCAGATCAGACTGCTCCTGAAGGAGCTTTCTTATCAGGATCTATAGTGTTTGCCATTCTGTCTGCACCTTTAGGACTCTGCTGGATCATGGAACAATTTTTTTTAAAATTTTAGGAGAATTGCAGTATGTTCTCAAGGTGTCCAAACTTTTACGGTATTTTCTGTTTCTACATGCACTTCACTGCCTGGACAGTTTAGTGCTGGGAAAATATCAAAGTCAAAACTGACATACCATATGCTCGCTGAGGTTCATCTATGGAAATCTGTAACTGTTTGATAAGTTCTAGTTGAGCAAGGAAGGGGCCTCTAACAGGTCTGTCAGTACTAGTGTTGATACACTCCTGTATAAAACTTGATGCTTTCTCTGGTGTATGGTCTACAATCTCACTGAAAAATTTCGAAGTACAGTGAAATTCCGCTATTAAGACCACCTAAAAATAAGACCAATTCTGCTTTAGAAAGTTTATTTAGAGGGTGATGTTATTTTTTTCTTCACATTATCTGCATACAATGTCCTCTGATCAGGGACCACCTTTGGGACTGTTCAAAAGTGGTCTTAAAGACCACTTTTGAACAGTCCCAAAGGTGGTCTTAATAAAGGAATTTTACTTTATTTGAGCTGCACAAGAAGAAAATAGGTTTAGTTTGTTTTGAGTTTGACCGCTCAGTCAACACTATTTAGGTCAGAACACAGGGCCTAACAAATCCATTGCCCAGTTGCCAATGACATGTCAAAGTTTTGGTGGAGAAAGTGTTTTGTTTTTTTTATTTACCTGCACAGAAAACGTGTATGAAATGTATAGGAAATACAGTAAAATTCCTATATAAAGACCACCTTTGGGACTGTTCAAAAGTGGTCTTAAATGGTCTTTAAGACCACTTTTGAACAGTCCCAAAGGTGGTGTCTGACCAGATGACAATGTATGCAGAAAACAGAAGGAAAAAATATCTGCAGCTTTCTAAATAAGTTTTTGAAAGTAGAATTAGGTGGTCTTAATAGCGGAATTTTATTGTACTGTAATTCTGAGCCATTTGGAAGATGCTATGGATGCTCGGCAAGTGGCTGAAGGTTGTATTTGCTAGGCGCTGACAACAGGCCAGTCATTTTTCCTAACTATATTTTTCCTTGGCAAGCTTATACATAAGTTGATAATCAGTACAGTGCACATTCCTCCGCCAGAAACTGACAACTGCCTGAATCACAGGAAGGGAGAGAATTACCATAGAAAAGATTTCATTGCTCACCTGATCTTTATGGTAGGTAGTATAAGGTGGAGTGGAGGGTTTGAGCAATTTTGGATGACAGCGACCCATGGAACATTTTTGTGAAATTATTTCAAAAGCAATCTACCTATTTAGGAATTGAAGTCATTTTAAGGGTTATATATATATATATTTTTCTGGTGGCTATCGTATTCAGTGGAAAATTGTCAGAGGGTCACTCATCGAACATTCCTACAAAATTGTTTGACAATACAGAGCTGACTTGTATGCCACTATCCGGGCACCTTGTGAACACTGAGGGTCAGGTCCTAGTGCACCAGATGGAGATGAATGGACTGAGTCTAACTAACAACGACCCACATGGTGACAAATGACAAGTGTGTGTGTGTAGGGGGGGGGGGGATCACTTTGTAAACAAGAGGGCCATGATGGCCCTGGATCGCTCACCTGATCCAAAGAGTAACAAGTGGGCCCCGGGGAGGGCCATTATTGACCCCAGGGTTATAATGTGCATAATGTTGAGGGAGGTCTAAAAGGTGAAGCTTCATACCAAATATCAACAAAGGCTATAATTTCGAACAATCTTGGCAAAGGTCCACTAGATGAAGCTACACACCAAATATCAAAGACCTGGGCCTTGCGGTTTCAGAGAAGAAGGTTTTTTTTTAAGATATTCCCTACATAAGCTTATGTAAAACCAAATGGCCCCGGGGCGGGGGCATTTTTGGCCTCAGGGCTATAATTTGAACAATCTTGAAAGGGGTCCAATAGATGAAGCTTCATACCAAATAGCAAAGACCTGGGCCTTGCAGTTTCAAAGAAGAAGATTTTCAAAGATTATCTCTATATAAGTCTATGTAAAACCAAAGGGCCCCGGGCCAGGGCCATTTGTGGCCCCAAGGGCTATAATTTGAACAATCTTGGTAGAGGTCAACTAGATGAAGCTCCATACCAAATATCAAAGACCATCGCCTTGCAGTTTCAGAGAAGAAGATTTTTAAAGATTTCCCTATATAAGTCTATGTAAAACCAAAGGGTCTCAGGCAGGGGCATTTTGGGCCCAAGCACTATAATTAGAACAATCTTGATAGAGGTCCACTAGATGAAATTTCACACCAAATATCAAAGACCTAGGCCTTGTGGTTTCAGAGAAGAAGATTTTTTGAAAGAGTTTCCCTATATAAGTCTATGTAAAACCAAAGGGCCCGGGGGGGGTGGGGGGGGACATTTTTGGCCCCAGGGCTATAATTTGAACAATCTTGATAGAGGTCCACTAGCTGAAGCTTCATACCAAATAGCAAAGACCTGGGCCTCGTGGTTTCAGAGAAGATTTTTAAAGATTTTCCCTATATAAGTCTATGTAAAACCAAAGGGCCCTGTGGCGGGGGCATTTTTGGTCCCAGGGCTATAATTTGAACAATCTTGATAGAGGTCCACTAGCTGAAGCTTCATAACAAATATCAAAGACCTAAGCCTTGTGGTTTCAGAGAAGAAGATTTTTAAAGATTTTCCCTATATAAGTCTATGTAAAACCAAAGGGCCCTGTGGCGGGGGCATTTTTGGTCCCAGGGCTATAATTTGAACAATCTTGATAGAGGTCCACTAGCTGAAGCTTCATAACAAATATCAAAGACCTAAGACTTGTGGTTTCAGAGAAGAAGATTTTTAAAGATTTTCCCTATATAAGTCTATGTAAAACCAAAGGGCCACATGGCGGGGGCATTTTTGGTCTCTGGGCTATAATTTGAACAATCTTGGTAGAGGTCCACTAGCTGAAGCTTCATAACAAATATCAAAGACCTAAGCCTTGTGGTTTCATAGAAGAAGATTTTTAAAGATTTTCCCTATATAAGTCTATGTAAAACCAAAGGGCCACATGGCGGGGGCATTTTTGGTCTCTGGGCTATAATTTAAACAATCTTGATAGAGGTCTACTAGATGAAATTTCACACCAAATATCAAAGACCTAGGCCTTGTGGTTTCAGAGAAGAAGATTTTTTGAAAGATTTTCCCTATATAAGTCTATGTAAAACCAAAGGGCCCCGGAGCGGGGGCATTTTTGGTCCCAGGGCTATAATTTGAACAATCTTGATAGAGGTCCACTAGCTGAAGCTTCATAACAAATATCAAAGACCTAAGCCTTGTGGTTTCAGAGAAGAAGATTTTTAAAGATTTTCCCCATATAAGTCTATGTAAAACCAAAGGGCCCTGTGGCGGGGGCATTTTTGGTCCCAGGGCTATAATTTGAACAATCTTGATAGAGGTCCACTAGCTGAAGCTTCGTAACAAATATCAAAGACCTAAGCCTTGTGGTTTCAGAGAAGAAGATTTCTAAAGATTTTCCCTATATAAGTCTATGTAAAACCAAAGGGCCACATGGCGGGGGCATTTTTGGTCTCTGGGCTATAATTTAAACAATCTTGATAGAGGTCTACTAGATGAAATTTCACACCAAATATCAAAGACCTAGGCCTTGTGGTTTCAGAGTAGAAGATTTTTTGAAAGATTTTCCCTATATAAGTCTATGTAAAACCAAAGGGCCCCGGAGCGGGGGCATTTTTGGTCTCTGGGCTATAATTTGAACAATCTTGATAGAGGTCCACTAGCTGAAGCTTCATAACAAATATCAAAGACCTAAGCCTTGTGGTTTCATAGAAGAAGATTTTTAAAGATTTTCCCTATATAAGTCTATGTTAAACCAAAGGGCCACATGGCGGGGGCAGTTTTGGTCTCTGGGCTATAATTTGAACAATCTTGTTAGAGGTCCACTAGCCGAAGCTTCATGACAAATATCAAAGACCTAAGCCTTGTGGTTTCATAGAAGAAGATTTTTAAAGATTTTCCCTATACTCGTAAGTCTATGTAAAACCAAAGGGCCCTGGAGCGGGGTCATTTTTGTCCCCAGGGCTATAATTTGAACATTCTTGGTAGAGGTCCACAAGATGAAGCTTCATACCAAATATCAGAGACCTAGGCCTTGCAGTTTCAAAGAAGATTTTTAAAGATTTTCCCTACATAAGCCTATGTAAAACCAAAGGGCCCCGGGGCGGGGGAATTTTTGGCCAGAGCACTATAATTTGAACAATCTTGGTAGGGGTCCACTAGATGAAGCTTTATACCAAATATCAAAGACCTGGGCCTTGCAGTTTCAGAGAAGAATATTTTTAAAGATTTTCCCTATTTAAACCTATGTAAAACCAAAGGGCCCCGGAGCGGGGGCCATTTTTGGCCCCAGGGCTATAATTTGAACAATCTTGGTAGAGGTCCAATAGATGAAGCTTCATACCAAATAGCAAAGACCTGGGCCTTGCAGTTTCAGAAAAGAAGATTTTTAAAGATTTCCCTATATAAGCCAATGTAAAATAAAAGGGCCACGGGGTGGGGGCATTTTTGGCCCCAGCACTATAATTTGAACAATCTTGGTAGGGGTCCACTAGATGAAGCTTCATACCAAATATCAAAGACCTGGGCCTTCCGGTTTCAGAGCAGAAGATTTTTAAAGATTTTCCCTATATAAGCCCATGTAAAACCAAAGGGCCCCGGGGCGGGGGCATTTTGGGCCCCAGCACTATGATTTGAACAATCTTGGTAGGGGTCCACTAGATGAAGCTTCATACCAAATATCAAAGACCTGGGCCTTGCGGTATCAGAGAAGATTTTTAAAGATTTTCCCTATTTAAGCCCAGGTAAAACCAAAGGGCCCCGGTGCGGGGGCATTTTTGGCCCCAGCACTATAATTTGAACAATCTTGGTAGGGGTCCACTAGATGAAGCTTCATACCAAATATCAAAGCCCTGGACCTTGCGGTTTCAGAGAAGAAGATTTTTTAAGTTTTCGGTGAAAAAAATCTATTTCTGGCTCCTGTGACCGGAACAACTTTGAAAGGGGACTACCTAAGGATCATTCCTGTGAAGTTTGGTCAAAATACGACTAGTGGTTTAGGAGATGTCGTTTGAAGAAATTGTTTACGCACGGACGGACGAACGCACACACACACGACGGACAAAAAGTGATCCCAAAAGCTCACCTTGTCACTACGTGACGGTGAGCTAAAAAGGTAGCACTTTATTCATAAAATACCCCACCTGACCAAGATATTGTCAAGATGATAATTCTGAGCAAATTAATGAAGATTGGACCAAAACTGTGGCCTCTTGAGTGTTGACAAAGTTTTTCTATGTTTTAGCCTACTGTCCTACTTTTTGATCTGACATGACCCATATTCGAACTTGACCTAGATATTGTTATGATGATCATTCTGAGCAACTTTGATGACTGTGGCCTCTAGTGTTGACAAGGTTTTTCTATGATTTGACCTACTGACATACTTTTTGACACAAAATGACCCATATTCAAACTTGACCTAGATATTGCCATGATGGTCATTCTGAGCAAGTTTGATGATGATTGGTTTTTCTATGCTTTGACCTACCGACCTACTTTTTTACCCGACCCACATTCAGACTTGACCTAGATATTGTCAAGATTATCATTCTGAGCAAGTTTGATGATTATTGGACCTAAATTGCAGCCTCTAGAGTGTAAACAATGTTTTTCTATGATTTGACCTACTGACCTACTTTTTGACCCTATATGACCCATATTCGAACCTGACCTAGATATTGTCTAGATGATCATTCTGAGCAAGCTAGGAAAAACAACTCTCATAATGCATGAATGACAGGCAATTATATTTTTCTTCCTTTTTACTCGGACCACTGATACAGGAAAGAATTTGCTCCCTTCCTCTTTTACAGGAATGAATTTGCTCCCTTCCTCTCTTTCAGGAATGAATTTGCTCCCTTCCTCTCTTACAGGAAAGAATTTGCTCCCTTCCTCTCTTACAGGAATGAATTTAATCCCTTCCTCTTTTACAAGGAATAATTTGTTCCCTTCCTCTCTTGTTTACAGGAAAGAATATGCTCTCTTCCTCTCTTACGGGAAATAATTTGCTCGCTATAATCTTTCCCGTAAGAGTGGTCTCTATTTTGTGAGTGGTCTCAATTTAGTGAGCAGTACTGTGCAGCAATAGTTCTAGAATTTTCTTTGGCATTCACTTATTTTCCTTCTTGGTATGTCACTGGAAACAGACTGAGGCAATTCTAACCAGAACCCACAACATACTGTCGGCCCTCTTTATACCGACTTTCAACGGAACAGCAAAACTCTTTATAATGACAATTTCAATGAAACACATCCCTAGCTCATGTGGAGACATATTAATGAGGATATTTAGGAATATTTTGGCTATTTTATACTGCAAGTAACAAAGGTGGATACTTGTGGATGTTGTGAAAGAAAGAAATGTTGTGGATAATTGTTAGAATCGATTCTTACAAATATCCACAAGAAATGTTGTGGATATGTTAGAATCGCCTCACTGAGGCGATTCTAACAAATATCCACAACATTTCTTTCTTGGAATAATTAAGGGGAAAAAGCCATTTATTTCCTTATTGGGATTATTTATAGCGGCAAATAATTTTTCATGTTAAGATGTTAAGAAACAAATAATGTCATTATAACAAGAGTCCTCTGTATAATTCTATGGAGAAGTAAAAAAAAAAAATCCAAACATTATCCTGGTCACACCTGATCTGGAATTATGCACAAGCATAATTTTCCTTACATAAAACAAAATTTGATAGATAAGGAACAGATTTTTTTTTTAAACCCTGTGCAGGTACGGGGGCAATGTCCACATAAGTGGGCCCCCTTCCAGGTAGCTGGCTTGCTGCACATATGGCATATCTTACACAAGATCTCCAGGCTTGTCTATTTCTTCACGCAGACAAACCTTTTGTCAGGTAATTTTTAAAATTATGATTGATGTTCACAAAGACACTGTAAATTTTACCTCTCCTCCTCTGAGGGTTTCCAGTGGGACTCTGACAACTGTTTCATAGACTGGATATACTCTCTCCACCACAATATATGATCCGTACTGAAACACATAAGTAATGGAATGGTTGAAAAACTACTAATATTTTAAATGATTCTGGCACCCAGAAGGTAACTAAATGAATGACAGTGTATTCCGTAATGATCCTAAGTATTGGGACCGACAGGCCTAAGCAAACAGTGCAGACCCAGATCAGACTGAAGGAGCAGTCTGATCAGGGTCTACACCGTTTACCATGCCGTCTGCATCTTGGATCATGAAATAAATTTGTTAAAATTTTAGGAGCATTACAGCAAGGCCTCAAGGTGTCCCAATTTTTTGGATTTTGACGGTATATAGGAGAATTTCAAGGCTGAAACACCTATGGCTCATTTTCCGAGGACAGATTGATCTCATTCTTAACCCTTGTGCTGCTGAATATTCATATATGCCACACCCACTACCGATTATCGACCAATCAGATTACCTGTAGCAAATTATTACAACAAATTCACAATCTGAATGACAAACAATGTAGATCCTGATCAGATGGCTTCTTCAGAAGCCATCTGATCTGGATCTACATTGTTTCAAAGAAAAGGCATACCCGGGCTCAGCAGGTCAAGGGTTAAGTTCCTAGAGAATTCTTCCTATAGCCCCAGATATCCATGTATTTACTATAATTCAGGGACCGTTTTCTTAACCTTAAAAAATTATATTGTATGTACTCATTAGAATCGCCTCAATGAGGCAATTCTAATGAGTACATACAATATACCTCTGTTTTTATTGAAGATAGAAGTACTATTCCCTTTATGCCCACAGACCTGGCACTACAATTAACCCTCAAACGACCCCTAGGCTACCTGAAACAAAGTTTTATGGGCCCACACTTGTTTGGGCCCTTGAAATTTGACTGCAGTAAGTTTTCTTCCATTCATTGCATTACTCCACAACATCTTTATAACACTGATGATAATAAAACGGTGCTGAGGTTTTAACTTTACAATACAGAAATAAGCCTGTACATTTATGTTAGCTGATGGGTTATGGAAAGCAGACCAATATTTACAGACCACTATTTACAGACCACTTGTCTGTAAGTGATGATCATACTGAGAAATGCTTACTTTTGTATCAACAATTTTCTGTATCCTGCATTAGCTTTTGACCACTTCTCCAACTTTGTGTAGAGTTCTGCTGCTTTTGTTTCTCGGAAATTAAGCTCACTCACCAATTTTTCTGAAATATTTTGAAACAATACTAAGTACTGATACACTTTTTGGGGCGATTGTTTTCAATTGACCCAAAATTACTAAGCACAGCTCTTCAGTGCTGATATCCCCATACATGACTATCACCGATTTGCAGGAAAACCAGGTAAGTTATTTATAGAAAATAGCTGTGCTTCTCTTGTTGTTGTGACGTCGGAGTGCTTTGTAAAATAAAGCTTATTGTAAAACATGGACAATCCATGTGCCTAGACATTGGCAAACAGTTTTGACCCACATCAAATGCCGCAGAGCGTGGTGTTTGGTTTGATCAGGGTCTTAACTGTTTGGTTAAAAAATGGGAATTTAAGGATTAAACAGAACAGCCCAGTTCTCCATCTGGAACCACTTTCCCAGCTCAAAAATAATCAACCCAACAGTGCTGTCAGTGCTTTGTTTGTTTTATGGACAATTATGGAACTACCAGGGCCATTGTTCAAAGCCTCATTTGCGTAACAAGCTCGTAAGTGGTCAAAGCGTTAATTGTTTTAGCAAGTACAGAATCTGTTATAAAGGTATTTTTGTTGAAAAAATGTGAGTAGCTTACTCCTCGGATAGTATATCTCTACTTTCTATACTGAAAATTTTAAGAAACTAGCTAATCTGTGTAGCTGGGCCTGCCACTTTATGTTTTACCTGGTAGCAAACACCAAAGATGGGTTTTCCTCAAACAATTGATAGAAATTTCATCGTTATGTTAACCCAAAAGATGCAAATCAAAACAATAGTCACCTGCTTTAACTTCTGCTGGTAACTTTATAAGCAGTCTGATCAGGGTCCAAACTGTTTGGCTGTTTACAAAAATGTTTGAAAGGTTTGTCAGAATATGCAGCAGGCGACATATTCAGAGGACTTTTTCAGATGCAGTTTTTTTGTGGCATCTTAAGGGTTAGCAAGGACTTTTGTTAGCTTTGAACCACAGGGCTCTGGTATAAATACTTACCTCCTAGTGGTCCCTCTATTAATGACAAAGCATCTTCCCATTTCTCCATCAACTCTAGTATAATGAGATACATCTGTACTTCTGGAACACAAAATACAGAGGACCCCAATATTGTGCCGTTCTAAAGAATTTGTCGTTATACAGAATCCTAGTTAGGAGTATGATAGGTAACAGACCTTTTCCCCATCATTACTCCAAGAAACAGAAGTATTAGATTTCAAGACTCTTTCATACAATCTGCCTTATAGCTAAAGGCTGGCACAATTAACTGGATAATTACACAACAAGAATTCCGCCGAAGGCTATGTTGTGCCTGTGGGGGTTCAAAAAGCCGAACCATGAAATCTAGGTCAAGGACAAACATGGATGCTTGCATATATATTGCCATTCCTATATGCAAGCTTGTACCAAGTACCATTAATGAAGCTCTTGCAGTTCTTGAGAAATGAGCTTAAACATTAGGGTGAAAGCTAGGGTTGAGGCAATAGTTCACTAAGTCAGTCAACCATGAAATGTAGGTCAAACTCAAATACGGATGCTTGCATCAAAGTTGTCATTACATTCCTAGATGCAAGTTTGTACCAATAATCATGAATGAAGCTCTAATAGTTCTAGAAAAATGAACTTGACCATTTGGATGAACACTACATTTTACGCAATAGTTCAAGAAGTCAGTGAACCATGAAATGTAGGTCAAGGTGAAATATGGATGCTTGCATTAAAGTTGCCATTCCTGGGTGCAAGATTGTACCAAATATCATTGATGAAGTTCTTACAGTTCCTGAGAAAAGGACTGTTACATTAGGGTGAAAGTTATGGTGGTCTCAATAATTCACCAAGTCAGTTAACTATGAAATCTAGGTCAAGGTCAGATATGGTGCTTGCATTAAAGTTGCCATTCCTAGATGCAAGTTTGTACTAAGTATCGTATCATTAATGAAGCTCTGATAGTTCTTGAGAAATAACCTCTTACACAAGGGAAAGTTAGGGTGGCCGCAATAATTCACAAAGTCAGTGAACCATGAAATGTACGTCAGGGTCAGATATGGATGCTTGCATTAAAGTGAAAGTTAGGGTGGTCACAAATGTTGACGTCTTGACGTCTAGAGACTTGCGTAAATCAGGTGGGAGAAAAATATTTATTGTTAACTCATTTGATAAAAATGGATTAATTTATTTCTGCGCCTGTTACAATCCTGTATTTTCATCCACTCTCTGCCATATTTGTTCTAAAATTTAAACAAGTACATTTTTCTACCCAGTGTGTCAAAAAAAAAAACTGGATGAGTGGCAAACAGAGTTGACCCAGTCTGTGGCATCTTTTCTGGGACGCAGATATTTCTGTCCAAATACATATGGTAAAGTATGCAAGAGTCATGCTCAGACAGTTAGCCAGAAAACAAAATTATGACCAAATCTTCAGAGATTGTTAATCTGTTATAGATCACAATGATAGGACTGATAATCGATTATCTTTTCAGTTCTGATTATTCAACCCCATCCTAACTTACCGGCTTCAGCTTCTATCTTGCCATCATCAACATATTTCTTGGTCATTCTCTCAGCCAGAGGAAGGAACATCTTCTTAGACAGATTAGCATCAGAGCTGTTATGGGCCTGACAATGAAATGTTACTGTGCATTACAATAAGAGAAATCATGAGAAAATGTGTGCTCTATAGGAAGAGTGACCAGCAAAACACTTACCCCCAAACTGATAATAGCCTACAATGTCTGCAGAAATCTTCACTGTAACCCAATTTAACCTGTATATGACTACGGAATCTTCCACTTAAATACATTTCAAATTATAGGGGTGCCAAGTTTGTTTTGTGGTAAATTTTTCAAAAATGCATGTGCCATAAGCAAACAGTGTAGACCCAATTCAGACGCCGTATGACATTCAGACGCCGCATTGTGTGGCATCTGATCTGGGTCTACACTGTTTGCCAATGCCCCACTAATGGGACGCTAGGCATATATGGACTAACCGATTTTGTAGTGAATTGAATCTTCCACCTTATAGATAGTGCAAGGCCATTTCAAAATTTACGGATGTCAGGTTTTGCCTTCTTCAAAAAATTTATTTGGAAAATGTGTGAACTTTTTTTTTTTGCAAACAATATAGGCCCTGATCAGACGCAATAGAATGCGGCATCTGGTCTGAGCCTGCACTTGTTGCCAATTATCCATCATGGGATTTCTATTACAAAATGGGTTAATATACACCTGCTTGTCCCAACAGCAAGAGGCAGTCCTACGCCCACTATTCCCCATGACCCAGTAGAAAAGATAAAATAGTCAACAATGCCTGGTTTGAAGTTTCTCAGATGGTATATATAAACTGGGTTTAAGGAAAAGAAATAAAGCCAAGTTTGAACCATTAAAGGTGCATTATTGAGCTACCAGGTCTCAAATTTTTTTTTCTGGTTTTTATCTTCAATGCATACTCCTTTTTCATGTGTACACTTTTGGAGCCCAATACAGCTTCAGAACTTTGTGAAAATGGTTGTTTTCATTCATGTTTACCCTTAGCTCTGAACATGTGTTCGGAATTTCTGTTCTAAAAATAAATCTGTCACTTTACACATACATGGCGACAGTATCGTCTCTGAGTGTCGTTACTTATGGCATGGTATTCAGCGTTATATTTTTTCCGATTCAGGCATGGCCTAAGTGAACAAGGCCAAAAATGAACGTCGCATAACGTCATATATGGGGATTCTATTTTTGTCACAAACTAAAAATAGATCTAACTAGTGTGCGAAACCTAGTTAGGGAATCCCTCTCAAACTCGTTTACCTGTCATCATAATTGTTCGCATTTTTGCATAAAATGCATTCATTTGTATTGTTTTAAAGAAAAATAACGGCTATATGTATTTTATTTTTGGAAGCATTTTTTCCAGATAGCTCAATAATGCACCTTTAAAGCAATATTTGTGAGCTGATGGCAATAAATTTAAAGTGGATCAACCATGTTTTTCATGTATTAACATTTGCCGGATCCCGAGGAAGCTGTTTAAACATGAGGCCGCTAGGCAATAAAATAACCATGGATGATCGTTGTTCTTGTATAACTTACGACTTCGACAGCGTATTTTGACGAAAATGCCCAAAGGCTCTACATAAACTCCATATAAACTCTTCAACTGCGACTGACAAACCAACATGGCGGCTAGTTCAGAATGCTGTTTGCAATGACATTGTTACGCAGTAACTCTCTGACATCATCAATGAACTCAAAAACGCTATGTTCAGGGTGACAACATTATGCCGCTCAACATAACGTAAACAAAGCAAGGCCCATCTTGTCATATCAAAAGCTCAAAATCCATGTTCAAACAGCACGTGAATGTCATGATTTGAGCATGGGTATTGTTGCCTGAGCTCAGCTTTCGGTCCAATTGACAATGGCTTTAAACAGCCATACGCATAGGTATTTATGAAAAAAAAAAAAATATTTTTCAAAGAAGAAAAGGCTTGACATTACTTGTGAAAAGAAATATATGGAAATGATGTCTACAAATGTCACAAATTGGCAGTTTAAGCCTTAAGTAAAGTTGACAGACAGCTGCAGAACTGGGACCCAATGTTATAAAACGTTTTTCCATGCTCAACTCAATTCTGCATGATACATCCTGCTCATAAATATTAAAATATCAACTAGTTTGTCCTATTTATAAATATTTATAAGCAGGACAAACATCTGCCAAATACCCATTTACTGTAATGATCCTAAGTATTGGGACAGATACGCTTAAGCAAATAGTGTCTGAAGGAGCAGTCTGATCAGGGTCTATACTGTTTGCCATTCAGTCTGCATCTATTTGACTCCTTACTAGATTGTGTACAGCCCCCGCCCATCATGGCTTGAAGAAATAGATGGGCTGCATGATGCTTCCACGCAGAGCTGAAACCGACCCGCACACGTGTACTGGTAAACCCCTTACATGATCTAAGCCTGCCCAGGCAAAGCGGTGCGAGTGTCGAACCGTCCATGCTTATAAACCCTATTGGTTTTATTTTGCGACAGGGCTTGAGATGTCATTTCATCTCAATGTCGGGTAAAAGTCCCACAAAATTGGAAGCAACATCTCCAAAATGACCTTTACAGTGTTGACGGAGACGATAAACCTCAAATCAAACAAACAAACAAAATCTAGATCGTGAAACAAATTTGCCAAAAATTTAGAACAATTACAGCAAGTCCTTAAGGTGTCTGAAGTTTTAGAATTTTTACAGTATTCCCGGTACTTTGAGATATTCTTACCTGATTAACCCTCTCATCCCCGAGTTTGTGAAGTGAGATTTTCCATCACTAAATTTGGCCACTTCCATTTTATTAAATACATGTAGTAGGCTTAGTCAACAATCATTAACAGAATGGCAAGCAGTGTAGATCCTGATGAGATGGTCCATAATGATTTTGTTTGTTTGAATTGAGGCTTTATGTTCCCATCAACACTATTTAGGTCATTATGGAGACCCTACTTCCAGTTTTGTGGCACTTTTACCCAACATTGAGATTAAATGACATCTCAAGCCCCAAAGCCCAAACAAACATATCAAGCTCTACAGCCCAACCCCTTCAGCCCAAACAAACCAATAGGGTTTATGGAACGTCAGACTGGTACCGGCTTAGACCTTCTAAGGCGTTTACAAGTACTCATGTGCGGTCGATTTCAACTCTGCTTGGAAGCATCATGCAATCCAATCTATTTCTCCAGGGCGGAAGCCCATTATAAGCCATCTCATCTGGATCTACAGTTTGCACAGACATACATGATAGGGTTTAATAGCCCTTTCAAGATTTTATGACTTTATGATTTTATGACTTATAATATCAAGCCGATCTTTAATCAGAGAGAGGTGAAAACTGGAGTACCCTTAGAAAAACCATCTGACCTTCAACTGACTACAGGGTTGAAAGGGTTGACATTTCAATGAAAGAAGTTTAACCCATTGTATGCTAGTGGACTCTTCCACTGCTATATGTTGGACAAGTCCATTTGTCATATGTCTGAGGTTATTAACCCATTGAATGCGGGAAACTCCTAAAGGGGTACCTTGGCTAACAGTGTAGGCCCAGATCAGACGCCGCAGAATGCGGCATCTGATCAGGGCCTGCACTATTTGCCAACAAAATTTTCCATCAAAATAGAATAAGAACGAAAAAATACGCCACCCCTAATATGACAAATGGACTTGTTCAACATATAGCAATGGAAAAGTCCACCAGTATTCAATGGGTTAATAACCTCGGGGGGCCAGTACTTCTTATTCCACTGCTATATGAGCTCTCTTTACCTGCATAACTATACTCATAATTGCCCAGAAGTAATAAGGATTTTTCTGTGGTTTCAGTTTGTGTAGTATCATAGCGGTCTGCTGCTGTTTCTTATGGTCCCCGAGCCTCACATAGGCCATGAACAGAGCTGTGAGGATCTCTTCATTGTCTGGTCGAGACTTGTGAGCATTTTCATACATGTCTGCAATCATGTCCACTGGAAAAAAAGACATTACATGAGTCTGTGTGCATCCCTGCCCATCAGGGCTTGGAGAAATAGATTGGGCTGCACGGTGCTTCCATGCAGAGCTGAAAAAGACCGAACTTGAGTCCTAGTAAACTGCTTAGGTCTAAGCTTGCCAAGGAAAAGTGGTGCGAGTCCTTATACCATAGCGATTTCTTTGTTGGTAGGGCTTGAGATGTCATTTCAACTCAATGTCAGGAAAAAGTTCCATAAAATCGGAAGCAAGGTCTCCAAAATGACCTAAATAGTGTTGATGGGGAAGTGCTGATGAGGACGTAAAACCTCAACACAAGCAAACAAGAGTCTGTGCACACAAAAAGGTATGACATGGCAAAGGCTTTTTTATTCTTAGTTTATGTGGATTTTAATGGCCCAGTCAATACCATTTTAGTCGAATTGAATCGAATACAACACTTTTCCTGATCCTAAGCAGATAACTAGCACAGTGCACATGGCAAATGCTTAAACTAGGTTACTTTTCCTTTTCAAAAGAAAACTATGTTTCCCCACCATAAGTATGACCACTGAAAATATCAGATGTCAGACCACAAAGGGAAGTCCAAGTCGGACCTGACAAGCTGGAGGTGGAAGCCTTCTTTTGCTACTTAGGAGGCATGTTCTCTTTCAACACATCACATGTGAAAACAGCCTGGAAGAAGTTCAAGGAGCTGCAACCAGTTCTCACATCTTGCCAGCTCTCCTTCAATACATGTGGCTTTATGTACAACTCTTGTATGTGGAGTCTAATGCTCCATGCCAGTAAGACTAGGCCATTGACAAAACCAAACCTCCAACGTCTGCATTGGAATGACAGTACAATGATCAGACAGATTTGCCAAATAAAGCCGCAAGATACTGTCACCATGAGGTCCAGTGAGTTACTGGCTAGGCTTGGCATCGAGGATCTGGACCTCATCCTGGAGGAGAGAAGGCTCCGCTTGTATGGACAAGTGAAGCGTTCCAAGGGTGCAACAGCCTTTGACATACAGGTGGATGCATGTGGAGCGTTCCAAGAGTGCAGTCAAGACAGCCTTTGACATACAGGTGGATGCATGTGGAGCGTTCCAAGGGTGCAGTCAAGACAGCCTTTGACATACAGGTGGATGCATGTGGAGCGTTCCAAGGGTGCAGTCAAGACAGCCTTTGACATACAGGTGTAAGCATGTGGAGCATTCCAAGGGTGCAGTCAAGACAGCCTTTGACATACAGGTGGATGCATGTGGAGCGTTCCAAGGGTGCAGTCAAGACAGCCTTTGACATACAGGTGGATGCAAAACAAGGGTATGGGAGGCCCAAGATGACTTGGAAGCAGCTAAGAGCGAATGAGTGAGTGTTTGGGTTTTACTTCCCACCAACAGCTAAGGTCATATGGGGACGGGAACTCGGTTTAAAGATTCATCCGAAAGCCTGGAGAAGCCTGGGATCGATCCTGCGATCCCTGGTTTACAAGGCGAGCAGCTTAACCACTGCACCACGGAGGCTTCTAGCTGAGAGAGATAGACAGATCGCATAGAATGGAATTGTCTATCCCACCACATGACAGACATACCTAGAGATCTGGTGTGAGTTCTGCCATGTGTGCAGCAAGCCAGTTACCTTGCAAGGGGCCCACTTATGCAGATGTTGCCCCTGTACCTGCATGTTAATCAAACTCCAATAATGACGATGATGACTGAAAACGAACTCAAACACAAAACTAGGTTCCTCGATATTACACACAGACAGTAAACATCCTTGTGATTATTTTATAGGAGACAGGAGGCTAAAGTGCCTCCTCTCTTTAAATAGCGTCGTCTAATTCTGGCTCTTTTTGGGCTAGTCCTATGCAATATTATGATGATATTCAGCGGATGCGAGTCTTTCAAGAACAGTTTTGTCTCTCTTCTCTTAAAGGGAAGAATTTGCTCCTTGGGAGTAGGAGCCCTTTTAAGAGAGGCCACAACACCAATGGGAAGTCACAAAAAAGTCTCCCTTGAAAATATGGCAGCCTTGTTGATCAGTTCTATTTAATAAATGCTTCCTTTTATTTTATTTATTGCCTACTTTTTAAGTTTACAAATAGGCTGAGTAAGGCCTGTGACAGTACCACATGAACATGCATGTCTTCAGAAAGCTTTAACATAAACATCAATAAGCTTTAACATAAACATCAATAAGCTTTAACATAAACATCAATAAGCTTTAACCTTTAACCTGCTGAATATTCATTTAAGCCACACCCATTTCTGTCTATCAACCAATCAAGTTACTTGATGTAATTTACTGCTACAAATTCATAAACTAAATGCCAAACAGTGTAGATCCATGTGTATGTACTCACATTTATGTATCTCTCTGTAGCAGATGGCCATGGCCTGGAGGGTAGCTTCATCTGTGGGATGCTGGGAATGAACTTCCTGCAACATCACAGAACTGTCATCATGGCGACCAAGACGTAGTAGGGCAAGAGCTTTCAGCACCTGTAATAATGTTGTCAAAAATTACGCTTACAGCGGAAGTTCCAAAAATCCTAATTCCAGTAATAGTGATGATCAAAGGATTTCTTAATTGCCCTTGAAAATGTTTGCTGTCCATACTCGAAAAAATCAAAGTGATTTTAATCAAGTACCATACATGCTTGCACAACATATTCATTTAACACCAGTACTCGTCCTTAATTGGAACTATAAACAACATTTGGAGACGTCATTTTCAAATATTTCTCTCTCTCTCTCATTGTTAAAGATTTATTGCCATTTTTGCCACGCCTGCTTTAAGCATGGTGCGATGTAGGAGTCCGGTTCCATGTCCATTCATTGGTCAAGCCATCAACATTTGTGACTATCCTAACTTTCACCCTAATTTAAGAGTCCCCAAAAGCCCAACATAGTCTTCAGCGGAATTCTTGTTTATTGTAGTCCATACATTTTTGGCATCCAACTTCTAACCAGCTGTATTATAATATAACGTAATTAATTATTTCATATTTGCCCAGTTACAGGTCCGAGCCAATACAGTAGACCGTGGACGTGTAACTGGGCCAATATGAAATTACTTGATTAATGACAGTTTTATTGACATCATTAAAAACACGATTATTGTTTTTTAACCTCAGTGTAAATACGGATGACCTTCGAACAACACATGATAGTCAATTAATAATGAACCATACTATAATGAGGTTGCGGTGTATTCAACATGTTTTTATGGCTATTCCTACCTTAGCACACTGTAGGTCCTTCTGTTTCTTCAGCACCTTGTCTGCTTCCTGAATAGCTTTCTTATTGTTGCCATTATCAAGGCAGTCTGAAAATTACAATGGGTAACTGCATTATCAAGGCAGTTTGAAAATTAGAATGGGCAATCGCATTATCATGGCAGTCTGAAAATTAGAATGGGCAACTGCATTATCAAGGCAGTCAGAACATTAGAATGGGCAACTGCATTATCAAGGCAGTCTGAAAATTAGAATGGGCAACTGCATTATCAAGGCAGTCTGAACATTAGAATGGACAACTGCATTATCAAGGCAGTCTGAAAATTAGAATGGGCAACCACATTATCAAGGCAGTCTGAAAACTAGAATGGACAACTGCATTATCAAGGCAGTCTGAAAATTAGAATGGGCAACCGCATTGTTATAGCAGTCTGAAAATTAGAATGGGCAACTGCATTATCAAGGCAGTCTGAAAATTAGAATGGACAACTCTGAAAATTAGAATGGGCAACTGCATTATCAAGGCAGTCAGAACATTAGAATGGGCAACTGCATTATCAAGGCAGTCTGAAAATTAGAATGGGCAACTGCATTATCAAGGCAGTCTGAACATTAGAATGGACAACTGCATTATCAAGGCAGTCTGAAAATTAGAATGGGCAACCACATTATCAAGGCAGTCTGAAAACTAGAATGGACAACTGCATTATCAAGGCAGTCTGAAAATTAGAATGGGCAACCGCATTGTTATAGCAGTCTGAAAATTAGAATGGGCAACTGCATTATCAAGGCAGTCTGAAAATTAGAATGGACAACTGCATTATCAAGGCAGTCTGAAAATTAGAATGGGCAACCACATTATCAAGGCAGTTTGAAAACTAGAATGGACAACTGCATTATCATGGCAGTCTGAAAATTAAAATGGACAGCCGCATTATCAAGACAGTCTGAGCATTAGAATGGACAACTGAATTATCAAGGCAGTCTGAAAGTTAGAATGGGCAACCATATTATCAAGGCAGTCTTAAAATAAGATTGGGCAACCACATTATCAAGGCAGTCTGAAAGTTAGAATGGGCAGCCACATTATCAAGGCAGCCTAAAAATTAGAATGGACAGCCACATTATCAAGGCAGTCTGAAAATTAGAATGGTCAGCCACATTTATTTGATTATCAAGGCAAAGTTAGAATGGGCAGCCACATTATCAAGGCAGTGGGCAGTCACATTATCAAGGCAGTCTGAAAATTACAATGGGCAGCCACATTATCAAGGCAGTCTGAAAATAATAATGGACAACCACATTATCAAGGCAGTCTGAAAATCAGAATGGGCAACCGCATTATTTGGCTTTCTGCCTGTGATGTTTCCATTAGGCTCCAGTTATTTCATGTTCCGATTTCTTTCTATTTGGTGTTATTGTTTAATTGTATTGATTCCTGATCACTGCCTTCACTTATATTTTATATAGGTATTATAATGGGGAAATGTTTTCCGGGCGATGGCAACTTTGTTTTTTTATTGGATCATCATCAAACTTGTAGGTAAATTAATGAGAACTTTGGGGCAGATTGGACTAGTCACATGAAAGTTACTTGTCCTTAATGATCAGCTTTAAAATATATTCATTCTTAGTCATCTTAATACCATTTCATGAATTTGCTTGAAATTATAGAATAGTTTAAAGTAACAGGAGTGCACCGATATGCCGGTAAACACGGTTTGCGGTTCGCTTATGGCATTCATCCCTGCAAATGATGCCCGTGGTGTATGTTTGGACACCAAAGTTTTATTTCCGCTATTGGGGATCAAACCAGGGATGGGAGCCTCCAGCAACAGAGGCAACATCCTAATTCCTATAGATGGGGGACATTAACTTTTTCTGAGCTGGCTTGTGTATAAGTTTTGTTAATAAGTGCAAAGTAATTTTTGTAAGAAACTGACATCTGTCCTTCTTGAATCGGTCCAAGTGACAGAGTGAGAGTAGCTAAAAATTTTACAGTCAGTCTCCACAAAAGTTTGTTTTTTGACCCGGCAGAATAAAGTCAGTAACACAATTCAAGTGTGGAAACTTACATCACATAAAAGAAGGAGAGCATAATGTGGCACAGAGTTCTCGGAAACGCCGAATCCGGCGTATTTTTACGCCTGTTTTTGCTTTTGTACGCGTAAAATTTCCAGTCGTGGATTCTTAATTACGCCAATTTTTTTTCGCCTGACGCGTCCGTAATCCAGTGTAAAAATGACCCCAGTCCCATCAAAAGATGACAGCGGGTGTCCAATTGATCTCCAAATTTAGCTACCGCTTTCAGATCAAAAGTTTACCGTTAATCGTCGCCGCCAGGCTTGTTCAAACAATACCTGGCGAGGACAGTCGTCTGTATTACTCTCTCGGCCAATCAGAGCGTTACGGCTCAAAGATTGGCAGTCTTCCAGTTTGCTCGTGGCTGATTAACATTAATTGACTGTTTTGTTTCCGGATACTTGTATACACAGTTGGATTATCGGTAATTTGATTGTTGAAAAAAATGTCGGAGGCATAATTAAAGGATGCAATAATCTAGTGTATAAATTGTCTTTATTACGATTAAAGAAAATTATGACTCGAGTTTGTCGCATAATCAAGTTACCTTGATTAGGCCTATTTGAATGAAAGAAATTAATTATCAAGTGTTGAACTGGAGGTCCGGAACAGACACCTGTGGCATCTGATCTGGGCCTGCACTGTTGGTGTTTTTTTGTTGTTTTTTTTTTTGTCCCAACGTGAGGCTATTGTAATGGTCTTCGTCATACGTCCGTCCGTCTTACCGGATAACTCATAGACGGTGATAGATGGAAACTTGAAACTTTGGGAACTGACAGATCTTTGGTCTGGGGAGTGCATGACACTTTTGGAATTTTGATCACGCCCCTAGGGGTGGGCCCAGAGGGGGGGAAGGGGGGGTAGGGCCCGCGGGGGGTATTAAAAATCAAAATTTCCAGGACATGGTCGTGTAACATATCAAAGAATCCATAAGTTTCATATGCCATTTTATGAACTAGGATGTAGTGCATGTCCTGAACGGACTTGTCCTGTTGGTGAAGTCTGATCAGAGCCTGTACTACTGTTAACTGCTCACACTCAATTTAAACCCATATCCTGATGAATAAATTAATTTACCCAGTCCACTCCTGACTTTCAAAGACTAATGTAATTTAGCCATTCAAATTCACGATCTGAGTGACAGTGTAAATCCTGATTAGATGGAAGCCATCTGATCTGGATCTCCACTGCAAGAAAAGGGTTTGTCATGTTGAGCAGAACAAGGATTCAAGCCCCAAAGTCATTTAAAGTCACCCTCTACAGCCGTAGGCATTTAGCCATAATTCAATAATTGACACACGTTTTTAGGGTCAAACTCCAACTTTTCAAAATTTGACTCCAACTTTTCAGATTTGAATCCAACTTTTTCCATGGATGGATTCTTAAACTCCTGTTTTCAAAATCCTAGTGAGAACTCTGGTGGCATCTGATCAAGGCCTACACTGCTTGCATAAAGTTCAGCCATCTTTTTAAATAGATTTTGAAGAGAAACGCAACCTGACATCCCTAAATTTTGAAATGGACTTGAGCTATATAAAAGTTGGAAGATTCCATTTGGTACAGAATGAGTTTAAGAAATAAAACAGTACATATTTTATAGGGGTGCATGGTAAAACTGGTGCACTGGTAAACCGCAGTATTTACTTCCTGCGGTACGTGTCGCGCTACTTTTTGGCCGTACCGGTACTTGCGACAATTTCCAGATTTTATCGAAAATTTTATATAATTAAATTCAATGTTTGCCGAAGAACAAAAATATGTTTGCGAAACGATTTCACTAACGTCAGCCGCAAAAAATACCTCACAAGGACACAAAGTATCTTTTATAATATGCCGCTAGTCATGCTGAGCACTGTTAAGTTCAAAGACGCCGACGTGACTGATAGGGCGCTAATATTATCGGATACTTGAGATGAATAGGCGGTAAAAACTAATAGAGCATGTTCCGCATGCAGGCATCTTCTGCTTAACATAGATAAATAGGTAATAAATTTATAACCAAAGTGTAACAGTTTATTCCTGCTAACTGGGGCTCAAAGTAATCTTGCGTGAAAACTTTGTGACATACATATATGCACTGCTTATCGGAACACGACTAACAAAGATGACATCACAAGACAGCATGTTGTGCGTTGATCAGTCTGTGCAGCAATGGAGAGAAAGAAACGGTTCCATTTGCAATAATATAATAATGACATACGTAGTTCTTGCTTTAGCTTTGTATTGACTCAAATGTTTGGAGTAAAAATATGTCGAGCTGATATAGTATCAACACTTTTTATGCCCCCGGAATCGAGATTTGGTGGGCATATAATTTTTGGTCTGTCTGTCTACAAAAACCTTAACATTGGGCATAACTTTTGAATGGTAATAGGTAGAGCTTTCATATTTCACATGTGTATACCTTATCACAAGACCTTTCCAGTGGCACCATAATTTTTGATCTTGTGACCTCGACCTACTTTTCTCAAAATTTTAACATTGGCAACATTGGGCATAACTTGTGAACGGCACTGTCCAAAGGAATCAGTGTTTCACAAACACATCTTGTTTTACTTATACATTTTGTTTGTTTCTGGATAAAACTGTTTTAAAAGATGAATAAAGTTTACTGCTGCATTTTATAAAATCATTATGCTGACGATATATATATGATTTTATTGCACTGTGTCGAACTGTGAATAAATAATGGTTACCACGAATTGGCCAGAGACGGTTCAGATGGATAATGCAGGGAGATAGCATGTGGCGACTTCTGAAGAGTTTGGCGTCTTTAATGTTGTCAATAATTATAAAATAGGCTCAACACTTAGCCAACTAAAGCCGTTCATGCAATATCAAAAGAATCGCTATATCGTAGGATTGAACATCAGGCGTGGCCGTGTCCTGGACCAGTAGGTATTGATATTAAGTTTGTTTGTTTGATTTGAGGTTCAACGTCCCTGTCAACTGTATAGGTCATTTTGGTGACGCTGGTTCCAAGTTTGTGTGACTTTTACCCGACATTGAGATGAAATGACATCTCAAGCCCTGTCGCCTAATGAAACCAATAGGGTTTATAAGCATGGACAGTCCGACTCGCACCGCTTTGCCTGGGTAGGCTAATACCCGCTAAGCGGTTTACCAGTTATCATGTGCGGCCAGTTTCAGTTCTGCGTGGAAGCATCATGCAGCCCATCTATTTCTTCAAGCCCCGATGAGCGGGGGCTGGTATCGATATCAAGTGACATATGAAAAGAATGACTTGCAATCTTTGGTAACTTTACGCTCATTATCACATGGCAATTAGGAAAAAGACATTGTGCCTTATTTGTTAATAATAACGGATTAACTAATTTATTGGCATAAGATTAGTGATGGGCCATGGACTATTAGCAATCAGTAAAGATCACATCAAGATAAACTGCAAAGGCAATATTATTGACCAATGTCCCATTTTTGCGACCGTAAACCTCCAGAAAATGCGTTATGATTCTCTGTTTATTTGTATGTTGTATTTTACGAAGTACAAACACTAAGTCTTGGTGTTTGAAACCTGTGGTATACCACGGCAAGTACATGGTATATACCGCGGTACAATTTCCAAAGGCGTACCCAGCCATAATATTTTATCTCTAGAGGTTGGACCCCAGCCATTGGGGCTTGGAGAAATTCATCAGGCTGCACGGTGCTTCCACGCACAGCTGAAACTGACCACATACATGTATATAGTGTATGTAATATACATTACATGTACGATGCAGTCCGGTAACATTGCGCACATAAGGTTTTGATACATTTGTGTGACTTTGTTAAAGCCACCTTTCCAACAATCACAATCAGAACACTTCCTTATCTAGTTGCTGCAATAGAAATTGGCCTCTGAATTTTTAACTTGCGGGAGATATAATTCTATGAAAAGGGATACCCCTTGAAATTTGATTACCAATTTTGTCGCCCAACATTGCGCACAATAAGTGTTTTGTGCTGGTTGAACACAAACGTTGACTGTAACAAGTTGTTCATTAGATATTCTGCAATGTTGTTATATGCAGTAAATTTTGATACAAAACATTTGTCCCTTTGCCTATTTTTAAACTTGGAAATCTTTGGTCTTGGCATTATCCTGTTATTTGGATCGAGTTCCAAACTAGTTTTTGTAGTTAAAAAGACAATGCAATACATCTGTGCAGGGAAAGGGACGCACTATTTTTTATCTCGTAATTATTTTTGCAAATCTGTGATTCGGTTTATTCCGTGACAACAATTTGTGATCAGAGTGTACTACTTCCAAATAAAATTGGGTGATTCGGTTTATTCCGTAAGAATTCTGTTTTACACTATAAACCCATTTCAAGAATGAAGTTACTGATGATAGACCTTATATACATATAATGTCACATTTAGCCATTCACTGGCTGTCCTTTTGAGGACCTTTAGTACATTAAGGACACCGCAAATATATGGGATCCCCAAATATATATGGGTAGTAACCATCAATAATACTTACCGATCCAAATAACAGGAGTATAATATATAGTAAGTAAGCAACTAATCATATCTTATATCAGTAGCAATAGGCTATCTTATACCAGTAATATTGCCATGCAAGGGGAAGTTTCCCCGGGAAAAGGGTTTTCTTTGGGGGATAATTCCAAAGAAAATGGGGCTTGGCATCTTTTGGGGTTAGTGTCTTAAAATAACACGTTTGAAAGAACATATGCTTCATTGACAAGCTGCGATCCAACGGGAGTATTAAGGCGACGGCAAATATAGATCTAGCACCAATCTTTCACTGTCGCATACTTCTTAAGATGTACATAGTCATTCATTCATAAGACGTATGTAGTGATATGACGTTGCAACGACGTTAGCTCGGCATTCGTTGCTGGCTGGGAGAACTGTCAGGGGAAGTTGTGGAAAATCGAGATGTGTGCTAAAATTACGGAATAAATCTTATATGACACCCGTGAACGCGGTAAGTAGACATTTTACCTCCAGTAGATCGTAAAAAAACCTTCCCTTAATAATCCTGTTATTTGGATCCTACATTTCTTATAACTGAATATTTTAAGACACTAACCCCAAAACTTACCAAACCCCATTTTCTGAAGCATCATCCCCCAAAGAAAACCCTTTCCCCGGGGAAACTTCCCCTCTCATTGCAATATATTTTATTATTGATTGATATGAGATATACTCAGTGCCTACAAAGTAAGGCTTGCTTGTCGTCTTATATACTACTCCTGGTATTTGGATCGGTCAGTTTCCAAGTTCTGCACAAGCATATACGAAATAGCTGAATCATGGGGCCGACAGCGATATGATGTTGCAACGACGTGGGACAGGCATTCTTTTTGCTGGCTGGGAGAATTATCCCTAGAAATTATGAAACAACGGAATAAATCTTATTTAACATCCAATTCGCGATATGTAGCTATATGACGGTGCACTCGGCACTCTTTGCAGGCTAAAAATATGAAATAACGGAAGAAATCATGTTTTAATTTGCCTCAGGTACGGCATAGGGATACGATGACCTAATTCGTCGCCTTAATACTCCTGTTATTTGGATCGCCTATTTGAAAAGCGAATTTCCTTATTACTTGACATTTTAGGACACTAACCCCAAAAGATGCCAAGCACCATTTTCTGAAGGATTATCCCCCAAAGAAAACCCTTTTCCCGGGGAAACTTCCCCTTACGTGGCAATATTTTACTCCAGGATTTTACTATTAATATTGCAATACGAGATATGCTCGTGTTCTATATTATACTCCTGTTATTTGGATCGGTCAGTTACTAAATCTTTACAAGTGTTATGGTGAAACAAAAAAGGTAGAGAAAACTTAGGAAAGGTTCTACGCATCAAGTGGGCCGCCGTAGTATCGACAACGATTTGACGTCGCAACAAGATATATCAAAACAGAAAGTAACGATGTCTAGTCGAAATTAATGCGCTTGAAAGTAGTTCCGACTATTTAGTAATGACGTGCTTTCACTACAAAATAAAATTCTGAATATTAATTTGGATCGTGATCCAAATAACAGGATTATGCCTTGGTCCTTTCGTATTTTGGCAAATTTGAAAAATTCCGCGAAAGTGTCGGAGCAACTTTAGAATCTGTCCGCCACTTCATATTACCTAACCCTAACCCTTACCTCAATGACCTGACTAACCTAACCCTAACCTAGCCCTAACCATCAGTGACCTATTCCTAACCCTAACCGTCAGTGACCTTTCTTTTTCTTTCTTTCTTCCAATACTTCTTAACCTCATAAGAGGACAACAGAAGGGTATCCGGTATACCAAGTGCTAAAGGGGGTTAGCTGAAATAAAAGGTAAGCAAAGTAGGTGAAATGAGTTTATACAGTGCAAAAAGAAAGTTAGTATAGTTAAAAGATAAAACAGAATCTAGTGACTTAGGGGGACACATGCACCACCTGGCAGATAGCAAGACAGAACTGTGCCAAGGTTGGTAGCAAGACAATATAGGCTGGAAGAGCGTTCCAGTGTATAATTGATCTTGGGAAGAAGCTGTACTTGTAATAGTTGGTCTGGGTGGGGATTTGCTTGTATGCCAAAGGGTGGATAAATTTCGACTCTCTGCGATTTGGTGTGAGGTAATCTGAGACAGGGATTGCAACAAGGTCATGCGTGACCTTGTATAGCATGATAAGGCGATTGTCAATGCGTCTCTGATCTAGTGGACGCCATTGGAGTTTTCCAAGCATAGCTGTAACACTTGATGTGTACCTATAGTCTCGTGTGGCCCACCTGGCAGCTCTGCGTTGGACAGATTCGAGTTTGTAGATATCTGTAGCTGTATGGGGTGACCAGACACTGGAAGCATATTCCAATTGCGGTCGGACAAGGGTTTTGTATGCTGTGGACTTAAGGTCTTGGTTGTGTACTTTGATATTTCTTTTAATAAAGCCGAGGGTTTGATTTGCCTTTTTTGTGATATTGTCTATGTGCGTTCCCCAGCTGAGGTCGTCAGATAATCATATTGTGACCCCAAGGTACTTTGCAGCAGACACACTTTCAAGTTCAGTGTTATGAAGGAAGTATTTGGAGGGAATGGGTGTCTTCAGCCTGGTGACATGTAAAACCTGACATTTTGTCGGGTTGAAGTTCATGTCCCAGGCCTTTTCCCAAAGCTCCAATTTGCAGAGATCTTCTTGAAGGAGATTTGCTTCAGACAAGGAGCTAATGCATAAGTACATTGCTGTGTCGTCAGCAAAGAGTCTGACTTTTGACCTAACCTGCTCTGGGAGGTCAGTTTATGTATGCAAAAAACAGTATAGGTCCGAGAACAGAGCCCTGCGGGACACCAGAGGAGACCGGGATAATGCTGGAGTTGGTACCATTAGTGACAACAGACTGTGACCTGTTATCTAAGAAATTTTTTATCCAATTTAGAGTGCCGCCCCTGATGCCGTAGTAGTGAAGTTTTTGTAAAAGTTTTTCGTGGGCGACTTTGTCAAAAGCTTTGCTGAAATCCAGTAAAATTAAATCAGTCTGTTTTCTTAATTGCATGTTTCTAGATAATTCATCTATCAACATGATTAATTGGGTCTCGCAAGAGCGCCTCTCTCGGAACCCATGCTGTAGTTCATAAAGGATGTTCTGGCTGTTGAAGTGCTTGGACATACTGGAAGCGACAATGTGTTCTAGCGCTTTGCATAGAACACATGTTAGGGAGATAGGGCGATAGTTGGCAGGATCAGTTTTATCCCCCTTTTTGAATATGGGGGATACATTGGCCTCTTTCCATATGGTGGGCAATTTTCCCTGGTCAATAGACTTTTGGAAAATTATTTGGAGGATTGGGGCTAGCTCTTTGTGGAGGTTTTGGAGTACTATAGGTTTCAGCTGGTCTGGACCTGATGCCCGGTCAGTCTGAAAGCCCCAAGACACCACAAGACACCCCAAGACACCACAAGACACCAAAATTTATTGTTTATTTATTTCCTAAAGAGTTTTAGAAGGCTTTTCAATACCTAAAAGTATTTAAAATTATTTAATAAACAAAATTGGGACGCTGTTTACGTCCTAAAACAGTCACATAAAGCACTGTATATACTCTGGTAGCTGTCATCGAATGCAATTCGGCAATGTAATAAACACCCCAAGACACTTACTTATCTACTGTCTTTATTGTTGATTGTCATACCATCTGCGACTTTTATTACATGAAAAAAAAAAATGAAAAGTTATAGAGATAAAATGGTATTATTTGTTGTATAGTTTTGAGTTTGTGATTTATCATATAGTTGTTTTGCTTCAAAGTTAAAAACCAAAACCTTGTATCTTAGGGCACATTTTATCATTTTGTACTTTTTTTTTTCGCAATTAGTAAAAAAAAATAATGTCAAGTAACCTATCCATCCATTTTGTGGATAATAAAGATGTTTTAGGGTATAATGATAATAGAAGAAATAGATGGGCTGCACAGTGCTTCCACACAGAGCTGACACTGACCGCACATCAGTAATGATAAACCGCTTAGAGCAAATCTTTTTGCGAAAATTGCTTCTATTATATCATAATATATGTATAAAAATAATAAATGAGAAATAATAAAGATGTTTTAGGGTATAATGATAATAAATGTGTAATAAAAACGGTGTCTTGGGGTGTCTTGTGGTGTCTTGTGGTGTCTTGGGGCTTTCAGACCGACCCCCTGATGCCTTATGGGGGTTGAGCTTTTTAAGAAGGCATTCAATACCATTGGCTGAGATTTGAATGTCAGGCATATTCGTATAAGGGCTGGGCTGGAAGGGCTGGGCGACTCCGGAATCATGCAGGTCCTGCAGAGTCATTTGGGCAAGGGCTTTCAAACTTATGGGGGACTTGGGACTGAAAACTGATTGAAACTGCTGGTTGAGAGTGTTTGCTACACCTAACATACTAAGGTCAACACCTAACATACTAAGGTCAGTAAACAGTGGCGGACAGATTCTAAAGTCTAGGCCAATAGGGGATTAATTCGGCCACAGGATCTTAAACGGCCTCTTAAACAAAACAAGACCTACTTTTCCGAAATTTGGCGAAACCAAAACAATGAAAAAAACGAAGACTTCAAGACACAATTTCAATGCAATTTCTCATGCACTTGCAGTTGAAAAGCATGTTTTGAGGTAGCATAAACAATAAGCTAAACGCCACACGTTCTAAATAGAACAGAACTGACCATAAACTGGTCGCAATCGCCTTTCAATGACCTCAGATGTCACCCGCATGTCCACATGGCTACGGGACGCCATCTTTTTGACAGTCTCGTTCTCGCGCGAGGCCCGAATCCCGGTGAGGTGAAACTAAACACCGCAAAGTTCATGCACAAGTACAAACTCCCAACTCCCCGGGTACTGGTAATTACCAAAACGAAACCAAAATACCGGAACGAAGCCGAAATACCGGAACGGCCTATTAAAAGTTTAGGGAATGAGTCTAATTTTTATTTTTGGCAACACTTTTCAGCTTTGTTTAGGTATTTTAGAAAATGAAAAGCACATAGGCATACTAAAGACACAATTGAACTAATTTTGATGAAGTGGTCGAAGCTGAAAATCACGTTAACAAGCGAAATCACAATAAGCATGGGGTTATTATGTTATAATGTAAACCATCCATACAGGGAATCGAAACATACGAGAAAACTTTTAGAATTAGATAATAATCTTTTTTTTTACTCTATTTCATACGTTTCAACAAATAGTGAAAAGTAGAAGTAAAACAAAGATCAGGAATTGATAAATTAACTTACTCCACCGATCAAAGACACCAAAGGGAAAGAAACACAAACATGAAGCCACCAGACCATAATGGAAACCTAAAAACAAAGGAAGGCCATAAGGACAGTTACTTTCCTACAAAATGGCCAAATGGCCATCCAAAATAAAAAGACACAAGTGATACACACAGTAAGTAACAAACAACAACACAACACAACCGCGATAGAACTCAACTAAGCTACATTTTTTCATATCACATAATTAATTTGACATTACGAAAACACGCCTATACATAATATACTGGAAATTTTACTTCCCCCCAAAAATGAAAGAAATTCGGATAAAACATTCTGATATTTTCCATTGTGAGAACTCGTTAGAACCGCCTCGCTAACGAACCGCCTTGGCGAGGCGGTTCTAACGAGTACCCACAATCTATGTTTTAACCAGAAATAAGGATAATATAGTAAACCCCTGGAACCCCAGTTTTCCTAAGACTAGGCAAAGCGTTGCGAGTAGGCCCATCCATGCTTATAAACTCTATTGGTTTTATTGGGCGACAGGGTTTTAGATGTCATTTCATCTCAGTCCCACAAAGTTAGAAGCAACATATCCAAAATGATCTATAAGGTGTTTACAGGGACGTTTAACCACAAATCAAACGTCCGTCTGTCTATCCATCCAGTCATCTATCTATCCGTCCGTCCATCCGGTCTTATTGATGTCTGCATGCTTTGAATCTAATGCGGTCCTTTAAAGTGATGATCAAACAGCTTATTTAAGCCGCGGAATGAGATATTAATGACTCTATCTTACCTGTCATGATATCAATAATCGGTTAATTGGGTTAAAATTAAGTAGCAATCAAGGACCTGTTAGTGCTTAAACTGCCTTTAACCTTTTTATGAGACATTTATTTATTTCCTTCTTTATTTATTTATTTCTTTTATTTGAGTCTGCGAGACCATATGGCGCGATTTAAGGATTCGTTCCTTTCCTCTGACCTCTCACACATGTCAGTTAATGACCTGTGGGTCAGTTTTAAGTCCGAATTAACCACGGCAATGGAAAGGTTTATACCAACTAAAATGACCAAAACAAAATATAGGGCACCATGGATCGATAACACGATCAAGCATCTCATTAGAAGACGGAATAGAATGTATTTTCGTGCTCGCAAGTCTAGCAGCCCTGACGTTAAGAACCATTACAAACGGTTCAGAGCACATGTGCAAAAGGTTATAAGAGATGCATATTGGAAGCATGTTTCCAGCATCTTTACCTTTGAAGATGACAATATAGATCCCGATAGTCCCCAAAAGAATGGTAAAGTTAAAAAGTTTTGGTCATTCGTAAAGTCCCTGAAAAAGGATGCGTTTGGGATCACTTCGCTAAGGGAAAATGGAATTCTAAAAACAGATGCGCGCGATAAGGCTAATATTTGCAATAAACAGTTTCAATCAGCATTTACGCGTGAAACTGATGGTGAGCTACCATCTAAAGGTGCAAGTCCGTTCCCCTCTATGGGGGACATAACAGTTGACCCCAATGGGGTCGCTAAACTGTTAGGTAAGCTCAAGATACATAAGGCATCTGGGCCCGATGACCTGAATGCCAGGGTACTTAAGGAATGTAGTGCTGAAATATCTCCTGTGTTGGCCTTTATCTTCAATCAATCACTTGCCCAGGGCACTGTACCAGATGACTGGCGACAAGCAAATGTAACCCCGGTCTATAAAAAAGGGGAAAAATATGATGCAGCAAATTATAGACCAGTGTCGCTAACATGCATCTGTTGCAAAACCTTGGAGCATATATTAGTAAGCAACATCAACAAGCACTTAGCCTTGGAGAGCATTCTTGCTGACTGTCAACATGGTTTCCGAAGTCAAAGGTCTTGCGAAACGCAGCTTGTTCAATTTTACCATGACATTGTGAGCAATCTGGATGGGGCCATAAATCGTGGCCACAAACAGACTGACTTGATCATCATGGACTTTGCTAAGGCCTTTGACAAGGTACCTCACAGAAGGCTATTACATAAACTGGAGTACTATGGGATAAGAGGATCCACGCATAGGTGGATTAGCTCATGGCTCTCTGGGCGCTCACAACAAGTTGTACTTGATGGCCAAGCGTCTGATCCAGTCCCTGTTTTATCTGGAGTCCCCTAAGGTTCGGTCCTTGGACCGGTCCTTTTTTTGGTTTTCATTAATGATCTCCCCGATAATATCAGGTCATCAGTCCGTTTGTTTGCTGATGATTGTGTCCTGTATAGGAACATATATTCTCCTTCTGACTGTCTTATTTTACAAGATGACCTGGATCAACTTGCACAGTGGGAGGCCAATTGGCAAATGAAGTTCAATGTGGCCAAATGTCACTCAATGAGAGTGTCACGACACCCTCCGGACAAGCAAATTAAGTTTGACTATACTCTTCACCAGCAAGTTTTGGAGCATGTTCAATCCGCCAAATATCTTGGTATCACCATCACTGACGATCTTGATTGGGGTCAACATATCTCAGAGATTACATCTAAAGCAACTAGGACTTTGGGATTCCTTAGACGGAACTTGGCTTTTGCACCTAGGCAGACAAAGGATGTTGCATATAAAACATTGGTTCGCCCTCAACTCGAATATGCATCACCCATTTGGCACCCCTATGTTAAAACTCAGACTCAGCAGGTGGAGAAGGTGCAGAGGACAGCTGCTCGATGGACCTGTAGGCGATGGCGAAATAGAAGTAGCGTCGGTGACATGCTTAATGAGCTAGAGTGGCCGTCCCTGGAGGCCCGTCGTGAGCAGTCCTCTTTAACCTTCTTCTACAAGATACACTCTGATTCAGTGTCTATTGATAAAGATAGGTACTTGACCCCTGTAACACTGTCGACCCAAACAAGGGCATCAAAATTAAACGACTCACAATATCGTAGATACCAGTCCTATAGTGATGCCCTGAAGAACTCGTTTTTTCCTAGAACTATTCCCCAATGGAATAGTCTTCCCTCCTCTGCGGTGAATGCCAAGTCCGCAGAAGAGTTCAAAGCCCGCACAGTGTAAGATTGGGTCTCAGAGGTATGCGTTTTAGGATACCTCTGTTATGCAGATTGTAAATAGTTTTAAGGACGCATCCAGTGCCTCTCTTCTTTTTTTTTTTTTTTTTTTTTTTTAGCTAAATTCTAAATTTAGCCACCCAATCAACTGAGGTAATGGCCAGATATGACCGACTCAGTATAAGAAGATAGATAGAGTCTGTTCATGACAAAACTTACTATAAGATTAGCGCAATTAGAGTAGACTCAGATCAACCTGTGCATACACTAAGTCTGACCAGTCTTCGCTTGTTGCCCCCTGTGTAACCTGGAGGCCTAAGAAGGCTCATGCGAACAGAAAAGACTCTGATCAGACTGCGCTGATTGTGGTCGCACAGGGGTTGCCATGAGCGGGTTCATTTCTACACATATGACAAGAAAGAATTATTTACCACTAAATATGGTTAATTCTCACACAATTTTGGCTCTGCTTGTCGTTTCCTTTCATATGGGATTTAACAAATTACATTGAAAATTGAAATATATATACTTTTACGGTATCTTTTATTTCATTTACATAGAAACGTTAACATTGCAAATACTTTATGCATGCGTCCATATCGTGAATGAAAGTGTTTTAAAGGACACGAGTTTTTGTTATTTAATTCCTTCTCGGTGTATATATGTTTTTTTTTATAATACATTTATGCAAGAACATTAATAAAATCATTAAATTCAATGCATTACGATTTACCACAGACATTTCCCCAATATTTTTAATAGTCCGTTCCGGTATTTCGGCTTCGTTCCGGTATTTTGGTTTCGTTTTGGTACTTACCAGTACCGCAAACTCCCCATCAGTGACCGGACCCCTCGGTCTTGATTGACCTTCGGAAAGTTCTAAAGGTCCGACTATCTATCGATCTAGATTCATGCACAGGCAAAAAAGACAGGAAGTCTATCTATATATCCTGCAGCACCCTCTCGCGAGGATTATGTGCAGCTGCGCGCGCCAGAAAAAGAAAAGTGCGGAACTTGTTGGTCAATTCAATGATGCATTTAATAAAACTGAGTTCACGGAGGTTCCATTGACTGGAAGATCGGCCCCATTCATGAATAATATTATTGTGACAGCTACAGGAGTGATCAAATTACTTCAAGGCTTAACCCCCACTAAGGCCTTAGGACGTGATGAGCTTCATCCTAGAGTCCTGAAGGAACTAGCAAATGAGTTGGGTCCAGTTTTTGCACACTTGTTTCAACAGTCTCTTGATATGGGTGAAATCCCCAAAGAATGGCTCTTAGCAAACATTTGTCCACTCTTCAAAAAAGGAGATAGGGCTCTTGCCCGTAATTATCGCCCCGTGTCTCTGACTTGTGTTCTGTGTAAATTGCTGGAACATATAGTCTGCTCAAACATCATGGCCAACTTGGACGAACATAAACTTTTGTCAGACAGACAACATGCATTTAGGAAAAGGCACAGTTGTGAAACTCAGCTAAGCACAGTTATTAATGACTTGGCAAAAATCTTGGACAAAGGGGGACAGGTGGACACATTTATTCTGGACTTCGAGAAGGCTTTTGACACCCCTCCTCATGAACTACTTAAATCTAAGTTATTTGGTTATGGAATTGGGGAAAAGACCCACAAATGGATAGATTCCTTTCTTTGCTACAGAAAACAGCGGGTTGTTGTTAATGGTGAATCTTCAGAGTGGGCCCTAGTTTTGTCTGGAGTCCCGCAAGGGACCGTTCTTGGTCCACTTTTGTTCTCCCTGTACATCAATGATATTTCCACTGACATTGACTCAGAAATAAGACTGTTCGCAGATGACTGTGTTTGTTACCGGGAAATTAGAGCACCAGATGACGCATTGAAACTTCAGGCTGACATAGATAGATTAGGATGTTGGGCACGTAAATGGGGCATGAGATTTCAGCCAGTTAAATGCAATATTATGCAGATAACTAGGAAGAGATCTAATAAAGTTGAGGCTTCTTACACCTTAGAGGGAACGGTCCTCGAGAATGTGGACTCCATTAAATACCTTGGAGTGACAATCTCACACAACTTGAGATGGAATACTCATATTAGCAACATGTGTACTAAGGCAAATAGAACGCTTGGTTTCATGAGGCGCAATCTTCATCAGTGCCCTCAGGATGTAAAAGAGACAGCATATAAAGGTTTTTTGTTCGCCCAATCTTGGAATATGGTAATTGTATCTGGGACCCCAGTGGAGTGGTCCTTAACGATGAAATTGAGAAAGTTCAGAATAGAGCTGCTAGATTTGTAACAGGCAATTACTGCTTTGAAACTGGGAGCATGACGGGAATACTTGGAAAATTAAAATGGGAGTCTCTCAAGAAAAGGAGAAAAGACAGTAGGCTAATCCTTTTATACAAAGGCCTAAAGGGTGCTGCCAGCATTCCAACAGATGACCTTGTTCCCCCAGCTAGACACTGTAGAAATCACCATTCGTTGGCGTTTCAGACCATTGGCGCAAGAACTGACATTTATAAAGAGCAGTTCTTCCCCAGAACCATTAGAGATTGGAATGCCCTTCCCGATTCGATTATTTCGACAGCTGAAGGTGCTGATGATTGTGTAGCTAAATAAATTATTGTTTGATTTGAGGGTTAACGTCCCCGTCAACACTGTAAATTTAAAGGTCATTTTGGAGACGTTGCTTCCAATTTTGTGGGACTTTTACCCGACATTGAGATGAAATGACATCTCAAGCCCTGTCGCCCAATGAAACCAATAGGGTTTATTAGCATGGACGGTCCGCCTCGCACCGCGGTTCCTGGACAGGCTTAGATACTCTTAGCGGTTTACCAGTACTAGTGTGCGGGCCGGATTCAGCTCTGCGTGGAAGCATCATGCAGCCCATATATTTCTTCAAGCCCCTATGGGCGGGGGCTTATAGCTAAATGTACCTCTTTGGTTAGAGCTAGGGACTGACTTCCCACATCACAGGTCTTGGTGTATGAATGTCATTTGTCGTGTCACCAGTAACAAAGTAGAAGTAAAACAAACTTCAGGAATCAAATAAAAATCAAAAATGAGTTCCTTTAAGAGCAATGAAAACATTCATAAGAAAGAAGATTGGTCATACTATGTAGTTTCGGCTAATAAAGCCTCATCAGTGACCCTGTAATGATCCGGCAACGAAAGCCAGAGAGGAAACATACTGCAATTTTGCGAACCCCGAGCAGGCAGTCGACTCAAAGACAAGGCCATATACTATCTTGTAGAACAATAGGAGGCGAGCATCTGCCCGCCTCTGTTCCAATGATCTCCATCCCAGGGTTTTAAGCATCTGGGTCACACTACAAAATGAAGAGTAGTCATGTTTGACCCATCTAGCTGCTCTTCTTTGGACTTGCTCAACCGTGTTTATATTTGACTGGGTATATGGGCTCCACACAGGGGAGTCATACTCAAGCTGGGGCCTAACAAGGGTATTATAAGCTGTTTCACGTATGCCTTGATGTTTGGTGCGTATACTCCTACGTATGAAGCCCAGGGTCCGATTTGCTTTGGTGGTCATGTTATGAATGTGGGTGTTCCAAGTTAAATCACGGCTAAACTCAAGGCCCAGGAACTTGGCATGATCAGCCTCCTGGAGGACTTCACCGTGGAGAATGTAATTGTGTCTAATGGGTTCTTCAGAACGGGAAATGTGTAGGACCTGGCATTTACCCGGGTTAAATTCCATTTCCCAGTTCTTTTCCCAAGTTTCAAGCTTTTGGAGGTCCCTTTGCAATAAGGTACAATCAGCATCACTGCTGACAGCCAAATATATTGCCGTGTCATCTGCAAAAAGTCTGACCTGCGAGTGGATCTGCTCTGGTAGGTCATCAATGTATAGAAGAAACAGGATCGGTCCCAGTACTGATCCTTGGGGAACCCCAGATGTGACCGGAATTTGGGATGAGGTTTCCCCCTCTAGGGCTACACGTTGGGTACGGCCAAAAAGGAAAGCTTTGATCCAGTTAAGGGTGTTTGAGGTTATGCCATGTTGGTGCAGTTTGTGGAGTAATTTAATATGGCTGACCTTATCGAATGCTTTACTAAAATCCAGGCGTATCAGGTCAGTCTGGTGACCTGCTGATAGATTTCGTGCAAGCTCATCAACAAGTTGGATGAGCTGTGTTTCGCAGGACCTCCTTTCCCTGAATCCATGTTGAAGATCATACAAGATGTCATGTTTGTCGAGATGCTTTGTAAGGTTGGATGCAACAATATGCTCCATTAGCTTGCAGCAAATGCAAGATAAGGAGATTGGCCTGTAATTTGCAGGGTCACTTTTGTCACCCTTTTTGAACAGGGGAGAAACAATGGCTGTCTTCCAATCCGAGGGGATTTGACCACTGGAAAGTGATTTCTGGAAAATGACCTGAAGCATGGGCGCTATTTGGTCGCTAAGGGATTTCGGAACAGATTCTTTATTGATGGTGCAATTTGCCAGTCCATTCTTATGAGCATTGTCAGAAAGCTGACTTAAACTCAATGGTGATAGGGGTGTGAAGGAGGACTGAAAGAAGTGGTAAACTCCGGACAAAATTTGAAAACTTGAGACGTGAAATCAAGACTGATATACAAATCAGCATGATTCGTATGTGAATAGGCAGTTGCTAGAGATATGGATCCGTATCTCTAGTCTCGGAGGCTAGAGATACGGATCCGTGTCTCTAGTCTCCGAGGCTAGGGATACGGATCTGTATCCCTAGCATTTTCGTATAGGCCTGGCTAGAGGTACAGTTTGATAAGACTGATAATTGTTTCAAACAGAGAAACTGTGTAAATTGCTGGAACATATAGTCTGCTCAAACATCATGGCCGACTTGGACGAACATAAACTTTTGTCAGACAGACAACATGCATTTAGGAAAAGGCACAGTTGTGAAACTCAGCTAAGCACAGTTATTAATGACTGGGCAAAAATCTTGGATAAAGGGGGACTGGTGGACACATTTATTCTGGACTTCGAGAAGGCTTTTGACACCCCTCCTCATGAACTACTTAAATCTAAGTTATTTGGTTATGGAATTGGGGGAAAGACCCACAAATGGATAGATTCCTAGAGCTCTGCTACAGAAAACAGCGGGTTAAATTGTTGTTAATGGTGAATCTTCAGAGTGGGCTCCAGTTTTGTTTGGAGTCCCGCAAGGGACCGTTCTTGGTCCACTTTTGTTCTCCCTGTACATCAATGATATTTCCACTGACATTGACTCAGAAATAAGACTGTTCGCAGATGACTATGTTTGTTACCGGGAAATTAGAGATGCAGATGACCCAGTGAAACTTCAGGCTGACATAGATAGATTAGGATGTTGGGCCCGAAAATGGGGCATGAGATTTCAGCCAGTTAAATGCAATATATTATGCAGATAACTAGGAAGAGATCTAATAAAGTTGAGGCTTCTTACACCTTAGAGGGAACGGTCCTCGAGAATATGGACTCCATTAAATACCTTGGAGTGACAATCTCACACAACTTGAGATGGAATACTCATATTAACAACATGTGTACTAAGGCAAATAGAACGCTTGGTATCCTGAGGCGAAATCTTCATCAGTGCCCTAAGGATGTAAAAGAGGCAGCATATAAAGGTCTTGTTCGCCCAATCTAGGAATATGGTAGTTGTATCTGGGACCCCAGTGGAGTGGTCCTTATAACGATGAAATTGAGAAAGTTCAGAATAGAGCTGCTAGATTTGTAACAGGCAATTACTGCTTTGAAACTGGGAGCATGACTGGAATACTTGGAAAATTAAAATGGGAGTCTCTCAAGAAAAGGAGAAAACAGTAGGCTAGTCCTTTATACAAAGGTCTAAAGGATGCTGCCAGCATTCCAACAGATGGCATTGTTCCCCCAGCTAGACACTGTAGAAATCACCATTCGTTGGCGTTTCAGACCCTTACTGCAAGAACTGACATTTATAAAGAGTCGTTCTTCCCCAGAACCATTAGAGATTGTGTAGCTAAATTTACCTCTTTGGTTAGAGCTAGGGACTAACTTCCCACATCACAGGTCCTGGTGTATGAATGTCATTTGACGTGTCACCAGTAGCAATTCTGATTCTGATTCTGAATGCTTAACCCATTGCTGGGACTTGTAGCATGTGAGTGCAAAGTAGGGTTAAGAAAAGGCAAGTGTTGGAAATTAAAGGAAAGTTAAAAGTGTGATAGTTAAAAAAGTCTAGTTACAAGATTAAAAGCAAGGCGGTGGTTGGTTAAGGTTGGTGGATCTGCCTGACTGCCCTATTGAACTCATCAACGTTGGGCAGCAAGACTACTTTTGTAGGGAGGAAATTCCAGTGTACAATGGTGCGGGGGAAATAAGAATATTTATAATAATCTGTCGGGGTAGAGATATGTCTGTAAGCCACTAGGTATGAGGTTCTACATTGTCCTTGCAGGGCTGTGAGGTACTGGTTTCTGAGAATAGCGACAAGGTCATGTGTGAGTTTGTACATCAGAGAAAGTCGATTACCGGTATCTATGCGGAGTTGGTCAAGACCTCTCCACTGGAGTGACTGCAGCATGGCAATCATACTTGAGGTTCTGTTGTAGTCTCTTTTGACCCACCATGCTGCACGGCGTTGGAATTTTCGACTTGCTGAATGGCAGTGTCTGTAAATGGATACTACACGCTAGAGGCGTATTACAGCTGTGGACGTACGACTGTTTTGTATGCTGTTGCCTTGAGGTCCTCATTATGTATATTAATATTTCGCTTAAGAAATCTAAGTGTTTTGTTTTCTTTCTTAGAAATTCTTGATATATGGGTGTTCCAGGAGAGATTTTCTGAAATATCAACTCCTAGGTTTTTGCTGAAGGTACTGCTTCTAGGAGGACCCCATGCAGGTGGTACTGATTTTGTGCAGGTTACCGTGACCTAGTGATGTGTATGGCCTGGCATTTTGATAGATTGAATTCCATGTCCCAGGCCTTTTCCCAGAACTCGAGATGCCGAAAGTCTTCCTTAAGTAGAGTTGGTGTAGCAGATTTGGAGGATGTGAGATAGAGAGCTGTATCGTCTGCAAATAATTGAACGTTAGAATTGACCTGTTCAGGTAGGTCATTTATGTAAGCTATAAACAGTATGTGTCCTAGGACTGATCCCTGGGGCACACCTGATGATATTGGTATGTTGTCTGATCTTTCCCCATTTAAAATAAAGTTTTCAGACCTGTCATCCAAATATGATTTTATCCATTTGAGTGTCCCTGCCCTTATTCCATAATGATGCAGTGTAAAAAGCAATTTCTCATGATCGAGCGACCATATCAAATGCCTTGCTGAAATCTAAAAGAATAAGGCCAGTTTGTTTGCCCGATTTCATCCCCTTTAGAAGTTCATCTAGCAGCATTATCATTTGTGTCTCACAAGACCTTTTCTCCCGGAATCCATGCTGAAGCTAAAAAAATATGTAGTTGATCGAAAAGCTTGACAATCTATGAGGCAACTATGTGTTCTAAGGTCTGGCATAGGATACAACTAGGGGATAACGGCCTATGATTGGAGGGCTTAAGCTTCTCAACCTTCTTAAATATTGGGGTTACACGGGCTTGTTTCCAAATGGTGGGGAGTTTGCCTGTCTCGAGAGATCTCTGAAAGATAATTTTCAGTATAGGGGCTAGTTCAGTCCGGTAATATAATGTCTTAAGTCTTTAGAGTTACTTATTAATTGACCATTCTGTATTGTTTGGAGGTCATCCATATTAACACTATTAAACACGTTTTTAATGGCGTCAATCAATAAAACTGTCATTAATCAAGTAATTTCGTATTGGTCCAGTTACAGGCCCTCGGTCAGCTGTATTGGACTCGGCCTTCGGCCTCCGGCCAATACAGCAGACCTCGGACCTGTAACTGGGCCAATACGAAATTACTTGATTAATAACATTATAATAATACATGATCCAGCAGGAATTTAAACTAATATATATCAGTATCATCAAACCTTTCATCAATCCAAAATTTGTCTAGTTTCGATTTATATTGGAATACAGTATTTGAAGACACCAGGTCCTCTGGTAGTGAGTTCCATTCTTCAATGACTCTCAACGAAACTGAATGCTGACGAATAGACTTGTTGCATCTTGGTTTCAGCAAACAATTGGCATACCAGTGGGTACTAATTGTGCACCGTTGCTAGCCGACTTGTTCTTGTACTCGTATGAGGCGGAGTTTGTACAAGGTCTCGTCAAAGCAGGCAAGAAACGCCTTGCACAACAATTCAATTTCACCTACAGATATATAGATGATTTACTGTCTCTGAAAAATGCTAAATTCGCAGAGTACTTGGAATTCAACTATCCACGTGAACTTGAAATTAAGGAAACAACAGAGACTGCAACCTTCTCCTCATACTTGGATTGTTAGCTCTATATTGACAACGAGAAGCTTACTACTAGGCTGTACGATAGACGAGATGACTTCAATTTTCCCAATATTAACTTTCCCTTCCTGAGCAGTAATATCCCGTCTGCACCAGCATATGGAGTTTACGTTTCACAGTTAATCCGTTATGCTAAATATGTTCTATAAAAGGGTTATCCTTTGGAAGCAAGGAATACACCACAGAAGTGAAAAATATGGAGTGTACATGTTTTCTGGGCCAGACTAGCTAGTTTCGGCCAATTAGGCCTCATCAGTGACCCTCAGATATTTTCAAAATTCCACAATGGAATCGATGATCCCAAAGGACAAGAAAATATAATCTACACTATGATGTAGGGCAGGGAGACGTTTTACCGCCGCCACACGCCGTTTTACGCCGTTTTAAAGCCTGTTCCAAGTATCAGGACTTTATGGAACGTGGGAAGGTGCTCACCGCAAGGTTGTTATGCCAGGGGTATCAAAAAACCAAACTGGTATCAACACTAAAGAAGTTCTATGGAAGGCACCATGATCTTGTTGATCCGTACAATGTGGCAATTTCCAGAATTATTTCTGATGTGTTTACCAACGGAAAGCCATAGGCAGACTTCCGAAATCTCGGACATACCCGAAGCTTGCTTACCAAGTAATGCTTACTATCCTAAGACGCCTGATTATAATCTTCTGGTGTCCATGTCTGTTGGTCTGAACATTGATATTTACCATTTGTCTATGGATTAATGATTTTGGATTAACGCTTTGGTACTACGACCTAAACTATTTATAGATGTTCAGGTCATCTCCTCTAGTAGCTGAATCAGAAACTTGAAAAAAATATTCAATTTGAAAATCACCATCCCCTTTAATAATTTTGAATACCTGGATCAAATCAGCTCTTTTACGTCTGTACAGCAGAATAGGTAAATTAATTTCTTTCAGTTTTTCCTTGTATGTTAAGTGACGAAGATCAGGAAGAAGTCTGGTAGAAGGACTTTGAATATTTTGCGACCGTACAAATGTTTTTTTTTTTTTTTTTTTTTTTTTTGAGAATAGGAAACCAGACAAAGTCACCATAGTCAAGATGAGAACGAATCAATGATTTGTATAAACATAATAAAGATGATCTATCCAAGTATGAAAACGACCTTTTAACCAGTCCCAGAATTTGGTTGGCCTTATTAACTGCTTAACTTATATGCTGGTCAAATTTGAGATCCTCCTGGAATATTACTCCAAGATCCTTTCCGAGATTCACAGCTTTTACTTTGACTATATCATTATTCTTATCTGACATTTCGTACATGAATTTGGGATTGCTTGATCCTAAATGAAGGACTTTACATTTCTTTTCATTAAAATAGAGTAACCATTTAGTTGTCCATTTACACAGTTCATAGATGTCATTTTGCAGATCTTCACAATCTTTCAAACCTGATATCTCCTTATATATCTTAGTATCATCAGCGAAGAGTTTACAGTGAGATTTAATTACTCCAGGTAAGTCATTCACATATATAATGAATAATAACGGACCCAATACGTACCGAGCCTTGCGGCACTCTAGACGTAACTTCAGTCCAATCTGAGGCGGATCCATTCAATACTACTCTTTGTTTCCTTCCAGCCAGGAAATCCTTTATCCAACTAAGTATACTTCCTGATACCCCCAAGTTTTTAAGATTTTTAAGTTTTAATAAAAGGCGTTTATGTGGGACAGAATCAAATGCTTTTTGCAGATCCAGGTACAAAGTATCAACTGGCAAGTCATTATCAATTGCATTAGTCCATTCATCCTAAATCTTAAGTACATGTACTTGTAAGGTACACACTCGACGATCACGGAATCCAAACTGACATTCATACAGTGCGACATAATAGCATCTCTAACTACTTTCTCAAGTAAACGGCATAAGATAGGTGTGATACAGATAGGTCTATAGTTGCTTGCTGATTGCCTATCCTCACTTTAAAAAATGCAAACTTTTAACATTCGCAGATTTCCACATTGAAGGCAACATACCCTCCTGAAGACAGTAATTAAACAAAATAGTCACATGATAGGCCAACATGTCAACCAGTTCCTTGATAAATCTCGGATGAATTCCATCAAGTCCAGCTGATTTTGTAGAATTGACAGATTTAAGAAGCTGTTTAACTTTATTTTCAGTGAGCAGAATGTCACATATTTTACTGTCACCATGTATATTAAATGTAGGTAACTGTCCTATTTCGACTGTAGCACAGACGAAATAAATGTTCAAAAAACTGGCTTTAGATACATCGTCAGACACTATATTACCAAGATTGTCCTTCAGATCACCAATATTGGATCTTACACTTGTGTTCGAATGGACAAATTTCCAGAATGACTCTGTCTCTGGTCGGGCTCATCGGAGTCTAACTGTTGGTTTTCTTTTGCTCCAGCATTTCAGTGGTTTCTTGCTGTCGAGTCCTCACCGTTGTCTCACCTCTGTGGTTCTTTGATGTTTGTGTTCACGGAGATGTTGCACTGATGAGTTAGGAGGCCTTCATGCGGACTGAACAAATTATTTGTCTAAATCGCGACGGAAGTAAGGGCGAGGATTGTGGCCACGTAAAATCGATTTAAGCCCCCCGGTGGAAATCTTCCACTGACCGTTCCAAGGCGGCTCTTCTGTGGCGATTTATTTATGTTGTTGTTTGTTACTTGCTGTGTGTATCACTTGTGTCTTTTGGTTTTGGATGGCCATATGGCCATTTTGTGGGAAAGTAACTGTCCTTATGGCCTTCCTTTGTTTAGGTTTCCATTATGGTCTGGTCGCTTAATGTTTGTATTTCTTTCCCTTTGGTGTCTTTTATGGGTGGAGTAAGTTAATTGTATCAATTCCTGATCTTTGTTTTACTTCTTCTTAGGATTAGACTTAGCCTCCACAGCAACTCCTTTTACACATTTGCGTTGTTTAACACTTATGTTTTTACTGCCCAATTTTAAGAAAGTAAACGGCACTGATAGTCCTACACATATAACATGAAAGTGCAAACTGATTTTGCATTGTTTACAATTATGACTCAAGTTAAAAACAGCAGACGGTCTTGCCAGTTTATTAGTTGTTTCTAAAAAAATAAAATAGGTACGTCGATAGCGGAATATACTGCCATTTGAGATAATCGGCTCTTTTCGCTGTATTCTTTACGAATGGCGTGTTTAGTGGTTTCATGACTAGGTCATGCAGTGCGGGGCTATAACAAACAGTAGTCTGGCAGTTACCTCCCCTCGCTCGCTCTTTAGGTAGGTATTGGGGGGTCTGGGATTAAAGGCATTTGTTCTTGATTATTGAGGTATATCATTTCATTACACAATATTATGTAGCCCTCAGAGCTGACTGAAGAGAAGTCCTCTGTCTTCAACAGGGGTCTTCTTGGAGAAAATCGCTAATTTACTAATTGTTGACTAGTGTGTACATTATTGATTTTCCCATTAAGACCCTCAGTCAGTGGATACAACAAGCGCTACTAATCACCCTATTAAAAGCCGCCTTTGATCTGCTATAGTTGGTATATCACAAGGGGAAATAAAACAATATTAACACACGGTGTGTCCCACTTTTACAAGAATAAATGCCTTTAAGATGAGAACACATCTGTGCATTTTTAACCCAAGGGAAGCCCACGCTTCGGTTCCGAGCGGCGTGGGCTTTCCTCGGGTTGGAAATGCATAAATCGATACCATAGTCATGAAAGGGTCTTGTAATTTAATCCTAGTAGTAGTAATGGGGAAAAGGCCTTTTATTACCTATCATACTCCTAACTCGAATTCTTTAAACAAATATAGTGTTAAGTGTTGGTATTGTTGTATATAGTTGTTGATAATAATTTATGTTTGTATATAACATATTTCTTGTGCCTTGCTCTACAATTGGCCGTTCACCTGTCAGAGATCACCTTTGGTCGTCTAGTTTGCGGGACGCCGTAACCCTACATGTAACTTATGGTGTCAGAAGTGGGATGGTTGACCTACTGAATATTTCAAAGTTTCTGAGCAGGAAGGCAAGGCAAACCCCACTTTTTTCTTGTTGACGAAAATTTTAAGTAGACCCCACTTAATTGTGTTACCCGGCATTCTACTTAGTTAAACTTGAGTTACTAATTGATCTTACCTACACATGGTTCTGTCATAGTGACGTTAACAATATCCGAACGTAAACATTTTCCTTACGGTAGCGTTAACACATACGCTGTCGCTTGATGTTAGGTATGGCGTAATAGAAACATTGATGGTAACATGTTATGATCTGAGTTTTGTAATGTGATGCAACTGCAGATTGTAGCCTTTTACTGTAAACGTCGTCAACTTATGACGTCATATTAGACTAACAGTACGTAACGTCATACTTTACTGAGAGTACTTGGCATTTCAAATCGCGTGTGCATTAATAATTAGGCGACGGCTACTAACAACCGGATGTCCCCAGCCCCACAGGCTGCTGACAAACGGTTGTCACCAGCCTCACATCTAGAGACAACCGGTAGAAGAATAGCTCAATTTAATGGTGTCTTAATTATTTGACATCATTTTCTAAAGGACTTTTTTCTTTTTAAAAAACTTCCTTCTGGTTTCTTTGAAACTCTTCTTCGATTATTCAGTATTACTGTTTATATTGTGGGTTGCACAGACTTATATTCTTCGTTTGCTGGCATTTGATCATAAATCATCCAGTTGTGCATAAAACGGTTGAAAAAGTATTCATAATGTTCTGTTTACGTAAACAGTTAAACCTCTTATAGCACTATTCATTATAACAGGGTTACAGTGTTTTGTTTTGTTATGAGAGATATCCCTTTCTGCTGAAAACCAATCTGAAATCATTGAAACTTTAAGCTCGACTTCTAGATATTTGGATAATTTATTAAATATTGATAATACCTATGTTGATGGTTTGATCAGTCAAATTTACCTCCCCCACCCCCAACCCAAGAACTTCAGTTAAATAAAGCCAATTCTTCTGATATCGAGGCCCCGTTTTTGGATTAACATCCACCTATTCTAGATGGGGTTGTTTCTTGCAAAATTTATGATAAATGTGATGATTTTGATTTTGAGATTGTAAATTGTCCTTTTTCGGATGGTGATGTTGCTCGTGCGCCATCCTGTGGCGTTTATATTTCGCAGTTATTTCGATTTGTCAGAGTGTGTAGTCATGTAACTGAGACTTCAACACTCGTAATAAATCGTTAACTGTTAAACTTCTCAATCAGGGTTAGCGGTACCAAAAATTACGCAAATCCTTTTCAAAATTTTACGCGTCATTCTGATTTAATATCAAAATTCAAAATTGGACTTAAATCTCATCTGCAACAAGGTCTATCGGAACCGAAATTTTATGGTGACCTAGTATATAAATTCAGAAACATATATAACTGCAATGACTTCAGTACCCAATTTCGTGAAAGCATTCTTCGATATAAAAAGATTGGGCACCAAATAAATGTTATACGACAGACTGCATGCATGGTAGTTAACTCAATCACGGTTGACAACTTTGCTTCCCTCCTTTATTGCACGCCGGTGGGTCAGGCCTCAGATTCTATGACGGTTCCAGCGTAGAGGCTTACTGGGAATTAGAGAGAATCTAATTCTATGTAATGTTGGTTGGTGCCTGATGTTCTGTCTCTGGTCGGACCCATCGGAGTCTAACTGATGGTTTTCGTTTGCTCCAGCATTTCAGTGGTTTCTTGCTGTCGAGTCCGCACCGTTGTTTCATCTCTGTGGTTGTTTGATTTTTTGTGTTCACGGAGATGTTGCACTGATGAGTTAGGAGGCCTTCATGCGGACTGAACAAATTATTTGTGTAAATCGCGACGGAAGTAAGGGCGAGGATTGTGGCCATGAAAATCGATTTAAGCCCCCCCCCCCCCTACCCCTCCCCCAGTGGAATTTGTTTCACAGACCGTTCCAAGGCGGTTCTTCTGTCGCGGTTTAATTTAGTTATGACGTGTCTTTGAGTGTTTGTATCACTTAAATTGTTTTGTTTTGGTTTGCCAGATAGCCATTTTGTGGGAAAGTAGCAGTCCTTTTGGCTTCCCGCTGTTGATGTTTCCATTAGGGTCTGTTGTTTCATGTTTGTGTTTCTTTCCCTTTGGTGTCTCTGATGGGAGCTGTGGGTTAATTGTATCGATTCCTGATCATTGCCTTCACTTCTGTTATCGGTTCCAAAAACTACACAAAGCCTTTTCAAAATTTTATAGACGTCATCCTGATTTAATTTCAAAACTCTATATTGGACTTAAATCTCTTCGGTAACAAGGTATATTGGAATCCAAATGTATATAAATTCAGAAAAAATATATAACCGCAATGACTTCAGCACCCAGTTTCGTAAAATCATTCTTCGATATAAAAAGGTTGGGTACAACATGGGTGTTGTGCGGCAGACTGCATGCATGATAGTTAACTCAATCACGGTTGACAACTTGGCTTCCCTCTTTAATTGCACGCCGGTGGGTCCGTCCTCAGATTCTATGTCAGTTCCAGCGTATAGGCTTACTGAGAATTAGAGAGAATCTTATTCTATGTAATGTTGGTTGGTGCCTGATGCTCTGTCTCTGGTCGGGTCCATCGGAGTCTCTCTGTTGGTTTTCGTTTCTCCAGCATTTCAGTGGTTTCTTGCTGTCGAGTCCGCACCGTTGTTTCATCTCTGTGGTTGTTTGATTTTTTGTGTTCACGGAGATGTTGCACTGATGAGTTAGGAGGCCTTCATGCGGACTGAACAAATTATTTGTGTAAATCGCGACGGAAGTAAGGGCGAGGATTGTGGCCATGAAAATCGATTTAAGCCCCGCAGTGGAATTCGTTTCACTGACCGTTCCAATGCGGTTCTTCTGGCACGTTTCAGTTTTGTTTTGGTGTCTTTGAGTGTTTGTATGACATATTATTTTGTTTTGGATAGCCAATTGGCCATTTTGTGGGATTCATGACCATTGCCTTCAACGAATTATTTGTCTAAATCGTTTAAGCCCCCCCCCCCCCCTGTGGAAATCTTTCCACTGACCGTTCCAAGGCGGGTCTCCTGTGGCGGTTTATTTAAGTTGTTGTTTGTTACTTACAGTGTGTATCACTTTTGTCCTTTTCTTTTGGATTGCCATATGGCCATTTTGTGGGAAAGCAACTGTCCTTATGGCCTTCCTTTGTTTAGGTTTCCACTATGGTTTGGTCGCTTCATGTTTGTGTTTCTTTCCCTTTGGTGTCTTTGATGGCCGGAGTAAGTCAATTGTATCGATTGCTGATCTTTGTTTTACTCCTACTTTTCACTTCTAGTTTACAACACAATTTCAAGATGAATAAATAATGTTGAAAATGTACCATGTTTGGTCTTTTTTAGTTTGGACGACAAAATAGTGTTATAAAGAGGTTGTTAGTAAAATAATAAATTTTCATTTTTTTTGACAGAGAATGACATTAATTTAAAAACAAAAACGAAAAATGTTTGAATTTTAATCAGTTTGACAAATATATCAATGATAAATATACGGATCGTATACAAGAAGTTCATTATGAAGCATTTTAAACAGCACATAACAGTATGAAGATTTCAGACACAATCTATGATTGAGAAGCCCATTTCTAAATTTGAGTTATTCCTAAAAATTAATTTAGAATAAGGTGGTATTTTTATGCTAACAGTGAACGCCTTGATCAGACACTGTATTCTGCGGCATGATCTCTGGGGCTGCACTGTTTGCTAATGTACAGTTTCCCCGTATAAAATGAGATTAAATAGGTCTTCTAATTGCCACAGCACTTTCGTTATTGAAGTAATACTCCTATCCCCCAATAATTTCTTTTCACTAAATATATCATGAAGGCCTCGGTCGCTCACTCGGACGGGCATCAGGAGGATGTGGGTTTGATACCTGCCGAGGGTGGCATCGTCCTTTCGTGGAGACTGGTCTTGAAATTTTTACCGTCATTCTCTCCCTTACACTAATTCAAGAAGAGCTGTTGTCAGTTTCTGGCGAAAGAATGTGCACTGTACTGGTTAACCGCTTGCATATAAGTTCTATAAAAGGGTTATCCTTTGGAAGCAAGGAATACACCACAGAACTGAAAAATATGGAGTTTATATGTTTTCTGGGTCAGACTAGCTAGTTTCGGCCAATTAGGCCTCATCAGTGACCCTAAGCTATTTTCAAAATTCCACAACGGAATCAATGATCCCAAAGGACAAGAAAATATAATCTACACTATGATGTAGGACAGGGAGACGTTTTACCGCCACCACACATTCCCACACACCAGCTGTAGTGAAGTTAAATATGTTCTATAAAAGGGTTATCCTTCGTCTGATTTGTCCGCTGACCGTAAAATGGAAGCATTCATGTCCGTTGCACCAGTGCTATTGTTTACATGTTCCTTTTCATAGGCGGTTCTTCTGTCGTGGTTTATTTTTGTTATGGTTTGTCTTTGGGTGTGTGTGTCGCTTATATTATTTTATTTTGGATAGACTATTGGCCATTTTGTTGGAAAGTAACTGTCCTTTTGGCTTTCCGCTATTGATGTTTCCATTAGTGTCTGTTGTTTCATGTTTGTTTCTTTCCCTTTTGATGTTTCCATTAGTGTCTGTTGTTTCATGTTTGTGTTTCTTTCCCTTTGGTGTCTCTGATGGGGACTGTGGATTGATTGTATCGATTCCTGATCATTGCCCCCTTTTCTATTTTGATGAATTATATTCTCCCTACTACATATACTTTGTAGTTTTATCTCATCTGACACAATTCAAGTAGGTACTGTTTCCTTAGCTTCGTCTGAAGTGTCGTTATTTTCATGGATGGTTGGAAAGTCTGTACCTATGTTGTGTTCTTTTTCAGAAGCATATGCAGTTTCTTTCACTATGATATGAGCTACAGTGTCATCACGTAGTTCATTGTTACTTTCAGGCAGTCTTGGATGGCCATATTGTTGGAAAGTAACTATCCTTATGGCCTTCCTTTGTTTAGGTTTCCATTATGGTCTTGTCGCTTCATGTTTGTGTTTCGTTCCCTTTGGTGTCTTTGGTGGGTGGAGTAAGTTAATTGTATCGATTCCTGATCTTTGTTTTACTTCTACTTTACATATTCATTCATCATCCAATTGGCTATTATATTATTCAGGAAGTCTGATGTATCCCAAAATTCAGTGTCACCACATGTTGACAGAAATGAGGCCATTTCCTTCAAGAACTCTGAAGCTTTCCTAAACATTTCAAGTGGGGACATTTTTTTCTGTTTTGACATTTTTTTCGTTTCCTTTGAACAACGCTTGGACTGGTTCAGGCATTAACAATGGCCTCATGATCAGCACATCGTTTCCATATCGGATCCTCAAAGTCTTCGTCGTATAGGTCTAATCCCTCATTTTTCCTGCTCCCAAAATGTGCCGGCATGGCAGTCCATAATTGCCCAAGACAGAGCAAGAACAACATACGATATGTATTAAGTTATTCAGGAAGTCTAATGTATCCAAAAATTCATTGTCACCACATGTTGACAGAAATGAGGCCATTTCCTCTAAGAACTCTGAAGCTTTCCGAAACATTTCAAGTGGGGACATTTTTTGTTTTTGACATTTTTTCGTTTCCTTTGAACAACGCTTGGACTGGTTAAGGCATTAACAAGGGCTTCATGATCAGCACATCGTTTCCATTTCGGATCCTCAAAGTAGAAGTAAAAAGTCTTCATCGTACAGGTCTAATCCACCATTTTTCCTGCTCACAAAAGGGGCCTGCAAGATAGTCCATAATTGCCCCAGACAGAGCAAGAACAACTATTAAAGGTTTCTCATAAGATATGTATGTTGTTTTCAGTGACTGATGTAACATGAATACCATTTTCTTTCTTCTCAACATGAAGTTCAGCGGTGTTCACTTTGTTGAGTTCAGAACGAAGTGTGCGGAAAGCTGGCTGTGTACACAGTGATGCATACTTGTTAGGCACACCATCTTTACATAATGTGACAAGTAGAAGTAAAACAAAGATCAGGAATCGATACAATAAACTTACTCATATTTGAGAACATGCTATATGTTGAACGATAATAACTGTCATTGACGGACAAGATCAGGTTCTGAAGAGCCTCTGGGAGGTGCATAAGGCGCGAAATTTCCATAACTTTTAATATTTTTTGATAACATCGGACCCATTTCTCTCTACAGCCATGCCAGTTATCATCAAAGTATTCGGAGAAAAATCCAAACTCTTCATGAATTCTGTTTCGCCGTAGATTGTAAGTCTCTTCATCTTGGGAGTACAGAACAGGCCGTAGATGCTGCATCAGTTCAATTTTCACATCTTGATTTTCATATATCTTACTAAGTTTGCACTTAAAATACATTGGTCTGGTCGCTTCATGTTTGTGTTTCTTTCCCTTTGGTGTCTTTGATGGTTGGAGTAAGTTAATTGTATCGATTCCTGATCTTTGTTTGACTTCTACTTTAGAGCATGCAAACTACAAAACTGGATATGAGTGTGTGGAAGGTTTTCTTCTAATATTGAAACTTCCGTTAGATCTTTGTCTACCATTACTACATTAGCTGTGTCTTTGTTTTCCATGAATATTTCTATTACTCTTCGAAGGCATTCTTTTGTCTCCCGACACATGAAAGTGTAGGCTATCGGTTTACCTGTGCCATCCTGATCCTCCACTAGAATGGCATTTAAGACATACCCTTCAATGTTGACCTTATATGTATTGTCCATAAATACCATCCCTGGAAACTGGTAAAACATTTTCTTCATGTCATAAGTTTGGGAAAATAGAAGCTCTAGATCAGTGTTTTCATCGAATTCAAGAACAGCAGTTGCATTTGGATCTTTTGCTGCGATGTCATTTAGTAAGTCTGTTTAAGTCTGACCTTGTGTCCTGCCTTTCAGTTTCTCTACGTTTACATTTTGCTTGTTTTGTCCTTAACTAATACAATATTACCAGTCTTACTTTTAAGGTATTGCTTCAGTTGTTTTGACTCCACTTTCATGTCAATAAAGGGCTTGCTTTCTTCTACTGCACACTTATTTAAAACCATGTTTACAGTGTACATTGACAGAGTTTCAGGAGATATCTTATGGTAAGTTCTGTCGATACCTTAGAGACAATATACTGTTGACCTGTTTTATCAAGGCGCAGTCGTAACACAGCTTCACATCCCAATGCTTAATACTGTTGGACTGGACGCTTCGCTTGTCCTCTTACTCTTGGCTGTCCATAATGTTTATATACATATCGTATTGATTTGCATGGATGAAAAGGACTACTGTTTGCAAGCTTATCACTTTCACTGGAAACCCATTTTTCTTGCACCATTCATCAAATTATGTTTTGAATTCATCATAGGAACCAAATTTGTCTCCGGACTTAATATCGGGTAATCCATTTCCACCTCCTAAAAGTTGGCCATCTTAATGTCTGTTTCTTGGATCAGAAAGGTCTTGAATGTCTCTTGATTAGGACACATCCACTTGACTGATAGTTGTTGCGGGGATGGATTGATTGCAAATTGTTTCTACAAGCTCTGTCTTGTCTACAGTTGCTTCTGACACTAGAACTTTACTGTTGGTTGACTGTGGATTTTCACACCTAGGCTGTTGGCTGTTCCATAAAACAGACATGGCTGTCATCCAACTGCGGATCCTCTGCCTGGTTCTGTGTTGAGTAGAAGTGAAACAAAGATCAGGAATCGATACAATTAACTAACTCCCCATCAAAGACACCAAAGGGAAAGAAACACAAACATGAAGCGAGCCAACCATAATGGAAACCTAAACAAAGGAAGGCCATAAGGACAGTTACTTTCCCACAAAATGGCCATATGACCATCCAAAATAAAAAGACACAAGCGATACACACAGTTAGTAACAAACAACAACATAAATAAACCGCCACAGCAGAACCGCCTTGGAACGGTCAGTGGAAAGATTTCCAAAGGGGGTGGGGGGGGGGCTTAAATCGATTTAATTGGCAACAATCCTCGACCTTACTTCCGTCGCGATTTAGACAAATAATTTGTCCAGTCCGCATGAAGGCCTCCTAACTCATCAGTGCAACATCTACGTGAACACAAAGAACCACAGAGGTGAAACAATGGTGAGGACTCGACAGCAAGAAACCACTGAAATGCTGGAGCAAAAGAAAACCAACAGTTAGACTCCGATGGACCCGACCAGAGACAGAGCATCAGGCACTAACCAACATTACCTTGAATTAGATCTCTCTAATTCTCAATAAGCCTATACGTTGGAACCGTCATAGAATCTGAGGCCTGACCCACCGGCATGCAATTAAAGAAGAAAGCAAATTTGCCAAGCGCGATTGAGTTAACTACCATGCATGCAGTCTGTCGTATAACATCCATGTTGTACCCAATCTTTTTATATCGAAGAATGATTTTACGAAATTGGGTGCTGAGGTCACTGCGATTATATATTTTTTCTGAATTTATATACTAAGTCACCATAAAATTCGGGTTCCGATAGACCTTGTTGTAGAAGAGATTTAAAAAGTAGAAGTAAACAAAGATCAGGAACCGATACAATTAACTTACTCCACCCATCAAAGACACCAAAGGGAAAGAAACACAAACACTAAGCGACCAGACAATAATGGAAACCTAAACAAAGGAAGGCCATAAGGACAGTTACTTTCCCACAAAATGGCCATATGGCCATCCAAAATAAAAAGACACAAGTGATACACACAGTAAGTAACAAACAACAACATAAATAAATCGCCACAGAAAAACCGCCTTGGAAAGGTCCGTGGAAATATTTCCACTGGGGGCCTAAATCGACTCCACGTGGCCACAATCCTCACCCTTACTTCCGCCGCGATTTAGACAAATAACTCGTTCAGTCCGCATGAAGGCCCCCTAACTCATCAGTGCAACATCTCCGTTAACACAAATAATCTAAGAACCACAGAGCTGAGACAACGGTGAGGACTCAACAGCAAGAAACCACTGAAATGCTGGAGCAAAAGTCAAACCAACAGTTAGACTCCGATGGGCCCAACCAGAGACAGAGCATCAGGCACCAACCAACATTACCTTGAATTAGATCCCTCTAATTCTCAATAAGCCTTTACGTTGGAACCGTCATAGAATCTGAGGCCTGACCCACCGGCGTGCAAATAAAGAGGGAAGCAAAGTTGCCAAGCGCGATTGAGTTAACTACCATGCATGCAGTCTGTCGTATAACATCCATGTTGTACCCAATCTTTTTATATCGAAGAATGATTTTACGAAATTGGGTGCTGAAGTCATTGCGGTTATATATTTTTCTGAATTTATTTACTAAGTCATCATAAGATTCGGGTTCCGATAGACCTTGTGGCAGAAGAGATTTAAGTCCAATATTGAATTTTGAAATTAAAGCAGAATGGCGTCTATAAAATTGGAAAAGGCTTTGCGTAGTTTATGGTACCGATAACCCTGATTAAGAAGTTTAGCCGTCAATAATTTATTTCGAGTGTTGAAGTCACTTACATGACTACACACTCTAGCAAATCGAATTAATTGCGAAATATAAACGCCATAGGATGGCGCACGAGGAACATCACCATCCAAAAAAGGAAAATTTACAATCTCAAAATCAAAGTCATCGCGTTTATCATAAATTTTGCATGAAACGAAACAAACCCATCTACAATAGATAGATGTAAATCCAAAAACGAGGCCTCGGTATCAGAAGAATTTGCTTTATTTAACTGAAGTTCTGGGGTGGGGGGGGGGGGTAAATCTGACTGATCAAACCATCGAAATAGGTATTATCAATATTTAATAAATCATCTAAATATCTAGAAGTGGAGGTAAAAGCTTCAATAATTTCAGATTGGTTATCAATGGAAAGCGACAACATGAAGTCTCTTTCATAACAATACAAGAACAGATCAGCCACAAGAGGTGCGCAATTCGTACCCATCGGAATGCGCACAATTTGTCTAAATAACTTAGTACCGAATCTAATATAAAAATTGTCAAGTAGAAAGGTGAGGGCATCACCCACTTTCTGACATGACCAAAGTGTATAATTCTTTTGCTCTTTAGAATTGAAAAAAAAAATGCATTTCTGACATTACATGCAAGATAGAGAGAATCTTCTCTTTGAAAAGCCCATTCAATTAAATCAATAAGCTTTTCTTTTATAAGATTATGAGGAAGCGTTGTGTAAAGAGTGGAAAAATCGTAAGTAGACAGACTTGAAGCACGAAAATGTCTGGATTTCAATTTATTTAAACCTCATTCGAATTTTTTATAGACCAAAACAGATTTCTTCCTTATCTTTCAAAGACTTTATCACAATATTTATTCACATGCGTTTTCATAGCAGTAAGACAAGAAGTTAATAATTTAGAAAGTTCAGTGGTAGTGCAAGAGCTAGAATTTGCAATAAACCGTGCTTTGTAAGGTAGAAGTAAAACAAAGATCAGGAATTGATACAATTAACTTACTCCATCCATAAAAGACACCAAAGGGAAAGAAATACAAACATTAAGCGACCAGACCAGGTCTTTTATGAAGTTTTGGTAACCAGTATAGCGTAGGAAGCTTGTCTTGGCCTTCGGTAACACACACAGCAAACTTGGTGGCGGATAACAAATATGTTTATCTACTATAACTCTCTTCAGCTTAAGTCCAATATTGAATTTTGAAATTAAATCAGAATGGCGTCTATAAAATTTTGAAAAGGCTTTGCGTAGTTTATGGTACCGATAACCCTGATTAAGAAGTTAAGCCGTTAATAATTTATTACGAGTGTTGAAGTCAGTTACGTTACTACACACTCTAGCAAATCGAATTAATTGCGAAATATAAACGACATAGGATGGCGCACGAGGAACATCACCATCCAAAAAAGGAAAATTTACAATCTCAAAATCAAAGTCATCGCGTTTATCATAAATTTTGCACGAAACAAACCCATCTACAATGGAAAGACGTAAATGCAAAAACGGGGCCTCGGTACCAGAAGAGTTTGCTTTTTTTTAACTGAAGTTCTGGGTGGTAAATCTGACTGATCAAACCATCGAAATAGATATTATCAATTTTAATAAATCATCTAAATATCTAGAAGTGGAGCTAAAAGCTTCAATAATTTCAGATTGGTTATCAATGGAAAGCGACAACATGAAGTATCTTTCATAACAATACAAGAACAGATCAGCCACAAGAGGTGCGCAATTCGTACCCATCGGAATTAAATGCATCACCCATCAAAGACATGAAAAATACAAGAACAGATCAGCCACAAGAGGTGCGCAATTCGTACCCATCGGAATACCCACAATTTATCTAAATAACTTAGTACCGAATCTAATATAAATATTGTCAAGTCGAAAGGTGAGGACATCACACACTTTCTGACATGACCAAACAGTTTAATTTTTATGCTATTGGGAAGTGAAAAATGCATTTCTGACATTATATGCAAGATAGAGAGAATCTTCTCTGTGAAAAGCCCATTCAATTAAATCATTAAGCTTTACTTTTATAAGATTACGAGGAAGTGTAGTGTAAAGAGTGGAAAAATCGTAAGTAGACGGACTTGATATGTGAAAAGTAGACGTAAAACAAAGATCAGGAATCGATACAATGAACTTACTCCACCCATCAAAGAAACCAAAGGGAAAGAAACACAAACATGAAGCGACCAGACCATAATGGAAACCTAAACAAAGAAAGGCCATAAGGACAGTTACTTTCCCACAAAATGGCCATATGGCCATCCAAAATAAAAAGACACAAGTGATACACACAGTAAGTAACGAACAACATAAATAAATTGCCACAGAAAAACCGCCTTGGAACGGTCAGTGGAAAGATTTCCACTGGGGGCTTAAGTTCAGGAATGGATACAATTAACTTACTTCACCCATCAAAGACACCAAAGGGAAAGAAACACAAACATGAAGCGACCAGACCATAATGGAAACCTAAACAAAGGAAGGCCATAAGGACAGTTACTTTCCCACAAAATAGCCATATGGCCATCCAAAATAAAACGACACAAGAGATACACACAGTAAGTAACGAAGAACAGAAGAATCACCATGGAACGGTCAGTGGAATGATTTCCACTGGGGAGCTTAAATCGATTTTACGTGGCCACAATTCCTGCCCCCACTTCCGTCGCGATTTAGACAAATAATTTGTTCAGCCCGCATGAAAGCCTTCTAACTCATCAGTGCAACATCTCCGTGAACACAAATAATCAAAGAACCACAGAGGTGAGACAATGGTGAACACTAGACAGCTAAAATCCACTGAAATGCTGGAGTAAAAGAAAACCAACAGTAGGACTCCGATGGGCCCGACCAGAGACAGAGCATCAGGCTCCAACCAACATTACCTTGCGCGCGCGTGAAAACACCCGGAATGAGTGTTCGAGAGCGATTCAATAAGCTTGAAGCTTTCATCGCAATCAAACTAAAATAAATTAGTATAAAATAACATTACCTTGAATTAGATCTCTCTAATTCTCAATAAGCCTTTACGTCATAGAATCTGAGGCCTGACTCACCGGCGTGCAATTAAGAGGGAAGCAAAGTTGCCTACAGTGATTGGGCTAACTACCATGCATGCAGTCTGTCGTATAACATCCATGTTGTACCCAGTCTTTTTATATCGAAGAATGATTTTACGAAATTGGGTACTGAAGTCATTGCGGTTATCTATTTTTCTGAATTTATATACTAAGCACCATAAAATTCGGGTTCCGATAGACCTTGTTGTAGAAGAGATTTAAGTCCAATATTGAATTTTGAAATTAAATCAGAATGGCGCCTATAAAATTTTGAAAATGCTTTGCGTAGTTTATGGTACTGATGACCCTGATTAAGACGTTTAGCCGTTAATAATTTATTACGAGTGTTGAAGTAAAATACATGACTACACACTCTAGCAAATCGAATTAATTGCGAATATAAATGCCATAGGATGGCGAACGAGGAACATCACCATCCAAAAAAGGAAAAGTTACAATCTCAAAATCAAAATCATCTCGTTTATCATAAATTTTGCACGATACAAACCCATCTATAATAGATAGATGTTAATCCAAAAACGAGGCCTCGGTATCAGAAGAATTTGCTTTATTTAACTGAAGTTCGGGGGGGGGGGGGTAAATCTGACTGATCAAACCATCGAAATAGGTTTTATCAATTTTTAATAAATCATCTAAATATCAAGAAGTGGAGCTAAAAGCTTAAATAATTTCAAATTGGTAATCAATAGAAAGCGACAACATGAAGTCTCTTTCATAACAATACAAGAAAAGATCAGCCACAAGAGGTGCGCAATTCTTACCCATCGGAATACCCACAATTTGTCTAAATAACTTAGTACCGAATCTAATATAAATATTGTCAAGTAGAAAGGTGATGGCATCACCCACTTTCTGACATGACCAAAGTGTATAATTATTATGCTCTTTAGAAGGGAAAAATGCATCTCTGACATTACATGCAAGATAGAGAGAATCTCTGTGAAAAGCCAATTCATTTAAATCATTAAGCTTTTCTTTTATAAGATTATGAGGAAGTGTAGTGTAAAGAGTGGAAAAAACGTAAGTAGACAGACTAGAAGCACGAAAACGTCTGGATTTCAATTTATTTAAAACCTCATTCGAATTTTTTATAGACCAAAACAAATTTCTTCCTGATCTTTCAAAGACTTTATCACAATATTTGATCACATGCGTTTTAATAGCACTAAGACAGGAAGTTAATAATTTAGAAAGTTCAGTGGTAGTGCAATAGCTAGAATGTGCAATAAACCGTGCTTTGTAAGGTCTTTTATGAAGTTTTGGTAACCAGTAAAGCGTGGGAAACTTGTCTTGGCATTCGGTTGAGCCTTGATTAACAGTCAATTCTTGACTGTAAATTGTTTCTGATTCCATCATTTGTGTTGTAGCAGGTTGATTCTAAGGTATCTGTTTGGTTGTTGATTGGCTCTTGTATCTTGTTTGATATTTCTATTACTTCAGACACAGTATTAGGGATACGGGGCTTCTCTTTAGTGGCGTAACTGGCAGCTTCAGTCACATGAGCCTAGACTCCTATTTGATGCTGTGTTAAGAACTTGAGAATACTACTTTCAATGGTGTCAGCTACATATCTCGTTCCACTGAAACTGAGATGCAGTACATCACGACTGAGAAAATGACGCTGTAGCACATTGTTTTTATGGAACAGAGGAAAATCAATGTAATCAACTCAATGTGGCATGTGGTAAATAACCCATAGAGCTTCATTGACGGTAGCAGCTGTGTTGTTCATTTGAGTCAGATAGACTTGTCCATTATATGGCAATGGAAGACACCACTAGTATACAATTTGTTAAAATGGCATTCAGGTAAATGTTAGTAATTACTGATCCCTGCTATCCTCCAAACAGGTCACAACAAAAGGATGGCTCGTCGGGGTCTGCAGCATTGTCTTGTATACATTTTTCATGAAACCACTCATTGAAGTTTGCACATTTAATTATATGTGTGCCATCATGTGACCTCCTGCATTTGCAATAAACCCGTACTTTCTTTGATTTTGTTTTCTTTTGTGGTGAGTTTACATCGAATGGAAAAATGGTAAGTCCACCCGTTTCCAAACATGAAACCAAATGACTGAGCATTCTGTCTTGCCTAAACAGAATTTTGTTGGGTTCATGACCATGACAGAAAGCAACACTATTTGCAATGGCAAAGAGGCCACAATCAGCACTCCCATGTTGTTGTTGCACTGGCACTTTGTTCATTGTAACTGATGTACTTTCATGCTTAAGAATGGCACATATTTGGTTTTTTACTTCAGTATCCAAGTTCAAATTTAAACTATCATAAATGTTTACGTAACCTGGTTTTAGATTTAATGTAGAGACTGCAAGCTAATGCCCACAATTGGTACTACCCTTAAACAGAATTTGAACCATGTCATTTTGTATGGTTGTGAAAGATATGTCACCCTGTCCTAAAAAGTTGGCTGTAGTCCGTTTACATCTGGAAACTGCTCTTTCAGCACGACCTGAGCAGACTGTATTACTCTGTCATCTAGCATTTGATGACCTTCAATAGAGATTTTTACAGTCTAGACTTAAGTTCCGTGTTAAGGTGTTTATCCAGCAATTTTTGGGTACTTCTTGAGTTATTTTCTGTCAATTCATCATCAATTTCTATCACAATATTTTCATTTCTTTTTTTTTTCTGAGCACTCAGTAATTTTACTATCACTCTCCATGTCTGACATATCAGTCTTTTATTTTTTGTGGCTAAAGTCATCTGTGGTGTCACATTTTCTCTTCATGTTTTTAAGTGAGAGTGAAAGACGCTTTTTCGAACCTTTGCATTAGTTCCAAAATGGCTTTGTAGACCCTTTCGGTCTCCCGATTCGTAATTTAACTGAAAGTATATTGATTGGGTTAAAGTGTATTTTGATCTCAGTCCCAAAGTGTTCAGCTATATCTTCGTCTGATTTGTTCGCTGACCGTAAAATGGAAGCATTCATGTCAGTTGCACCAGTGCTAATGTTTACATGTTCCTTTTCATAGGCGGTTCTTCTGTCGTGGTTTATTTTTGTTATGGTTTGTCTTTGGGTGTTTGTGTCGCTTATATTTTTATTTTGGATAGCCTATTGGCCATTTTGAGGGAAAGTAACTGTCCTTTTGGCTTTCCGCTATTGATGTTTCCATTAGTGTCTGTTGTTTCATGTTTGTGTTTCTTTCCCTTTTAATGTTTCCATAAGTGTCTGTTGTTTCATGTTTGTTTTTCTTTCCCTTTGGTGTCTCTGATGGGGGCTGTGGGTTGATTGTACCGATTCCTGATCATTGCCTCCACTTCTATTTTGATGAATTATATTTTCCCTACTACACATACTTTGTAGTTTTATCTCATCTGACACAATTCAAGTAGGTACTGTTTCCTCAGCTTCGTCTGAAGTGTCGTTATTTTCATGGACGGTTGGAAAGTCTGTATCTTTGTTGTATTCTTTTTCAGAAGCATATGCAGTTTCTATCACTATGGCATGAGCTACAGTGTCATCACGTAGTTCAGTTTTACTTTCAGGCAGTCTTACATGTTCATTCATCATCCAATTGGCAATTAAGTTATTCAGGAAGTCTAATGTATCCAAAAATTCATTGTCACCACATGTTGACAGAAATGAGGCCATTTCCTTCAAGAACTCTGAAGCTTTCCGAAACATTTCAAGTGGGGACATTTTTTGTTTTGACATTTTTTCGTTTCCTTTGAACAACGCTTGGACTGGTTAAGGCATTAACAAGGGCTTCATGATCAGCACATCGTTTCCATTTCGGATCCTCAAAGTAGAAGTAAAAAGTCTTCATCGTACAGGTCTAATCCACCATTTTTCCTGCTCACAAAAGGGGCCTGCAAGATAGTCCATAATTGCCCCAGACAGAGCAAGAACAACTATTAAAGGTTTCTCATAAGATATGTATGTTGTTATCAGTGACTGATGTAACATGAATACCATTTTCTTTCTTCTCAACATGATGTTCAGCGGTGTTCACTTTGTTGAGTTCAGAACGAAGTGTGCGGAAAGCTGGCTGTGTACACTGTGATGCATACTTGTTACGTACACCATCTTTACATCATGTGTCAATTTTTTGTTTTCATATTTGAGAACATGCTATATGTTGAACGATCATAACTGTCATTGACGGACGAGATCAGGTTCTGAAGAGCCTCCGGGAGGTGTATAAGGCGTGGAATTTCCATAATTTTTAATATTTTTTGATAACATCGGACCCATTTCTCTCTACAGCCATGCCAGTTATCATCAAATTATTCGGAGAAAAATCAATACTTTTCATGAATTCTGTTTCGTCGTGGATTGTAAGTCTCTTCATCTTGGGAGTACAGAACAGGCCGTAGATGCTGCATCAGTTCAATTTTCACATCTTGTTTTTCATTTATCTTACTAAGTTTGCACTTAAAATACTTTGGTCTGGTCGCTTCATGTTTGTGTTTCTTTCCCTTTGGTGTCTTTGATGGGTGGAGTACGTTAATTGTATCGATTTCCTGATCTTTGTTTTACTTCTACTTTAGAGCATGCAAACTACAAAACTGGATATGAGTGTGTGGAAGGTTTTCTTCTAATATTGAAATTTCCGACAGATCTTTGTCTACCATTACTACATTAGATTTGTCTTTGTTTTCCATGAATATTTCTATTACTCTTTGAGGGGCATTCTTTTGTCTCCCGACACATGAAAGTGTAGGCTACCGGTTTACCTGTGCCATCCTGATCCTCCACTAGAATAGCATTTAAGACATACCCTTCAATGTTGACGTTATATGTATTGTCCATAAATACCATCCCTGGAAACTGATAAAACGTTTTCTTCATGTAAGCAGTTTGGAAAAATAGAAGCTCTAGAACAGTGTTTTCATCGGATTCAAGAACAGCGGTTGCATTTGGATCTTTTTCTACTAAGCCATTTAGTATGTCTGATATAACCTGACCTTATGTCCTGTCGTTCAGTTTCTCTACATTAAAGTTTTGCTTGATGTTGTTTATGTCCTTAACTAATACAATTTTACCAGTCTTAGTTCTAAGGTATTGCTTCAGTTGTTTTGACTCCACTTTCATGTCAATAAAGGGTTTGATTTCTTCTACTTCAAACTCATTTAAAACCATGTTTACAGTGTACATTGACAGAGTTTCAGGAGATATCTTATGGTAAGTTCTTTCGATACCTTAGAGACAATATACTGCTGACCTGTTTTATCAAGACGCAGTCGTAACACAGCTTCACATCCCAATGCATAATACTGTTGGACTGGACACTTCGCTTGTCCTCTTATGCTTGACTGTCCGTAGTGTTTATATACATATCTTATTGATTTGCATGGATGAAAAGGACTACTGATTCGCAGGGTTGCGGCATGTTTCCTCTGGCTTTCTTTGCCGGATCATTACAGGGTCACTGATGAGGCTTTATTAGCTGAAACTACGTAGTATGACCCATCTTCTTTCTAATGAATGTTTTCATTGCTCTTAAAGGAACTTATTTTTGATTTTTATTTATCACTGCCGCCAAGTTTCATTGGAAACCCATTTTTCTTGCACCATTCATCAAATTTTGTTTTGAATTCATCATAGGAACCAAATTTGTCTCTGGACTTAATATCGGGTAATCCATTTCCACCTAAAAGTTGGCCATCTTAATGCCTGTTTCTTGGATCAGAAAGGTCTTGAATGTCTCTTGATTAGGACACATCCACTTGACTGATAGTTGTTGCGGGGATGGATTGATTGCAGATTGTTTCTACAAGCTCTGTCTTGTCTGCAGTTGCTTCTGACACTAGAACTTTGCTGTTGGTTGACTGTGGATTTTCACACCTAGGCTGTTGGCTGATTCCATAACACAGATATGGCTGTCATCCAACTGATCCTCTGCCTGGTTCTGAGTTGAGCCTTGATCAACAGTTAATGCTTGACTGTAAGTTATTTCTGATTCCACCTCTTTTGTGTTGTAGCCGGTTGATTCTAAGGTATCTGTTTGGTTGTTGGTTGACTCTTGTATCTTGTTTGATATTTCTATTACTTCAGACACAGTATTAGGGATACAGGGCTTCTCCTTTAGTGGCGTAACTGGCAGCTACAGTCAAATGAGCCTGCCTGGACTCCTATTTGATGCTGTGTCAAGAACTTGAGAACACTACTTTCAATGGTATCAGCTACATATCTCGTTCCATTGAAACTGAGATGCAGTACATCACGACTGAGAAAATAACGCTGTAGCACATTATTTTTATGGAACAGAGGAAAGTCAATGTAATCAACCCAATGTACGATCTGGGAAATAACCCGTAGAGCTCCATTGACGGTAGCAGCTGTGTTGTTCACTTGAGTCAGATAGACTTGTCCATTATATGGCAATGGGAGAGACCACTAGTATGCAATGGGTTAAAATGGCATTCAAGTAAATGTTAGTAATTACTGGTCCTAGCTAACTACCATACAAAACAACAAAAACGTTTTGTGCATATAGCGAGGTTTATCGATGACATGACAACGTGTTTTCAGATGACAGTGACAATATAAGAATAATGTTGATCACATTTTTCAGTTTACAATATTGTGAAAATATGCTAGCTCTTTCTCAATTCATTATGTGGTCGACTCGCCCAGGAAAAACAGAGATAAAAATTTCTAAAAAAACTCTGAAACCTGTGCCCGTTTGTCAATGTCTTACCACAAAATGTCGGGCCTCATTCTTGCTATTAAAATGGAACATCAAATCTGAATGAAGAGCTAATAGCAACGTGACGAAATTTGCTAATGTGACGTCATTAAAGATTGATCATTTTAACATATGGATCTATACAGTATTGAGAATATTTCGACGAGTTACAGCTCTGTATACTCATACTGTGAACATTGAATTTGAAAGAAAACGACGTGGTTGTCAGGTCGAGAGATCGCTAGAAACTGACCAAATCCGTGCAAAACTCTCTTTATAGAGATCTCACCTTAACACTGCTCACATATCGATACAAAAAACCTAGTCTACCACTTTTGTATTCGACAGTCCGCAAGGACATATGTTCTCCACTACACGATGTGCCGTGGGAGAACTATTAAGTCCTAGCTAACTACCATACAAAACAACAAAAACGCTTTGTGCATATAGCGAGGTTTATCGATAGAAATTACAAAGCATAGAGGCTAGCTTCAAATTCAATGTTCTGTAATCATCTATTATCAAAGCTTTAACGTCTTTGTAATGAATAACCTTTTTTCAACAGAGTCATCAATATACCCGTCCTTGGATATATCCGTCTTCCAGCGCCCATGACGCTTAAGACATCGGTCTGACACACCGGGTGCGTTTGCAGCTGTAGTGGCACCGCTTGCTCTTAGCGAGTGAATACCAAGATTCAGATCTGGTGCTACACGTTTCAACTTTTGAACAATGCATTCTCTCGCCCGCGTGTAACTGATGCTTTTGTTCTTTTTAAGAAGCGAAGCAACCTTTTTAGACCTAAAAGCTGGTTTAAACAGAAAATCGGTTGATTGAATGGATAAACCAGCAATAGACATGTATTTTTGCAAAAGCAAATATGGACATGCTGATGAACTACCTTTTGCAATTAAAACTTCATTTCCACGCCTGTAGATGTCAGCTTTGCTTTTTCTAATATTTAAGACAATGTGATCAGACTTAAACTTGACATCATTACAATGTAAGTTGCTGAGCTCATTAAATCTTAAAAATCCTGCGTATGCTAATGTTATCATGCATAAATCTCTTAAATCAACAATATCATCACAGTCTTGATACAAAGAGCAAAGTTCTTGTAACATTTCTGTTGTGACAACGTCCTTCTTTTTAGTTGGCTTTGATGCAATTCTTTTAGAAGTTTCAATTAAATGATGCACAATGTTTCTATCTGTAGGATCCGACAAATCGTTCACATTATGTGCCCATTTGATTCCATACACAGCGGAAGATATAACACTATCCGTCTTTCCTTGGTCTAATAAATGAGTAATATACATGGCTACTACTATAGGAGCAGCTGGTTTAGAAATTAAACTATTCAATTCACAGTATTTTTCAAACTGCGCGAAGGCTAAACTGTATTTCCTTACTGTACTGTCAGCTTTTGACTGTAACAAATAACCAGCCATTTTTGTCGCCATAGAAACTGTCAACCCGTCTGAAACCCCAGAATCATGTAGTTTGTTTGACAAAGTCTGCTTTAGACCAACACCTGAAAAGAACAAATATATATCTGAACAAAAACGTCTTTAAAAACGTACAACCTATATGTTAACGTGCAGACGTGCATGACGCTAACGTTCTTTGCTTTTGTGTAATGTATAACATTTATGACGTCATATCGACGTTGATTCAAACATGAGCACGCTAAACGTTCACATATCGAAATGCAACGCCAACACGTCAAATGAAAGTGGATTTTTAGCAAATATTCCGTTGTTTCCCCTACCTGGAGACACAACATTACTTCTTGACAAATTCACTACGTGTTTTATATCAGCCCTGAACCTTCCATTATTGTTAACGAGAGTGGGCCAAAACGAACTGCTTTTCCACAACGGAATAACCAGTGTACAGACAGCTTTCTCCCTAATGATTTTTTCAACACAAGTTGATACTAGCCTAGGAGGCGGTACTGCCCAGTTTTTATCTTGGCCCCACTACTGAGACAGTGCATCAATTGCTTCTGTGCCTGGAACCCAAAACCTAGAATTGTATCTTCTGCATTTATTGTTAAGATGTGAGGCAAATCTATCAATGGTGTACGGTCCGAATACTGAGTATAACTTCTGATAAATGGCATTATTTATCTCCCAGTCGTCGCTATCTAAACAACGAGAAAGATAATCAGCTCGCTGGTTACCTTCTCTTGGAATCCAAACTGGATGAATTTCTATGTTCTCATTATCACACACTTGTGACAATTCTAAAGCGATGCTCTGAATATCTGCTTTACGACTACCATTCGACAATACAGACTGAACAGTTTTGTTGTCGGAATAAACTTTGACAACTGAATTTCTTAATAGTGCGACACTGCTTTTCAGAACCCTACTTACCGCCTCCGTCTCACGCCAAGTGGAGCTTTTCCCCCTCTCTAAGAGGTTCCACTCTCCTAAAACCTCAAAGCTCTCTTGACAGCAAGCGTCTGACATAATGTGTGTTTTGCTGTCATGCTCAGACTTACAACAGTCAACGTCTGACCCGTGTGGCACATCACTCGGACTTTCAGAACTCTGTTCCCAATTATCCATTTCCGTGGAAGCATTATAAATGGCTAAACCCTTCTCCGTGGGCACCGATAGACCAAATACGTCCATTTCCAAGGACCTGTCTTTGGCCAGTATACATTCATTGATACTGGGTTCTACTTCCGGAGAACCGTCATTTCCCTTGATGATTTGATCATGAATTTCACTTACCTGTGAAAAAGGCCTATTTTCCCGAGCAACAGGTGTCGCTTCTACGTAACCCCCATAGCCTATATCGCTTGCATCGCAGAAAACGTTAAACAGACATGCATGAACGTTTTTCCAACTTTTACCCATCGAATTTAGACCGACTACGTTAGATTGCCAGTATTCGAGCTCGCTAATGGCAGCATCGGTAACCATAACTGGTGCATTCCAACTTGCCCTAGCATTGATACAATTAAATAAATCTCTGGTTCTTAACCTTACTTTGTTTCCTATCACATGTTGCAATGAAATTATCTGACCCGTGACACCAGCAAGTATCCTTACTAGAATCGTGTGGTGTTGACTACACCTTACTTGAAACAAAAAAGACTCCAATTTAGAGCATAACCTATTGATTCTGTCTTCCGAAATAAACAAAAGGTTTTTATCCATGTCGATCAAATGCCCTAACCACGTGACTTTACGAGACAGAACCCAGTTGCATTTGTCTTCCGCTAACAAGAACCCAAATTCACACAGGGCTTTTCTGGTGAAATCACTGGACTGTATTGCCAACTTAAGGTCGCGATGACCTCCAATTCCATCATCAAGAAACATAATAACCTGATGCCCGTTAGCTCTAATAAAAGAAACTACTATTTTTAGCATTTTGGTGAATATATGGCCAGCCGTTCGGACTCCAAATGGCAAAGAATTGAAGACATAATAACCAATACCGTTCTTTTCTGGGAAAGAAAAACCAAGAAAACACCGGTGATCAGAAAAAATGTCGATATGGTGGTAAGCTCCTTTTAGATCATAAGTAAATAAAAATGAATTTTGTTCGAAAATTGCTTCAGCTACCTTGATATCTTCAAATTTGACTTTGAACAAATGGAGACACTTATTTATATGTCTGCAATCTAAAACCAACCTTGGTTTTCCTTTTCTGTTATAAGCTACTGTTAGCGGATTGACAATAAATGGTGCAGTCTTCTGCTTCGAAATAACCCCTTTTCCTAGCAACTTCTGTATCTCATCTTGAACATACGAAACATTTTCCCTGGCCGATTTATTATTTTTTAAAATAATGCTCTCTGGAATTTCTTTGAGAGGTAATTTGTAACCGTGCTTTACAATGTCTAAAATATATTTACTATCAGTAGCTTGCTGCCATTTATCAAAACAAGTGTTCAACTTACCTACCGGCGACTCTGCTGATTCCTTAACATCTATGCTAGATACTCTGCTATCTTGTGAAATAAATTTCTCATTGCTCATTTTTTCAGAATTATTACATTGATTCTGAAATGGTAAATCTGACTCTACTTTACCCCCACCAACATTTACACAGATAATACTGTCAATACTACTTATCTTATTATTTGAAGTACTGGCTACTGTACATTCTGGAGACCCTTTCCAGTGACCTGGTTTCCCACAGGCGAAGCATAAACCTGGTGGTCGTCTCGCCGGTTGGACTGCAACTGACTGCGTCTGCTCCATATTCGACTTTGCCACGGGTTGTCTCCCATACGGTATTCTGGGTCTTCTTGTTTTCTTGGCCTTTTCCGCCTTGTATTTACGACTTGCCCTCGCCTCTGCTTTGTATATGCGTTTCTCGTCGTCTGAATCGCTCGCCAAAGGGTTGGTCTCATACTCGTTGACGACTCGCCACCCTAACTCAGAAGTATCAGCCATCTTTATCAACTTCTGTCTATGCGCAATCATAGACTTCGCTGAAATAAAAGATAATAGCTTTACTTGACATTATTATAATTATAATTGTTATTATTATTATTGTCGTTTTAATCATAATGCATGTTGTTATCAATCTTATTATATACATATATATACACATATATATATATACACACACACACATATATATATATATTATCATTATTATTACTGTTGTTGTTGTTGTTGCAGTTGGTGTCTAGAGAAAACATCCATTTTCTTCCGAACCTATGAAATACATACCGAATGACTGTTACATGAACATATCCAGACCGCATGAAACTTGGTTCGTGCCATTTTAAACATAGCATTTCTAGTGACTGAGCACAATATACCTGATTATTATAAATACTTATTCGACAGCGACTAAACGAACGTTCGCTAAACTAGCGATACATTATATATCGTGTGAGAATTATGACACGGAACATACTTTTAAAAGCTCAATCCTAACAGTTCAAAGTAGAAGTAAAACAAAGATCAGGAATTGATACAATTAACTTACTCCACCCATAAAAGACACCAAAGGGAAAGAAATACAAACATTAAGCGACCAGACCAACCCTCTAAAAACTGAGTTTGTGTTTCAGGTTTACGTCCCATCAACAGCTTATTTCATATTGAGACAGGACCTCTATTCAAAGACTCATCCGAAAATCTGGAGAAACCGGGATCAAACCTGCAATCCCTAGTTTATCAGTCGAGTAGCATAACCACTACATCGCAGAGGCTTCATACAGCATTTTGTGAACAGAATGTTATTTTACCTTCGGCAATTTTCTCCCGTCCCTCCTGTTGCCTATCTGAATCAAGACAATTTTCAGCCTCCTCCAACTTCAGACTCACATTTGAGTTATACTTAAACTGTTCCTCATTGCTCTTCCGTTTGAATTTTTCACCGCCATTAACAATTGAAGAGAGTTTATTTAATTGCATTACGTTAGAAGAACCACTTATCTTTTCAAACATGTTTCCTATCTCTTTCAGCATCTCTTGCTTGTGCGATCGTAAAGAGGTCCCCACTTTATCATCCACCAAACGCTCTATGTCCTGCGCATCCATCATACTCGCAAGAAAACGACGTTGTTGTCAGGTCGAGAGATCGCTAGAAACTGACCAAATCCGTGCAAAACTCGCTTTATAGAGATCTCACCTTAACACTGCTCACATATCGATACAAAAAACCTAGTCTACCACTTTTGTATTCGACAGTCCGCAAGGACATATGTTCTCCACTACACGATGTGCCGTGGGAGAACTATTAAATCCCTGCTATCCTCCAAACAGGTCACCACAAAAGGATGGCTCGTCGGGGTCTGCAGCATTGTCTTGTTTACATTATTCATGAAACCACTCATTGTAGTTTGCACATTTAATCATATGTGTGCCATCATGTGGCCTCCTGCATTTGCAATAAACCCGTACTTTCTTTGATTTTTTTTTTTTTTTTTTTTTTTTTTTTTTGTCGTGGGTTTACATCGAATGGAAACATGGTGAATCCACCCGTTTCCAAACATGAAACCAAATGACTGAGCATTCTGTCTTGCCTAAACAGAATTTTGTTGGGTTCATGACCATGACAGAAAGGAACAATATTTGAAATTGGCAATGAGGCCACAATCAGCACTCCCATGTTGTTGTTGCACTGGCACTTTGTTCATTGTAACTCATGTACTTTCATGCTTATGAATGGCACATATTTGTTTTTTTACTTCAGTGTCCAATTCCAAATTCAAACTATCGTAAATGTTTACGTACCCTGGCTTTAGATTTAATGTAGAAACTGCAAGCCAATGCCCACACTTGTGGTACTACCCTTAAACAGAATTTGAACCATGTCATTTTGTATTGGTATGAAAGATATGTCACCCTGTCCTAAACAGTTGGCTGTAGTCCGTTTACACCTTCAGCACGACCTGAGCAGACTGTATTACTCTGTCATCTAGCATTTGATGACCTTCAATGGAGATTTTAAATTCTAGACTTAAGTTCACTGAGCCCCCGCCCATCGGGGCTTGGAGAAATAGTTGGGCTGCATGATGCTTCCACGCAGAGCTGAAACCGACCCGCACACGAGTACTGGTAAACCGTCTAGAGGATCTTAGCCTGCACAGGCAATGCAGTGCTTATAAACCCTATTGGTTTCATTGGGCGGCAGGGCTGGAGATGTCGTTTCATCTCAATGTCGGGTAACAGTCCCACAAAATTGGAAGCAACGTCTCCAAAATGACATTTACATTGTTGACGGGGACGTTAAACTTCAAGTCACTCAAAGTCAAACAAACTTAAGTTCACTGTTGAGTAGACTTGCCCAAGTCCCTACATTTACATTTTTTATTTTAGGGTTGCTAAATTTACATTTTCTAGATCTCTGCTTAAAATACAGTATTGTTACTCGTCAGAACAGTCTCGGTGAGGTGATTCTAAAAAGTACCCACACTCGATTTATTTTGTAGAAATAAGGAAAATAATAATAAACTGCATTTTATATAATGAAAACTGGGGTTCATGGGTATACATTATTTTTCCTATATTTGATCCAAGACATAGGTTGTTGTTACTCGTTAGAACCGCCTCAACCTATGTTTGCAGTATAAATAGTAAAAATATGACGAATTTTTATCAGAAAAGTAACCATCATTTTGGAAATGTGAAAAATGTACTATATCTCGAAACCTTAAGTCCTACAAAATTGGAATGCAAAGTCTTCAAAATGACCAAAATAGTGTTGATGGTGATGTTTAATCTCAATTCAAACGAACAAAATAACAGCATTCATTCAAAATATCAATTGGACACAACTTTTTAGGAAGTCACTTTCTACTATTTCAATCCAGGTATGCAGCACACGTCAACTTATTATGAGTTAAAGCAATTAAATTAACACATGTTTAATCTCGTTAGAAAATTAACGACCCATAAAATCGCTCCAAGTCCGTACACCTAATTCATCGCCAGCAAGATATGGATGCAGCTCAGTTTCATCGTTGTTTAAGCAAACAGTGTAGAACCAGATCAGATGCCATATTTTGCTGGCCAGATCAGACACCAAGTTTGCAGCGTCTGATCATAATGGTCCGTAAAACACTCAAAGTCCATAAACCTAATTCATCGCCAGCAAGAAATGTATGCGGTTAAATTTCGTCGTTGTTTAAGCAATCAGTGTAGACTCAGATCAGATACCGCATTTTTTGCGGCCCAGATCAGACGCCTAGTTTGACAGCGTCTGATCATTTGGGTCTACACTGTTTGCCAATGTCCCACAAATGGGAGCTAGGCATATATGGGTTAAATATCTGATCTAGATCTACACTGTTTGCCAATGTCCCACAAATGGGACTCTAGGCATATATGGGTTAAACCTTTGATCAAGATCTACACTGTTTGCCAATGTCCCACCAATGGGACGCTAGGCATATATGGGTTAAACCTTTGATCAAGTTCTACTCTGTTTGCCAAGTAGGTCTTGAGCCGTAATTAAAGATCACTTAATATATCTTTGTGATCTTCTATAAATAAAGTCATATTGTGTGCACTCATTAGAATCGCCTCAGTGAGGCGCTTATAATGAGCACACGACATACATTTTTATCATTATTTGATACTAATTTCATTAATTTCTGACGACCCGAAGTAGAGACATTATGGATAAGGCACCACTACCCACAACATCCAGGACACAATCCGGGAATTTCCCGGACAAATCAACTTAAAAAACGGACCCCTAAAATGTTGAAAATGAAAAAAAAAAATTAATGATCTTTTAGAATGGAGCTAAAAATTTTATTTGATACTAATTTTTATTATTTTCTATTATTATTAGTCGAGATATTAGAGTTAACGCACCACTACCCAAACATCCAGGTCACAATCCGGGAATTTTCCGGACAAATTAACTTCAGAAATGAACCCTTAAAATGTTAAAAATGAAAAATAATTTTTAACAATCTTTTAGATTGGCGCTTAAAATTTTATTTGATACTAATTTTATTAATGCCTGACCACCAGAAGTGGAGTTATTAGGGATAACGCACCACTACCCTCCCAGTCCGGATGTTTCCCGGACATTAGTGTGCACCCAATGTTTCGGTGTTTTGTACCACCAATTGGGTCACCAGGGCGGCGTGAATCAAGTGCTACCACAACAAAACTGGAAAACCCTTCCTTGTTTTTTCTGTTTATTTAAATCTGCCGAAATAAATAAATTGTATTTGTGAATTCGTAAATATTCAGCACATCCCCTCTACTTTCCTTATTTACAAGTATCAAGTGTATAACCATGACATTCACGTTATAATTTTTATTTTATTGTAAAATTGATTATGAAATACCACACGAACTACATGGTAGTGTCAAACTGTTATGAAATATGCAGTATATTAGTTGAATTGTGTTCAGTCTTATCTCATTTGGCAAACCTGAATAGTGGGTTAAATACTTAAGAAAGAAGAAATAATTGTATTATGGCAACTGCGTCGAAGCCCACTTTTCAGACTGCAAGCTACATAAAGCAAAAGCTATTGTGGCCAACAAATGGGAAACATATTTTGGCTCAGTACAGTGATGACTGGGTGATTGTGTACCAGGCTTTTAAACCATCAATAGCAAAATATGCTGTTGAACACCAAAGGTAAGTCCAAAGCATTTGGCCATTTTGGTTGGGTATAAAAGCCGGGTCATTCTTAAAATAATGTACAGTTTGGATAGTGAAATGCTTCATGTGCAATATTGTTATTTCTATCATTTTTCATGATATAGTTAAATTGTAATAGGGTTTGAATGAAAAGGCATCACTGACTACACCTCATACTTGCCAAAAAATAATGTTTCATCTTCTTTTAATGTGCATGCCATGGCAATTATGTCATTACCGTAACACACATATAAAGACCCATAAGATTTTGATTTCTAATTTTGAATGTATTATTTTTATATAAATTGTATGTTGCAGTTATGATGCAAACATAACAACCAAAAATCAATGAATATCTCACTCAAAATTCAGAAAACATTGAAAGTTTACACATTCAAAAGGCCAAAATACATTTTTCTATTATTTGATTTGTGCTTTTTCTGTTTAAAATTTGGATAAAGTAATCAGTTACTGTGTTATATTATTTCTTGGACAAGCAAGTATCTATAGAACATGCATACAGTTGTATGCATGGTATAATTAGCCTGTAAGAAGGGTTTAATCACAAGAAATGACACATTTTTCTTGTTATGCAAATGACGTTACGGAAATGACAGTTAAATTATCGGTCATATCATAGACACAGGTCAGTTCATATCATAGACACAGGTCAGTTTATAGCTACAAATATTAATTGTATCACTTCAGTATGAATCAAACAATGCATTTATCATGAAAAAACTGAACGAATCCCAGTATTACTTGGTATCATGTCATTACCGTAACCAAGAATGTTTTGGAAATGACGGTTACGGAAATGACAGTTTCGTCGTTTTTATCAGTTTTTCATACCTTATTTTAATGGAGGCCTTGTAGTGCTGTTCAATTATTGTATGTACACTTATGATGTAGCTGTAAGTACGATAACTAAACACGTTCAGTGGAAGATGAACTTTTAAACAGGTGTACGGTAATGACATACAGAAAAGGTACTCATCTAAATTGACGTCTTTAAGTCTTAGTCCCTGGCTTTTATCATCAGCTATCCAAGTTAAATATTCACCGAACTATTCCCAACATTAAGTGCTTGAAGGGTGGTCAAAGGGGATTTCTTTTAAAAATTTCAATATCTTTCTGAAATAAAATATTTGTTAGCGTTACGGAACTGACAAAAAATACTGGGACAAAACGTAAAGCCTCAAATGAACGATTGAAATTGTCTTATTATACACATTGTTTCTAGTTTTTATTACAGTTAAGTATCATTTGCTTAAAAATTCCAAGTGGGTGACAGATAGAGACATGCTATTGAAGTTCATTGTTGATAAATATCAAAGGTACCATACAGGGACATGGCAAAAAGCAAGCCCTTACCATCTTGGATGATTATTTTTGTAAATATTTTCATATAAAATGTATTTTTTTTTAAATATGTTTAGACTCAGTTTTGATTAATATTACATAGAAAATAAGTAGTTTGCATTAAAACGTAACTAGGTGTGTTTTAAGCTTCAAGGATTTACAGGGACATAAAACGCATATTTATTTTGGAATGACCCAGCCGGGACAAGCCAAAAGTGCCGATCCAAAGTCTGAAAGATTTTACATTTCGTCTCTTGTTACAATTAAGATTTATATTATAGTCATTTAGGTAGCAAATTATTGTGGATAACATATTTGATAACTGCACTCAACATTGTTTTATTTTCTTGTAGTAACCTTTTTTTTCTGAAATTGCGGGGTATATAAAAGCCAAGGCCGGGAAAAAGATAATATTTCTAAATTTCTTGCAAATGTATCTGTTTAAGTAGGTCGGGTATAAAAGCCAAGGCTGGCTGGGCCGAGCCAAAAATACCAATCCAAAGGTTTTATATTTCGTCTCTTGTCACAATGAAGATATATATTGTAGTCAGTTTGGTATAAAATTATTATGAATAACAACATACTTGATAACTGCACGAAGGTTAATCTCTCTTATTTTCTTGAAATAACTATTTTTCCAAAATCGAGTGGTATTAAAGCCAAGGCCGAGAAAAATGGAAATATTTCTTAATTTCTTACGATTTTATCCGTTAAAGAAATTCTTTTTGCCCTGAAGATATTTAAATTTGATTATTATTATTATCAAAATCACTTTAAATAATCAAATTTCTTATTTTCTTATGGTTTCTATTTTTAGATTAACTTTACTAAAGGAAACAAAAGAAATGTACCGAATAGGAAAAAAAAAGTATTCATCTGCCAGCTGGAATTAAAGAAATATAAAAAAAAATGATTGATATATTTATTAGCATCATGCATGTATGTGTATATTCAAATGAGAAAGAGAAAAAAAAGTTATTTTTCACTTTTCTTTTATTCCAACCAGCTGCAGACAAAACTTTCTTCCTATTCGGTCGTTTTCTTTAATGAAGGATTTGAAAATAAGAAACTCGATAATTTAAGGTAGTCTTATATGTTTTTTTTTTTAAGGACAAACAATGACAATAATCAAATTCAAATATTTTCTGGACAAAAAGAAGTACTTTAACCTGTAAATTTGCAAGAAATTAAGAAACATTATCATTTTTCCCGGCCTGGACATTTATACCCCTCGATTTCGGAAAAAGGGTGTTTACAAGAAAATTAAACAGTGTAGATAGATTAGCCTTCTTGCAGTTATCAAATGTGTTATTTATAACAATTTGTTACCCAACGGACTACAATATATATCTTAATTATAACAAGAGACGAAATATAAAATCTTCGGATCGACATTTTTGGCTCGGCCCGGCGCGGCCTTGGCTTTTATACCCGACCGTTTAAGTACTTCTTTTTGTCATGATAATATTTGAATTTGATAATATTTATCATGAGTTCATAGAAAAATATAAAACATCAAAATCATCTTAAAAGATCAAAATTCTTATTTTATAATTGTTTCAATTCTTGGACTGACTTAATTAAAGGAAACAACCGAATGGTACCAAAAAGGAAAAAAATATAGTGTTAACTCCTAGCTAGATTTAAATACATGTAAATATAAAAATTGATTATTATATTTATTAATATGTATCTGTATGATAAGGAAAAAAAATGTTATTTTTTTTTTATATTTCTTTAATGCCGGCTAGCAGTAAACAAAACTTTTTCCCTTTCGGTCCTTTTCGGTTATTTCCTTTAATTTAGTCAATCTAAAAATAGAAACAATTGGAAAATAAGAAAATTGATAATTTGAGGTGAGTTTAAAATGTTTGTCATATTTTTCTATGGACAAATGATAAAAATAATCAAATCAAATTCAAATATTTTCAGGACAAAAAGTAGTACTTTTTCCAATAAATTTGCAAGAAGACATAGAAATATTGACATTTTTCCTGGCCTTGGCTTTTATACCCCTCGAATTTTGAATACCAGGAGTCCATTTCAAAAATAAAAGGGGTGACAGGTTGTGTTTTCATCAAAATTTAATTGGAAAATTGCGAAACTTTTAGCAAACAGTGGAGGCCCTGATCAGACGTTCTGTGGCATCTGATCTGGGTCTGCGTTGTTTGCCAGAGTACCCCTTTTGGGGTTTCCGCTACTAAATGGGTTAATCTGTCTTCACATGATATATGGCTGATACTAAAAACTTTTATTTATATAGGTTTGGTGGTGATGAATTCAGTTTTGACAGAATGACATGGATAAAGACCAATTTCCTCTGGATGATGTATAGATGTGGTTGGGCTTCGAAGAAAAATCAAGAAAGAGTTCTTGCAATAACTGTTACAAGATCGGGGTTTGAACAAATCTTAGCTCAAGCATATACTGCTCATGTAAGGGTTTCATATAAGATATATACTGCTGTTGTAAATATCATCACAAAAACATGCCTATACAATTCTGACCACTTGAACCCCTCTTTTAGTATCTAGTAAGACTGGGTTTTACAGGGTAAACCCTATTTTTCTTATTTCTGTTCTAAAATATAGATTGTTAGAATTGCCTTAATGAGGCGGTTCTAACATGAATCCACAATCTATATTCTGAGCAGAATTAAGAAAAATATCACAATTTTTCATCATAATTTTTTTTTTTTTGGTGGTATTAAAAATTTAGAATGTAAATGTATTTGTATAGGCCTGTTTCCATAATGTAACCATTCAAGTACCGCGGACAATTCATGAGCAGATGGGCATTCGATTTTTCTTTTGCATTATATTTTTTTAAGCAAAAGTAGGGCTTGACTTACACATGCTGCAGTGTCCAGTTTACTTTTGCTGAAAGGAAAATCTTTCAAAATTCTATCTGCTATTTGTGGTTAGTATTTGAAGGGTTGAAAGAGCCCTGTTAATTCAGCGTCATGAGAAATTCTGTCTCTGGGGTTCACAACCAAGAAAGTTGCATAAAGACAAGCAAGAGTCTTGAGTGTTTAAAAAATCATTACAAAAGACACACCTATATAATTTTGACACCCCCCCTTAAACCCCACTTTTATATAGTAAAACTGGGGTTACTGGGATATATATTATTTCTCTTATTTCTGCTAAAGAAAATAGATTGTGGGTACTCTTAACACAATCTATGTTTTAAGCAGAAATACATGTATGAAAAATATCTGAATTTTTGGCCCTGGTGTTCTCACAATCTATGTTTTAAGCAGATATATGAAAAATATCTGAATTTTTAGCTTAGGCTCTGGTGACGGTTGGGGCGCGGAGGGGGGCTTATACTAGATTAGGCAGTTGTCTGTCGTCATCATCGTCTGCATTTTTGCCGTCAACCCTTGCTTCACCCAATCTTGTGAACACAACAATGAAATGTGGTCTAACTTGTTGCTTTCTTTTGGAGCCATGGCTCTTTGAACATTGAAAATAGCCATCTCAGTCATGCATTCTGTCAACTTTATTAAGGGATGATTAGATTTTGAAGACATTAACATTTTTTAAAGGGTACAGGCCCCCAAAAACTGAAAATGAGAATTGTAATTCTGCTTTACTTTCTTTTGGCACCATGGCTCTTGGAACATTGAAAATAAACATCTCAGTCATGTATTCCTGTCAACTTTTTAAGGGAAAGAGTAATGCATCCTAAATTGAAATACTTTTTGACTGTGATATGTGGCACTTGCTTGTTGTAATTTTATTGGCGGGGCATCATGCAGTGCTTGCAGCTTTTATTCAGTGTAATCAATATGATAATTTAGCCATTGGAGCAACAGGGTCTCTCATTTTTCTATTTTTGACAGAAAATCCTGTTAGCAAACAGTGTTGACCCTGATTAGGTCTGCACTGTTTGCAGATGTTCCTTTTATGGGTTTCAAGGTAATAATGAGCTTCTAATACAGGTAGAGGGGTCCAATAGCAACCAATTTTTTTTTACCTTTATAGCTCGTAATTTTCGAAAATTATCCACTTTTTAATGTGCTCTAAAAACAAATTCTAAGTCGTAGCTTAATAGAAATACAAGATTTTGTTAAATTACTCATTTATAAAGATTAAATTTTAAGCTCAAAAAGAAAATGAAGTCTGAAATAGTTTTTATTTGGTATCAGGCACAGGTAACCATTAATGGAAAACATACATGTAGTCTGTATTGATAAGGGCATTGTTTCCAGTGGTGTACTCTAGCAAAATGCAGCATGAGTAAACTCACTGTGTTTCCCCATTGCTTGGAACAAAATGAGGCAATTACTTTTCATGTATGATGAAATTTGCTATCATGGGCACTACTTCGTAATGTTCCCAAGGCTTCATGACATAAAGCCCTCCCAGAGGCCACTTGTATGGATGAATTGACTTTGCAGAAATGTCATTTCTATCTCAAAAATAGGGGCTTTGTCAATACGAACACATTCTTATATTTATCCTCAAACTGCCACTCATGATGAAATTTACAGACATCATTTCAACTGATATTTTTTTAGTTTTCAGAATAGATAAGGCTTGACATTACATATGATTCATCTGCTAGGCAGACATTTCACATGATGAATGCTATGATATGGAATTTATACAGGATCGTACTTTATAGATATATGGGAGTAACGGGGAAACTTAATTCTTTGCATGCTGAGTATTTTTTAAGCAGATGACATTTTGAAATATATTTCTTTTTTTCCCTCAGAAAACAGGATTTGACATTTCATGCAAATTGTCTCCCATGGAGACAGGATTTTCTGTGGGAGAGAATTTGCATCTTGTCATCTGCTAAAAGCTGTACAAGGATAATTTTCCTTTTTCTTGTTAGAAACATACTCATTATCTTGTGGGTACTTGTTTGAATCACCTCCATGACACATTTTTATAGAAAAAAAAATCCTGAAATCATCCTCATTACTGAAGCTATGTTAATTTCTTAGCTTCAGAAGTCCAAAAAGCTGCAAACATCTGATATAGAGGTACGCCTTCAGTGGGATCCAGATCACACTCCAAACTATGAAAAATGTACGAGAAGAGCTATACAGCTGGGACTTAAGGGCAAGGTGAGGAATAAATCCAGGCTTGGGGCCAATTACATCTGAAAATAATTGATTAAATTACAATTACTTTGCCCTAAAAATGTAATTGATTAAATTACAATTACAACATCATATGAATGTAATTGATTAAATACAATTCATTTTGCAATGTAATTGATTAAATTACAATTACTTTTGCAATGTATTATCTAGGTACTACAGATATGACACTTTAACTCACGTTAAACAAATGCTACTAATAATAATTAATAGATGTTCATTGAAACTAAATGTTTAAAATGAAGCACAATCTCAAACAAACTTATTTCAAAACAAAATTTATGTAAGCTCTCTTTTAGCTTTTGTCAAGTTCTACCAGTACTTTTGAGTTGATATAGTAAATGCATCCATTGTGAACAATGCACTAGTTCTCATAACCGAAGCCAAAGTGAACTATCCAAATTACACTTTTTTCATCATCATCTTTTCAAAAGTTACATCTTTCAGTCTACACAGACAGGCAGGCTGGACAAAATGTGTAGACCCAGATCAGGCTTCTCATGGAAGAACAGTCTTCATGTAGGAGCAGTTTAATCAGTGTCTAGACTTTTTGCCCAACCTGTCCACATAATTTGGGCACACTTAATAATATGCAATTAATATTTTCAGATGAAGTGTTAGGATTTCAGTTTGTATATCAGTCTCAATGGTCATAATGTGATTAAAAACTAAATTTATCAACAGGAACCTGTAGACATAATTTGAGGTGATATTGTTTTTATGCCCCCAACTTTTTCAAGTTGGAGGGGCATATTGCTTCTGGTTCGTTCGTCCGTCCGTTACGCTTTTGATGCATAGCATAACTAAAGAACCGTGTATGCTAGGGTTTTGAAATTTCATATATGGATTCCTCATGGAAAATTAGCTGACGCGAATTTTTTTTCTTGTCCGGATTATGCCCCTTTTAAGAGTTATTGCCCTTTGAAATTTTTTTAATAAAATTTTGTCAGCAAGATATCTCAAAAACTATTGGAGCTAGAGTCTTGAAAGTTGGTGAATATATTGGTGGTGATGAGTAGATGAACTGATTAACTTTTGACAAAATTCCGAAAAATACTTTGTGAGTTATGGCCCTTTGTCATTTTGGTAATTTGTGCCCATTGTAATGTATGCTAAAAGTGATGCGTAGCATAACTTTAGAACCGTGTATTCTAGGGTTTTGAAATTTCATATATGGATTCCTCTTGGAAAATTAGCTAACAGGTATTTTTTTTCTTGTCCGGATTATGCCCCTTTTAAGAGTTATTGCCCTTTGAAATTTTTTTAATAAAATTTTGTCAGCAAGATATCTCAAAAACTACAGGAGCTAGAGCCTTGAAAGTTGTTGAATATATTGGTGGTGATGAGTAGATGAACTGGTTAACTTTTGACAAAATTCCGAAAAATACTTTGTGAGTTATGGCCCTTTGTCATTTTGGTAATTTGTGCCCATTGTAATGTATGCTAAAAGTGATGCATAGCATATCTTTAGAACCATGTATGCTAGGGTTTTAAAATTTCATATATGGATTCCTCATGGAAAATTAGCTGACGCGTATTTTTTTTCTCGTCTGGATTATACCCCTTTTAAGAGTTATTGCCCTTTGAATTTTTTTCTAATAAAATCTTGTCAGCAAGATATCTCAAAAACTATTGGAGCTAGAGCCTTGAAAGATTGTGAATAGATTGGTGGTGATGAGTAGATGAACTGATTAACTTATGACACAATTCGGAAAAATACTTTGTGAGTTATGGTCCTTTGTCATTTTGGTAATTTGTGAAAAACTTTGTCATCGTTCTAGCGCCTACATTTCTTCACCAATTTCAATATAACTTCACACAAATGTTCCTTATAAAAAAGTCTCGAGCGAGTTCGACTTTCAAGGTCATGACCTCAAGGTCAAGGTCACTGTGGCTATTTTTAGAAAAACTTTGTCATCACTCTAGCACCTACATTTCTTCACCAATTTCAATATAACTTCACACAAATGTTCCTTATAAAAAATCTTTTGATCAAGTTCGACTTTCAAGGTCATGTCCTCAAGGTCAAGGTCACTGTGGCTATTTTAAGAAAAACGTTGTCATCACTCTAGCGCCTACATTTCTTCACTGATTTCAATATAACTTCACACAAATGTGCCTTATGACAATGTCTTAAGTGAGGTCGACTTACAAGGTCATGACCTCAAGGTCAAGGTCACTGTGACTATTTTTAGAAAAACTTTGTCATCGTTCTAGCGCCTACATTTCTTCACCAATTTCAATATAACTTCACACAAATGTTTCTTATGACAATATCTCAGCCAGTTCGACTTTCAAGGTCATGACCTCAAGGTCAAGGTCACTGTGGCTATTTTAAGAAAAACTTTGTCATCACTCTAGCGCCTACATTTCTACCCTGATTTCAATATAACTTCACACAAATGTGCCTTATGACAATGTCTTAAGTGAGGTCGACTTTCAAGGTCATGACATCAAGGTCAAGGTCACTGTGACTATTTTTAGAAAAACTTTGTCATTGCTCTAGCGCCTACATTTCTTCACTGATTTCAATATAACTTCACACAAATGTTCCTTATTACAATATCTCGAGTGTGTTCGACTTTCAGGGTCATGACCTCAAGGTCAAGGTCACTGTAGCTATTTTTAAAAAAATTTTGTCATCGCTCTAGCGCCTACATTTCTTCACCGATTTCAATATAACTTCACACAAATGTTCCTTATGACAATATCTCTAGTGAGTTCCACTTTCAAGGTCAAGGTCACTGTGGCTATGTTTAGAAAAACTTTGTCAATGCTCTAGCGCTTATATTTCTTCACCGATTTCAATATAACTTCACACAAATGTTCCTTATGACAATATCTCAAGCCATTTCAACTTTCAAGGTCAAGGTCACAATGGCTATTTTTAGAAAAACTTTGTCATCGCTCCAGCGCCTACATTTCTTCACCGATTTTTATATAACTTCACACAAATGATCCTTATGACAATACCTTGAAAGAGTTCGACTTTCAAGGTCAAGGTCACTGTGGCTATTTTTAGAAAAACTTTTTCATTGCCCTAGCGCTTACATTTTTTCACCAATTTCAAAATCGATTGTCACAAATGTTCCTTATGACAATATCTGTAGCGAGTTCCACTTTCAAGGTCAAGGTCACTGTGGCTATTTTTAGAAAAACTTTGTCAATGCTCTAGCGCTTACATTTCTTCACCAATTTCAATATAACTTCACACAAATGTTCCTTAAGACAATATCTCGAGCGATTTTGACTTTCAAGGTTAAGGTCACTGTGGCTATTTTTAGAAAAACTTTGTCATCGCCCTAGCGACTACATTTCTTCACTGATTTCATTATAACTTCACACAAATGTTCCTTATGACATTACCTCAAGTGAGTTTGACTTTCAAGGTCAAGGTCACTGTGGCTATTTTTAGAAAAACTTTGACATGGCTCTAGCGCTTACATTTCTTCACCGATTTCAGTATAACTTCACACAAATGTTCCTTATGACAATATCTCGAGCGATTTTGACTTTCAAGGTTAAGGTCACTGTGGCTATTTTTAGAAAAACTTTGTCATCGCCCTAGCGACTACATTTCTTCACTGATTTCATTATAACTTCACACAAATGTTTCTTATGACAATACCTCAAGTGAGTTTGACTTTCAAGGTCAAGGTCACTGTGGCTATTTTTAGAAAATCTTTGTCATCGCTCTAGTGCCTACATTTATTGATGGATGTTAATAGAACTTCACACAAATGTTTCTTATGGTAATATCTCGAGTTGCTTTGACTTTCAAGGTCAAGACCTCAAGGTCAAGGTCACTATGGCTATTTTTAGAAAAACTTTGTCATTGCTCTACCGCCTACATTTATGATTTTAATCTAACTTCACACAAAAGATGCTTATGATAATATCTTGAGCAAGATCTACTTTGCGGCCATGGCCTCAAGTCAAGGTCCCTATGACTAGAGAAATATTGTCATCACTCTAGAACCTACATTTATGGATGGATTTTTAAACAAACTTTACACAAATGTTGCATATGATAATATCTCAAGCAAGTTGGACTTTTGCCATTTCAGTGTTTTCCACACACGAAGTTGTCTTGTGCTAGGGGATTTGTATCGCATGCGATGCCTTGTTTTTTTTAATAAAATCTTGTCAGCAAGTCCATATCTTGAGAACTATTAGAGCTTCATTAATCATTCTTGGTACAAACTTGCATCCAGGCATTGCAACTTCAACGCAAGCATTCATATCTGACCTTGACCTATATTTCATGGTTCACTGACTTCATGAATTATTGTGACCACCCTGACTTTCACCATTTCTCGAAAACTATTAAAGCTTTTTAAATTATAATTGGTACAAACTTGCATCTAGGAATTGCAACTGCAACGCAAGCATCCATATTTGACTTTTACCCATATTTCATGGTTCACTGACTTTGTGAATTATTGCGACCACCCTTACTTTCTATCTAATGTAAGAGTCCATTTCTCAAGATCTATTAGAGCTTCATTAATTGTATTTGGTACAAGCTTGCATTTAGGAATTGAAACTTCAATGCAAGTATCCATTTCTGACCTTGACCTACATTTTATGGTTCACTGACTTTGTAAAATAGTGTGACAACCCTAACTTTCACCCTGATGTAAGAGTCTGTTTTTAAGAGTTTCATTGATGATACTTGGTACATACTTGCAACTAGGAGTGAAATTTTTATGCAGGTATCCATGTTTGACCTTGACCTAGATTTCATGGTTTGGTGACTTTGCGCCCCCACAGGCGCGACATAGCCTTCGGGGGAATTCTTGTTGTATGTTTTTGAGTCTTTAACAATATTTGTTGAATATTTTGCCATCTAAGGACAAGCAAAGGTTGGGGGCATTGTGTTTTACAAACACCATTTCTAGTTCACAGTTACATGACAAACAAAGAGTGACTGGCAACAGTTATGTATTTTTTCACACCTCAATGTAAATGGTTACTCAACAAAATAAAAGAAAATGATAGATGCTCTTACATTGTACAATTTACCTGTGAAAAAAAAAAAAAAATTATATAAAAAAATAGACATCTGAAAAGTTTGTTTTAATCACCTATAAATTTACCAAAAAGATACCTTTCCTAAGGAGAAATGCATGCAAAAAAAAAAATAAATTAATAAAAAGCAAATAGTGTGTACCCTGATCAGAGTGCTCTTCTAGACAGTCTTATCTGAGTATGCACTGTTTGACCAGGCCTGTCTGTCCAATACCTCAGGATCATTATGGTAAGATGATAAAAATACTATGACTGCACAGCACAGCTTTACCCCATTCTCTGTTCTACCCATACCTTACACACTTTAAAGGGATACAACTATATGATCAACTTTATTTGCACCTGTGCAGTCTTTATAAACTTATTTGAAAAACATTCAGCACTTCCATTAACTTTTATAGAAAAAAACAGTTTGAAATGTTTAATTGCAGTTTGTTATGAATTACTGTTATTATGATGAGTATACATGCTAGCAATAGTATGTAAAGAATTGGTGTGATATCCAGAATCCTTATATTTTTTAACAAACTCACAATTTATACATTTATATTAACAGAAATGTAATCAAATTGTAATCAGAAAATAATCATGATTACAGGTCAAAATATGGAAGTAATTGATTAAATTAAATTACTTGTAATCAGAAAAATGTCTGATTACTGATTACATCAGATTACTTGAAAATATGTAATCGATTACAGCTGATTACGATTACAGTTTATGATTACCCCAAGCCTGAATAAATCACAAACTATTTATAACACTTTTCATTATTACAGTTTTGGATCTTATACAGGGTTAACCCTTATCTTGCTGAATATTCATTTAAGCCACACCCATTTATGTCTATCAGCCAATCAAATTACTTGATATAATTTATTGCTACAAATTCATAAACTGAATGCCAAACAGTGTAGATCCTGATCAGATGGCTTCTTCAGAAGCCATCTGATCTGGATCTACACTATTTGCAAAGATGGGGGTTGTCGTGAACAGCAAGATAAGGGTTAAAAGATGGATCCAAAAATGTATAGATGTCCCAATCTTTTATATGCCAAATATTATGAAATACATCACAGCCTTGTTACAACACTGCTTATTACATCATAGTTTTGGAAATCACATTGTTTCAAGATGGATCTTAAAAGTGTATACTGGAACATTATATAGAACAAGCTCTGCAAGCTGTGCATTATAAGCCCTTGGCAAGTTATGGGATGTAACACATATACTGACAAATAGTAGGAAAGAAGAGTTCATGGATGGACAATTCTGCTAATAATTGTAGGACTGTACCTCTAAACAAAATGTGCTGCTTCATATCATGGTCTAACTATAAATCACCTTTCAGCTTGATGGGGTGCATAGGAGGAATTAGCTGGAAATGAAAAGTGGCAAGGGGGGATATAAGAATCTTATATGGGTGAGAAGGGTGGATGGAAAATTCCGTCCCAAGGGTCACTGTCCGGCATCACGAGGCCTCGTGATGCCGGATAGAGATCCCGAGGGACGGAATTTTATATCCGCCCCTCACACCCATATAGGATTTTCTTGCATACCTTCCATTCCTTTGCACTGATTATTAATGTGCAGGAATGTTTAGTGACGATTATATTCGATTTTGGGTCGGAACACCAGGGTCAGAACATAAATTTCTATCCCAGGGTAAAATCACGGATTTCCTTGTCTGGTGTGCAAGAATAAGTCTTCTAATATTTTGCAGATTGTAACTTCAAAATGGCATGTGCTGCTCCACATTGTGGTATAACTTTTTTTCAATGTTTCAGCTATAGGAAGAGTTAGCTTAGGAAATTTTCAAAGGGCTATTACTGCTGATTATTGGTAGACTGAAACCTCAAAACAACAAGTGCAACCATAAATCAAGACGTTTCAGCTTGATCAGATGTAAATTGTAGGAAATGTGTGTAACTATCGATCTAGAAGTTTCAGCTTTATCAGATGTAAATTGTAGGAAATGTGTGTAACTATCGATCTAGAAGTTTCAGCTTTATCAGATGTAAATTGTAGGAAATGTGTGTAACTATCAATCAAGAAGTTTCAGCTTTATCAGATGTAAATTGTAGGAAATGTGTGTAACTATCGATCTAGAAGTTTCAGCTTGATCAGATGTAAATTGTAGGAAATGTGTGTAACTATCGATCAAGAAGTTTCAGCTTGATCAGATGTAAATTGTGTAACTATCGATCTAGAAGTTTCAGCTTTATCAGATGTAAATTGTAGGAAATGTGTGTAACTATCGATCAAGAAGTTTCAGCTTGATCAGATGTAAATTGTAGGAAATGTGTGTAACTATCGATCAAGAAGTTTCAGCTTGATCAGATGTAAATTGTAGGAAATGTGTGTTACTATCAACAAGAAGTTTCAGCTTGATCAGATGTAAATTGTAGGAAATGTGTGTAACTATCGATCAAGAAGTTTCAGCTTGATCAGATGTAAATTGTAGGAAATGTGTGTAACAATCAACAAGAAGTTTCAGCTTGATCAGATGTAAATTGTAGGAAGAGTTAGCTGGAAATGAAAATTTTGCAGAAGTTTTTAATTGAGCATAACTATATTAATATTTGGTGAACGGCATACTTTAAACAATATGCACTACTTCACATCATAGTCTTACTACAAATCAAGTTTCAGCAGGATGGGACGTAAAATGTAAACTGTAGGAGGGGTTAGCCTGAAACAAAAAGTTTACATCAACTTTTAACCTAGAAATAATATGCACTGCCCTACACCATGGTGTCACTATTTATAAAGTCTCAGCTTAGTCTGATGTATACTATAGGAGGAGGAGTTAGCCAGAAACAACAATAACAAGGCAACGCAAGCGTAGCATCCCCTCGCAACTGCATACCATTCATTAACATGAAAATCCAATCTGAATATGTTAGACAAATTAGACATACATGTAATAGATTACCTTTGACTTCCCCCCTGCTAATCGGGGCTTGAAGAAGTATGGGCAAGATGCTTCAATGCAGAACTGAATCCTACCGCACATGAGTACTGGTTAACCCCTTATAGGATCTAATCCTGCCCAGGTTAAGCGGTACGAGTTGGACCGTCCATGATTATAAACCCAATTGGTTTTATTGGGTCAAAGGAACTGAGGTGTCATTTCATCTCAATGATGGGTAAAGTCTCACAAAATTGGATGCAACGTCTCCAAAATGACCTATTGTTGACCGGGACATTTAACCTCAAATCAAACAAACCTTTGAATACAAAACAATGGTGTTAAGCTCTTACCGTAGACATTTGGAAGAACTTTTAACAGGCAAATGACATGCTTTTGTGTTGCTAATTATGACGACACACCCGTGTGACATATTTGAATCTTTCATATTTCCAAAACTGTTATTTTCCTATGATTTTTAATTCATTTTGTTATTTCGACTTTAAACAGAGATTGTGAATGCTCATTATAATCACCTTATTGATGTGGTTCTAATCAGTACCCACAACCTATGTCTTGAAACAGAAATAACAAGTCCATTGTGACCTTGACCTTTGACCTTGAAGTTCAATAGGGTTCATCCTCTGTACATGGTGAACATTTGTGGAAGGTTTGATGCTTCTACGATGAATACTGTGTCGTCTATCCTGCTCACAAGGTTTTCAAGGTCAAGTCCATTGTGACCTTGACCTTTGACCCCTGACCTTGAAATTCAATAGGGTTCATCCTCTGTACATGGTGAACATTTGTTGCTTCTACGATGAATACTGTGTCTTCTATCCTGCTCACAAGGTTTTCAAGGTCAAGTCCATTGTGACCTTGACCTTTGACCCCTGACCTTGAAATTCAATAGGGTTCATCCTCTGTACATGGTGAACATTTGTGGAAGGTTTGATGCTTCTACGATGAATACTGTGTCTTCTATCCTGCTCACAAGATTTTCAAGGTCAAGTCCATTGTGACCTTGACCTTTGACCCTTCATCCTCTGTACATGGTGAACATTTGTGGAAGGTTTGATGCTTCTACGATGAATACTGTGTCTTCTATCCTGCTCACAAGGTTTTCAAGGTCAAGTCCATTGTGACCTTGACCTTTGACCCCTGACCTTGAAATTCAATAGGGTTCATCCTCTGTACATGTTGAACATTTGTGGAAGGTTTGATGCTTCTACGATGAATACTGTGTCTTCTATCCTGCTCACAAGATTTTCAAGGTCAAGTCCATTGTGACCTTGACCTTTGACCCCTGACCTTGAAATTCAATATGGTTCATCCTCTGTACATGGTGAACATTTGTGGAAGGTTTGATGCTTCTACGATGAATACTGTGTCTTCTATCCTGCTCACAAGGTTTTCAAGGTCAAGTCCATTGTGACCTTGACCTTTGACCCCTGACCTTGAAATTCAATAGGGTTCATCCTCTGTACATGGTGAACATTTGTGGAAGGTTTGATGCTTCTACGATGAATACTGTGTCTTCTATCCTGCTCACAAGGTTCCGGACAGACACACACACACACAGAAACACAGACACACACACTAACACACAGACGCATGGCACCGATGCTATATCCCCATTCGTAACGTTGTTGCGAGGGGATAACAAACATTTTCAAAGGGAGTTAGCCATACACAAACAATAGCAAACATTTTCAAAGGGAGTTAGCCAGAAACAAACATTTTCAAAGGGAGTTAGCCAGAAACAAACAATAATAGAAATTTTCAAAGGGCCATTATTCGGCTAATTTTTTTGGACCATTACCTTGAAAAGATATTCGCTACTCCACATCACAGTCTAACTATATATCAAGTTTCAGCTTGATTGAATGTTAAATGTAGGAGGAATTAGCCAGAAACAAAATTTTTACAGGAATTTTCAAAAGGGCATAACTCAGTTAATATTTGGTGGACTAGTATTTGGTGGACTGCAATCTTGAAATAATATGCACTGCTCCACGTCATAGTCTAACAATACATGTATATCAAGTTTCAGCTTGGTGGGATCTAAATTGTAGGAGGACTCACCCGGAAACTAAATGTTTTCATAAGTTTTCAAAGAGGCATAACTATACATATTCTGTGGACTGAAACCTCAAACTAATATGCTCTGTTCAACATCATGGTCTTACTATATATCAAGTGCCAACTTGATGGAATTTTAACTGTCGGAGGAGTTAGCCGGAAACAAGATGTTTACAATGAGTGATGACAATGATTTATTTGCACTGAACACATTCACAATGAATGGTAATGGCATACATATAATACTACTGAATGCAATTAACATATCAACACAAATTGACTGTTATAACAGGGGAGTGGTGATAAAAAACCCGGAGTTACATAGGTTACCACACTAGCAACATTGTAAGCTTTTCAAAAAGCGTTTTAATGTATTTTATTAGTAGTTTCAAACAGGTCACATTTTTATTATTCAGCAAAGAATACAGCTGCTTTCTACTACTCATGCAGATCGTAGATTAAATGTTCTATTTAATTTGCTTAATTTCAAACAGAAAGCCTCCCGTAAGGGCCTGTATGCCGCACATTCCAAAATAAAGTGGTTCTCATCCTCTACTGATTCTGTACTACAAAGAGTGCATTTTCTATCAGACCAGGGGATGTCCCTATGCCTTCCTGTTTCTATAGCAAGATTGTGTGCACTTAATCGTAGTTTAGCCAAAACAGACCTATCCGACCTACTGCTTACAAGATTTACATATTGTGCATGAGTATTAACTTTAAAAATGTTTTTATAAAAATCTAATTTTGGACTACTTTGAATAAAAGAATCTTGCCCTTGAAGTATTTGATCATTGATTCGAAGTTGCATATGTTTAATGTGCGTATGGATTTGTATAGCAGGATCTGACAAGACATGCTGAAAACGGAGCCTTTTAATAATGTCTTCAACATTTTGAACCCACATATTGGTTGTCTTAGTCATTTGATAAATTCTGTAAACCAGCGTATTATGCGAGGATAAAATATGTTCAAAATATTTAATTGAAGAAAACTGAATTTTTGCTTTTAAAGGGAGTCTGTTCAATTCTGCTGTGCATGCAGAATTTGTCGTTTTATAATGTACGCCAAGGATTTCCTTGATGAATTTAAGATGCAGATATTCAAAGGGATCAGAGCCCCTAAAAGTTGAATCTATGCCCCAAAGTTAACTGCAGTACAATAAAATAGGAGATACTAGGGAATCAAGAGTTTTTCTAACAGTGAGCATGAATTATCAAACCCAACGCATTTTCTTATCTTAAAGAAAGCTTTCCTTCCCTTTTCCATTAAAAGAGAACAAGATGTCCTGATACTGCCTGTATATTTTATTGTTACTCCAAGATAACAAAATGATTTGACTGTTTCTAAGATTTTATCTTGAAACCTAAAGGTATTAATGTGGGATTTACCATTAGACTTGAAAACAATTACTTCAGATTTTTCATGGTTAACTGATAATTTCCATTTGGTGCAAAATTCATTCAAGCAATTAAGAGATTTTTGGAGCCCTTTTCTGAATGGGACAGAAGAATTATATCATCAGCATAAAGCAATGAGCTGATTTATAAATCACCTATGCCTGTTGGGTCACATTGGGAATCTGTTAGTGATTTGACTAGATCATTAATAAACAAATTAAATAGAAGGGGACTTAAAACATCACCTTGCTTAACACCGCAAGTAGATGGAAATTCCTCACTGAGGCTGTTTGAAAATTTAAGTCTACAAAATGTGTCTTCATACATAGAATGAATTATTTGGAAAATTCTTACTGGTATATTTGCCATGGCTAATTTATAAAAGAGACCATCTCTCCATACAGTGTCAAAAGCTTTTCGGAGGTCAATATAAGCAGCAGAAACCTTCTCTTTATTCAATTTAGAGTTTTCAATTAGTGATTTAAGAGTGAAATATGATCCGATGTGCGTGAATTCTCCTTATATATGTACTATTTAAAGGGAAGGTTCTCACCAAAGTTGCATACTTTTTAACCACTTTATGTAATTCTCTAAAAGCTTCAGAAAACAATGGTTTCTTTTTTATTCTAAGTTTCTGTTGCCCAACCCGTCCTGGTCTCTTCATGAACTTTGCAGATGCAGAGGCAGTTCCACACAAAATTGATGTGAATGAATTAACAGCACTATCACTATTGTCAAAATCTCGAGTCAAAAAATTCTGCATTTTACTCTGCACTTCTTGACTTTGTATATTTATAGTATATGATTCTATTGCTGCAGAGTTCCACAAGAATTTACCAGGGTGTGGAAAAAGTTGTGATTGTGTAAATACACTGTCATCTCGAAACGAGCATAAAATGGAACAACTTATTAGACAATGATCACACAAGGGAGTAAAGTCATGTACTTGAAACTTACCTATTTTACTAAGCATATGAACAGAGACAGCAGCATAATCAATTACACTACAACCATTATATGTGTAACAAGTAAAACTTCCAAATATATATCCCTCACACCGGCCATTTAATAGCCTTAAGCCCGATTCTTTACATATGTTAATGAGAAGTTTTCCACTTTTGTTCAATCTTTTAGAGTAGAAGTAAAACAAAAATCAGGAATCGATACAATTAACTTACTCCACCCATCAAAGACACCAAAGGGAAAGAAATACAAACATTAAGCGACCAGACCATAATGGAAACCTAAACAAAGGAAGGCCATAAGGACAGTTACTTTCCCACAAAATGGCCATATGGCCATCCAAAATTAAGAGACACAAGTGATACACACAGTAAGTAACAAACAACATAAATAAATCGCCACAGAAGAACCGCCTTGGAACGGTCAGTGGAAAGATTTCCACTGGGGGGCTTAAATCGATTTTACGTGGCCACAATCCTTGCCCTTTATTCCGTCGCGATTTAGACAAATAATTTGTTCATTCCGCATGAAGGCCTCCTAACTCATCAGTGCAACATCTCCGTGAACACAAAAAATCAAAGAACCACAGAGGTGAGACAACGGTGAGGACTCGACAGCAATAAACCACTGAAATGCTGGAGCAAAAGAAAACCAACAGTTAGACTCATCTGCTTCGATGAAGTCTGAACAAGTATTGGTATATGCATTAAAATTGCCTTGAACAATTACATCACCTAACCTATTATAAGATTGTATATTATCCAATATTTCAGCATAAACCAGTTCTATGTCTGAAATATTAGCAGCTGTATTGTCAGGGGAAAATGTAAACAGTTGCAAGGAAAATATCTTTCTGTAGTTGGAAAAAATGTCTGTCTAGTTTAAGCCACAGAATATCAGTATGTTCTTTTTTCAGTGACTTTATATAAATTTTCAAAGGGGCATAACTCTATTATTAGTATTTGGTGGACCATAACCTCGAACCAATATGCACTGCTCCAAATCCTGGTGTAACTATATATTCAGTTTGATCAGATCTAAATTTTTGGAGAAGTTAGCCAGAAATTTTCAAAGGGGCATAACTCTATTAATATTTGGTGGACGTAACAGTTGAAACATCATGGTCTAACTATATGTCAAGTTCAAGCTTGATTGAATGTAAAATGAGAAGAGAAACAATTACAGAAATTTTCAAAGTAGGAGTTATCCAGAAACAAAGTTTACAGACAGACGGATGCTATGGTATAAAGTTTTAATCATCAATAACTCAAGGTTTAGGCCGTAGAAATTTGTTATATTAATTTTTAAAGAGCTTATATTTTCCATACAATACGATGAATTTGGTTCATACTTAATATGATGATAGATATAGGGCCAAAGTATTACTTAGCACAATACCCCCACAAATGCCCAAAGGTCAGGGTCACGGCTTCCACATTATTGTTAAAGAGCTCATAATTCCCAAACTATATGATGGATTTGGTTTATATTTGGTATGATGATAGATAGAGATCCAAATTTCATTTGGCGACACACTGGCCCATAACAATGACTTCAGGGTCAAGGTCACAGACTTACAAATTTTTAATGTTGAAAGTTTTTTAAGAGCTCACCTTTTCCAAACTGTATGATGGATTTGGTGTGATAATAGATAAAGGTCCAAAGTTCCATGCCCATACCGATGATCACAAGGTCAAGTTTGCAGACCTTGAGGGTACGAGTAAGCTTGTGATGTAGTGAAATGTCTGATATCTTTACAGTGACATTAAAATGTTGACTTTCAAGTGACTGAAGTGTGTATTGTTCACATTTACATATCTGATAATGTTTCATTTGAGTGTCTTAAGGGGAATTGGAACACCAGGTAGATTTTCCCGCCATTTTTCAAAGGGAGACAACTTTCGGGACTTCCTGTTTGCTTTTCTACAAGCCTTATCCCACTAAAAATGGGGTCTACTCTTAAAGGAAAGAATTTGCTCCTCAGGAGCAAATTCTTTCCTTTAAGAGTTGACCCCTATTGACATGGGAGACAAAAATACTTTTGCAGGAGTTGTCTCTCCTGAAGGTGTTCCCATTCCCCTTAAAAGAATTAGCAATGTTCCATTTTTAGATTCTGAGACAGTATGCAACAGATTGGGTGAAGAGTATAGAAGATATTACAGACTTTGTTCATGAACAGAAGAAAATTCTTGACAAAGATGGAGTAGAACATATCAGTGTTGCTATGGAAACTGTTTACACTGTAAAAGACCCCAATATTGCTTCAAGAATAGATTTAACTTTTCAAGAAGAAGCACAGTTGGTTGGATTTGTTAGCTAACACACAGTTTATCGGAAAATCAGAAATGGGGTCCGAAATCAAAACTCCATAAAGGGGAATAAGGAGGATTATTGAAGGATATTTTTTCTTATTTGTATGAAACACCTTTGTTGTAGGTACTTGTAAGGATCGCCTTAAAGAAGCTATTCTTACAGTACCCACAAACACCTGTGTTGTGGTTACTTGTTAGAACTATCTATCTATCCATACCGAGTCAGTCAATTTTGGTCATTGCCTTGATTGGGCAATTCTAACAAGTACTCATAACATAGGTGCATTAATAGAGGTGTTAACACATATCCTGCTAAGTAGGATAATGGTTAACCCTTTCCCACTCAGATACGTGTTTTTACGTGTCTGCAACCCCCCCCCCCCCCAAATTTAAGCCCCAGAAACACCTAAAATCTGCATTTCTAGCCCTGGATGGTTATGTTTGCTTTGGGTTTTGTTGGGCAAAAAAGTGACCTGTTTTTTCGCGCGCCTCACCACTAAAAATATTCTAAGGGGGGATTGAAGGGGGGCAACGCCCCCCTCACATCCCGAAAAATTTTGGGTGTATGGCCCAACCGGCCGCTAATATTTATATCTGAGGGTGTCTGGGGTCAAAAGTGCCTGAAAATTGATGCTGATAAAACATGCTGCAAACAGTGAGAATGGCCAGTGCCAAACACCTTAATTGTTGCCTTGACAGCTGTGTGAAGATTAAAATGTGGTCAAAAATTCATGTGAAAACACACTTTTTGCCAACTTTGAGATGCCCCCTCTTTACCATGACAACAATGATCAAGTCATTAAATGTTGCATTTGAAAGGCTACTGCCCAATGAACATTCATACTGAGTTTGGTGTAAAACAGACCATCCATTATGAAACAATGGCTAGTTGAAGTTGCTGTCAGGTGCAACACTGTGAAAATCAGCGAAATTCACAAAATCCCTGAGTGGTAAAGGGTTAATGAAGAAAATCCCAACTGACCAAAATAATGTTTTTTCATCATTTTATTGCAAGAAACAATATTTCAGGTATAATTAATGCATTTTAGACTAAAATTCAGTAAGTTCCCAGATTTCAGTTAACCCTTTCCCACTCAGATACGTGTTTTTACGTGTCTGCACCCCCCCCCCCCCAAATTTAAGCCCCAGAAACACCTAAAATCTGCATTTCTAGCCCTGGATGGTTATGTTTGCTTTGGGATTTGTTGGGCAAAAAAGTGACCTGTTTTGTCGCGCGCCTCCCCACTAAAAATATTCTAAGGGGGGATTGAAGGGGGGCATCGCCCCCCTCACATCCCGAAAAATTTTGGGTGTATGGCCCAACCAGCCGCTAATATTTATATCTGAGGGTGTCTGGGGTCAAAAGTGCCTGAAAATTGATGCTGATAAAACATGCTGCAAACAGTGAGAATGGCCAGTGCCAAACACCTTAATTGTTGCCTTGACAGCTGTGTGACGATTGAAATGTGGTCAAAAATTCATGTGAAAACACACTTTTTGCCAACTTTGAGATGCCCCCTCTTTACCATGACAACAATGATCAAGTCATTAAAGGTTGCATTTGAAAGGCTACTGTCCAATGAACATTCATACTGAGTTTGGTGTAAAACAGACCATCCATTATGAAACAATGGCTAGTTGAAGTTGCTGTCAGGTGCAACACTGTGAAAATCAGCGAAATTCACAAAATCCCTGAGTGGTAAAGGGTTATTAATGAAGAAAATCCCAACTGACCAAAATAATGTTTTTTCATCATTTTATTGCAAGAAACAATATTTCAGATATAATTAATGCTTTTTAGATTAAAATTCAGTAAGTTCCCAGATTTCAGTTAACCCTTTCCCACTCAGATACGTGTTTTTACGTGTCTGCACACCCCCCCCCCCCCCAATTTAAGCCCCAGAAGCACCTAAAATCTGCATTTCTAGCCCTGGATGGTTATGTTTGCTTTGGGATTTGTTGGGCAAAAAAGTGACCTGTTTTTTCGCGCGCCTCCCCACTAAAAATATTCTAAGTGGGGATTGAAGGGGGGCAACGCCCCCCTCATATCCCGAAAAATTTTTGGTGTATGGCCCAACCGGCCGCTAATATTTATATCTGAGGGTGTCTGGGGTCAAAAGTGCCTGAAAATTGATGCTGATAAAACATGCTGCAAACAGTGAGAATGGCCAGTGCCAAACACCTTAATTGTTGCCTTGACAGCTGTGTGAAGATTGAAATGTGGTCAAAAATTCATGTGAAAACACACTTTTTGCCAACTTTGAGATGCCCCCTCTTTACCATGACAACAATGATCAAGTCATTAAATGTTGCATTTGAAAGGCTACTGCCCAATGAACATTCATACTGAGTTTGGTGTAAAACAGACCATCCATTATGAAACAATGGCTAGTTGAAGTTGCTGTCAGGTGCAACACTGTGAAAATCAGCGAAATTCACAAAATCCCTGAGTGGTAAAGGGTTATTAATGAAGAAAATCCCAACTGACCAAAATAATGTTTTTTCATCATTTTATTGCAAGAAACAATATTTCAGATATAATTAATGCTTTTTAGATTAAAATTCAGTAAGTTCCCAGATTTCAGTTAACCCTTTCCCACTCAGATACGTGTTTTTACGTGTCTGCACACCCCCCCCCCCCAATTTAAGCCCCAGAAGCACCTAAAATCTGCATTTCTAGCCCTGGATGGTTATGTTTGCTTTGGGATTTGTTGGGCAAAAAAGTGACCTGTTTTTTCGCGCGCCTCCCCACTAAAAATATTCTAAGGGGGGATTGAAGGGGGGCATCGCCCCCCCTCATATCCCGAAAAATTTTGGGTGTATGGCCCAACCAGCCGCTAATATTTATATCTGAGGGTGTCTGGGGTCAAAAGTGCCTGAAAATTGATGCTGATAAAACATGCTGCAAACAGTGAGAATGGCCAGTGCCAAACACCTTAATTGTTGCCTTGACAGCTGTGTGACGATTGAAATGTGGTCAAAAATTCATGTGAAAACACACTTTTTGCCAACTTTGAGATGCCCCCTCTTTACCATGACAACAATGATCAAGTCATTAAAGGTTGCATTTGAAAGGCTACTGTCCAATGAACATTCATACTGAGTTTGGTGTAAAACAGACCATCCATTATGAAACAATGGCTAGTTGAAGTTGCTGTCAGGTGCAACACTGTGAAAATCAGCGAAATTCACAAAATCCCTGAGTGGTAAAGGGTTATTAATGAAGAAAATCCCAACTGACCAAAATAATGTTTTTTCATCATTTTATTGCAAGAAACAATATTTCAGATATAATTAATGCTTTTTAGATTAAAATTCAGTAAGTTCCCAGATTTCAGTTAACCCTTTCCCACTCAGATACGTGTTTTTACGTGTCTGCACACCCCCCCCCCCCCCAATTTAAGCCCCAGAAGCACCTAAAATCTGCATTTCTAGCCCTGGATGGTTATGTTTGCTTTGGGATTTGTTGGGCAAAAAAGTGACCTGTTTTTTCGCGCGCCTCCCCACTAAAAATATTCTAAGTGGGGATTGAAGGGGGGCAACGCCCCCCTCATATCCCGAAAAATTTTTGGTGTATGGCCCAACCGGCCGCTAATATTTATATCTGAGGGTGTCTGGGGTCAAAAGTGCCTGAAAATTGATGCTGATAAAACATGCTGCAAACAGTGAGAATGGCCAGTGCCAAACACCTTAATTGTTGCCTTGACAGCTGTGTGAAGATTGAAATGTGGTCAAAAATTCATGTGAAAACACACTTTTTGCCAACTTTGAGATGCCCCCTCTTTACCATGACAACAATGATCAAGTCATTAAATGTTGCATTTGAAAGGCTACTGCCCAATGAACATTCATACTGAGTTTGGTGTAAAACAGACCATCCATTATGAAACAATGGCTAGTTGAAGTTGCTGTCAGGTGCAACACTGTGAAAATCAGCGAAATTCACAAAATCCCTGAGTGGTAAAGGGTTATTAATGAAGAAAATCCCAACTGACCAAAATAATGTTTTTTCATCATTTTATTGCAAGAAACAATATTTCAGATATAATTAATGCTTTTTAGATTAAAATTCAGTAAGTTCCCAGATTTCAGTTAACCCTTTCCCACTCAGATACGTGTTTTTACGTGTCTGCACACCCCCCCCCCCAATTTAAGCCCCAGAAGCACCTAAAATCTGCATTTCTAGCCCTGGATGGTTATGTTTGCTTTGGGATTTGTTGGGCAAAAAAGTGACCTGTTTTTTCGCGCGCCTCCCCACTAAAAATATTCTAAGTGGGGATTGAAGGGGGGCAACGCCCCCCTCATATCCCGAAAAATTTTTGGTGTATGGCCCAACCGGCCGCTAATATTTATATCTGAGGGTGTCTGGGGTCAAAAGTGCCTGAAAATTGATGCTGATAAAACATGCTGCAAACAGTGAGAATGGCCAGTGCCAAACACCTTAATTGTTGCCTTGACAGCTGTGTGAAGATTGAAATGTGGTCAAAAATTCATGTGAAAACACACTTTTTGCCAACTTTGAGATGCCCCCTCTTTACCATGACAACAATGATCAAGTCATTAAATGTTGCATTTGAAAGGCTACTGCCCAATGAACATTCATACTGAGTTTGGTGTAAAACAGACCATCCATTATGAAACAATGGCTAGTTGAAGTTGCTGTCAGGTGCAACACTGTGAAAATCAGCGAAATTCACAAAATCCCTGAGTGGTAAAGGGTTAATGAAGAAAATCCCAACTGACCAAAATAATGTTTTTTCATCATTTTATTGCAAGAAACAATATTTCAGGTATAATTAATGCATTTTAGACTAAAATTCAGTAAGTTCCCAGATTTCAGTTAACCCTTTCCCACTCAGATACGTGTTTTTACGTGTCTGCACCCCCCCCCCATTTTAAGCCCCAGAAGCACCTAAAATCTGCATTTCTAGCCCTGGATGGTTATGTTTGCTTTGGGATTTGTTGGGCAAAAAAGTGACCTGTTTTGTCGCGCGCCTCCCCACTAAAAATATTCTAAGGGGGGATTGAAGGGGGGCATCGCCCCCCTCACATCCCGAAAAATTTTGGGTGTATGGCCCAACCAGCCGCTAATATTTATATCTGAGGGTGTCTGGGGTCAAAAGTGCCTGAAAATTGATGCTGATAAAACATGCTGCAAACAGTGAGAATGGCCAGTGCCAAACACCTTAATTGTTGCCTTGACAGCTGTGTGAAGATTGAAATGTGGTCAAAAATTCATGTGAAAACACACTTTTTGCCAACTTTGAGATGCCCCCTCTTTACCATGACAACAATGATCAAGTCATTAAAGGTTGCATTTGAAAGGCTACTGTCCAATGAACATTCATACTGAGTTTGGTGTAAAACAGACCATCCATTATGAAACAATGGCTAGTTGAAGTTGCTGTCAGGTGCAACACTGTGAAAATCAGCGAAATTCACAAAATCCCTGAGTGGTAAAGGGTTATTAATGAAGAAAATCCCAACTGACCAAAATAATGTTTTTTCATCATTTTATTGCAAGAAACAATATTTCAGATATAATTAATGCTTTTTAGATTAAAATTCAGTAAGTTCCCAGATTTCAGTTAACCCTTTCCCACTCAGATACGTGTTTTTACGTGTCTGCACCCCCCCCCCCCAATTTAAGCCCCAGAAGCACCTAAAATCTGCATTTCTAGCCCTGGATGGTTATGTTTGCTTTGGGATTTGTTGGGCAAAAAAGTGACCTGTTTTTTCGCGCGCCTCCCCACTAAAAATATTCTAAGTGGGGATTGAAGGGGGGCAACGCCCCCCTCATATCCCGAAAAATTTTTGGTGTATGGCCCAACCGGCCGCTAATATTTATATCTGAGGGTGTCTGGGGTCAAAAGTGCCTGAAAATTGATGCTGATAAAACATGCTGCAAACAGTGAGAATGGCCAGTGCCAAAAACCTTAATTGTTGCCTTGACAGCTGTGTGAAGATTGAAATGTGGTCAAAAATTCATGTGAAAACACACTTTTTGCCAACTTTGAGATGCCCCTCTTTACCATGACAACAATGATCAAGTCATTAAAGGTTGCATTTGAAAGGCTACTGTCCAATGAACATTCATACTGAGTTTGGTGTAAAACAGACCATCCATTATGAAACAATGGCTAGTTGAAGTTGCTGTCAGGTGCAACACTGTGAAAATCAGCGAAATTCACAAAATCCCTGAGTGGTAAAGGGTTATTAATGAAGAAAATCCCAACTGACCAAAATAATGTTTTTTCATCATTTTATTGCAAGAAACAATATTTCAGATATAATTAATGCTTTTTAGATTAAAATTCAGTAAGTTCCCAGATTTCAGTTAACCCTTTCCCACTCAGATACGTGTTTTTACGTGTCTGCACACCCCCCCCCCCCAATTTAAGCCCCAGAAGCACCTAAAATCTGCATTTCTAGCCCTGGATGGTTATGTTTGCTTTGGGATTTGTTGGGCAAAAAAGTGACCTGTTTTTTCGCGCGCCTCCCCACTAAAAATATTCTAAGTGGGGATTGAAGGGGGGCAACGCCCCCCTCATATCCCGAAAAATTTTTGGTGTATGGCCCAACCGGCCGCTAATATTTATATCTGAGGGTGTCTGGGGTCAAAAGTGCCTGAAAATTGATGCTGATAAAACATGCTGCAAACAGTGAGAATGGCCAGTGCCAAACACCTTAATTGTTGCCTTGACAGCTGTGTGAAGATTGAAATGTGGTCAAAAATTCATGTGAAAACACACTTTTTGCCAACTTTGAGATGCCCCCTCTTTACCATGACAACAATGATCAAGTCATTAAATGTTGCATTTGAAAGGCTACTGCCCAATGAACATTCATACTGAGTTTGGTGTAAAACAGACCATCCATTATGAAACAATGGCTAGTTGAAGTTGCTGTCAGGTGCAACACTGTGAAAATCAGCGAAATTCACAAAATCCCTGAGTGGTAAAGGGTTAATGAAGAAAATCCCAACTGACCAAAATAATGTTTTTTCATCATTTTATTGCAAGAAACAATATTTCAGGTATAATTAATGCATTTTAGACTAAAATTCAGTAAGTTCCCAGATTTCAGTTAACCCTTTCCCACTCAGATACGTGTTTTTACGTGTCTGCACCCCCCCCCCCCCATTTTAAGCCCCAGAAGCACCTAAAATCTGCATTTCTAGCCCTGGATGGTTATGTTTGCTTTGGGATTTGTTGGGCAAAAAAGTGACCTGTTTTGTCGCGCGCCTCCCCACTAAAATATTCTAAGGGGGGATTGAAGGGGGGCATCGCCCCCCTCACATCCCGAAAAATTTTGGGTGTATGGCCCAACCAGCCGCTAATATTTATATCTGAGGGTGTCTGGGGTCAAAAGTGCCTGAAAATTGATGCTGATAAAACATGCTGCAAACAGTGAGAATGGCCAGTGCCAAACACCTTAATTGTTGCCTTGACAGCTGTGTGAAGATTGAAATGTGGTCAAAAATTCATGTGAAAACACACTTTTTGCCAACTTTGAGATGCCCCCTCTTTACCATGACAACAATGATCAAGTCATTAAAGGTTGCATTTGAAAGGCTACTGTCCAATGAACATTCATACTGAGTTTGGTGTAAAACAGACCATCCATTATGAAACAATGGCTAGTTGAAGTTGCTGTCAGGTGCAACACTGTGAAAATCAGCGAAATTCACAAAATCCCTGAGTGGTAAAGGGTTATTAATGAAGAAAATCCCAACTGACCAAAATAATGTTTTTTCATCATTTTATTGCAAGAAACAATATTTCAGATATAATTAATGCATTTTAGATTAAAATTCAGTAAGTTCCCAGATTTCAGTTAACCCTTTCCCACTCAGATACGTGTTTTTACGTGTCTGCACCCCCCCCCCCCCAATTTAAGCCCCAGAAGCACCTAAAATCTGCATTTCTAGCCCTGGATGGTTATGTTTGCTTTGGGATTTGTTGGGCAAAAAAGTGACCTGTTTTTTCGCGCGCCTCCCCACTAAAAATATTCTAAGTGGGGATTGAAGGGGGGCAACGCCCCCCTCATATCCCGAAAAATTTTTGGTGTATGGCCCAACCGGCCGCTAATATTTATATCTGAGGGTGTCTGGGGTCAAAAGTGCCTGAAAATTGATGCTGATAAAACATGCTGCAAACAGTGAGAATGGCCAGTGCCAAAAACCTTAATTGTTGCCTTGACAGCTGTGTGAAGATTGAAATGTGGTCAAAAATTCATGTGAAAACACACTTTTTGCCAACTTTGAGATGCCCCCTCTTTACCATGACAACAATGATCAAGTCATTAAAGGTTGCATTTGAAAGGCTACTGTCCAATGAACATTCATACTGAGTTTGGTGTAAAACAGACCATCCATTATGAAACAATGGCTAGTTGAAGTTGCTGTCAGGTGCAACACTGTGAAAATCAGCGAAATTCACAAAATCCCTGAGTGGTAAAGGGTTATTAATGAAGAAAATCCCAACTGACCAAAATAATGTTTTTTCATCATTTTATTGCAAGAAACAATATTTCAGATATAATTAATGCTTTTTAGATTAAAATTCAGTAAGTTCCCAGATTTCAGTTAACCCTTTCCCACTCAGATACGTGTTTTTACGTGTCTGCACACCCCCCCCCCCAATTTAAGCCCCAGAAGCACCTAAAATCTGCATTTCTAGCCCTGGATGGTTATGTTTGCTTTGGGATTTGTTGGGCAAAAAAGTGACCTGTTTTTTCGCGCGCCTCCCCACTAAAAATATTCTAAGGGGGGATTGAAGGGGGGGGGGGGGGGCGACGCCCCCCTCATATCCCGAAAAATTTTGGGTGTATGGCCCAACCGGCCGCTAATATTTATATCTGAGGGTGTCTGGGGTCAAAAGTGCCTGAAAATTGATGCTGATAAAACATGCTGCAAACAGTGAGAATGGCCAGTGCCAAACACCTTAATTGTTGCCTTGACAGCTGTGTGACGATTGAAATGTGGTCAAAAATTCATGTGAAAACACACTTTTTGCCAACTTTGAGATGCCCCCTCTTTACCATGACAACAATGATCAAGTCATTAAAGGTTGCATTTGAAAGGCTACTGTCCAATGAACATTCATACTGAGTTTGGTGTAAAACAGACCATCCATTATGAAACAATGGCTAGTTGAAGTTGCTGTCAGGTGCAACACTGTGAAAATCAGCGAAATTCACAAAATCCCTGAGTGGTAAAGGGTTATTAATGAAGAAAATCCCAACTGACCAAAATAATGTTTTTTCATCATTTTATTGCAAGAAACAATATTTCAGATATAATTAATGCATTTTAGATTAAAATTCAGTAAGTTCCCAGATTTCAGTTAACCCTTTCCCACTCAGATACGTGTTTTTACGTGTCTGCACCCCCCCCCCCCCAATTTAAGCCCCAGAAGCACCTAAAATCTGCATTTCTAGCCCTGGATGGTTATGTTTGCTTTGGGATTTGTTGGGCAAAAAAGTGACCTGTTTTTTCGCGCGCCTCCCCACTAAAAATATTCTAAGTGGGGATTGAAGGGGGGCAACGCCCCCCTCATATCCCGAAAAATTTTTGGTGTATGGCCCAACCGGCCGCTAATATTTATATCTGAGGGTGTCTGGGGTCAAAAGTGCCTGAAAATTGATGCTGATAAAACATGCTGCAAACAGTGAGAATGGCCAGTGCCAAAAACCTTAATTGTTGCCTTGACAGCTGTGTGAAGATTGAAATGTGGTCAAAAATTCATGTGAAAACACACTTTTTGCCAACTTTGAGATGCCCCCTCTTTACCATGACAACAATGATCAAGTCATTAAAGGTTGCATTTGAAAGGCTACTGTCCAATGAACATTCATACTGAGTTTGGTGTAAAACAGACCATCCATTATGAAACAATGGCTAGTTGAAGTTGCTGTCAGGTGCAACACTGTGAAAATCAGCGAAATTCACAAAATCCCTGAGTGGTAAAGGGTTATTAATGAAGAAAATCCCAACTGACCAAAATAATGTTTTTTCATCATTTTATTGCAAGAAACAATATTTCAGATATAATTAATGCATTTTAGATTAAAATTCAGTAAGTTCCCAGATTTCAGTTAACCCTTTCCCACTCAGATACGTGTTTTTACGTGTCTGCACCCCCCCCCCCCCCAATTTAAGCCCCAGAAGCACCTAAAATCTGCATTTCTAGCCCTGGATGGTTATGTTTGCTTTGGGATTTGTTGGGCAAAAAAGTGACCTGTTTTTTCGCGCGCCTCCCCACTAAAAATATTCTAAGTGGGGATTGAAGGGGGGCAACGCCCCCCTCATATCCCGAAAAATTTTTGGTGTATGGCCCAACCGGCCGCTAATATTTATATCTGAGGGTGTCTGGGGTCAAAAGTGCCTGAAAATTGATGCTGATAAAACATGCTGCAAACAGTGAGAATGGCCAGTGCCAAAAACCTTAATTGTTGCCTTGACAGCTGTGTGAAGATTGAAATGTGGTCAAAAATTCATGTGAAAACACACTTTTTGCCAACTTTGAGATGCCCCCTCTTTACCATGACAACAATGATCAAGTCATTAAAGGTTGCATTTGAAAGGCTACTGTCCAATGAACATTCATACTGAGTTTGGTGTAAAACAGACCATCCATTATGAAACAATGGCTAGTTGAAGTTGCTGTCAGGTGCAACACTGTGAAAATCAGCGAAATTCACAAAATCCCTGAGTGGTAAAGGGTTATTAATGAAGAAAATCCCAACTGACCAAAATAATGTTTTTTCATCATTTTATTGCAAGAAACAATATTTCAGATATAATTAATGCTTTTTAGATTAAAATTCAGTAAGTTCCCAGATTTCAGTTAACCCTTTCCCACTCAGATACGTGTTTTTACGTGTCTGCACACCCCCCCCCCCCCAATTTAAGCCCCAGAAGCACCTAAAATCTGCATTTCTAGCCCTGGATGGTTATGTTTGCTTTGGGATTTGTTGGGCAAAAAAGTGACCTGTTTTTTCGCGCGCCTCCCCACTAAAAATATTCTAAGGGGGGATTGAAGGGGGGGGGGGGGCGACGCCCCCCTCATATCCCGAAAAATTTTGGGTGTATGGCCCAACCGGCCGCTAATATTTATATCTGAGGGTGTCTGGGGTCAAAAGTGCCTGAAAATTGATGCTGATAAAACATGCTGCAAACAGTGAGAATGGCCAGTGCCAAACACCTTAATTGTTGCCTTGACAGCTGTGTGACGATTGAAATGTGGTCAAAAATTCATGTGAAAACACACTTTTTGCCAACTTTGAGATGCCCCCTCTTTACCATGACAACAATGATCAAGTCATTAAAGGTTGCATTTGAAAGGCTACTGTCCAATGAACATTCATACTGAGTTTGGTGTAAAACAGACCATCCATTATGAAACAATGGCTAGTTGAAGTTGCTGTCAGGTGCAACACTGTGAAAATCAGCGAAATTCACAAAATCCCTGAGTGGTAAAGGGTTATTAATGAAGAAAATCCCAACTGACCAAAATAATGTTTTTTCATCATTTTATTGCAAGAAACAATATTTCAGATATAATTAATGCATTTTAGATTAAAATTCAGTAAGTTCCCAGATTTCAGTTAACCCTTTCCCACTCAGATACGTGTTTTTACGTGTCTGCACCCCCGCCCCCCAATTTAAGCCCCAGAAGCACCTAAAATCTGCATTTCTAGCCCTGGATGGTTATGTTTGCTTTGGGATTTGTTGGGCAAAAAAGTGACCTGTTTTTTCGCGCGCCTCCCCACTAAAAATATTCTAAGTGGGGATTGAAGGGGGGCAACGCCCCCCTCATATCCCGAAAAATTTTTGGTGTATGGCCCAACCGGCCGCTAATATTTATATCTGAGGGTGTCTGGGGTCAAAAGTGCCTGAAAATTGATGCTGATAAAACATGCTGCAAACAGTGAGAATGGCCAGTGCCAAAAACCTTAATTGTTGCCTTGACAGCTGTGTGAAGATTGAAATGTGGTCAAAAATTCATGTGAAAACACACTTTTTGCCAACTTTGAGATGCCCCCTCTTTACCATGACAACAATGATCAAGTCATTAAAGGTTGCATTTGAAAGGCTACTGTCCAATGAACATTCATACTGAGTTTGGTGTAAAACAGACCATCCATTATGAAACAATGGCTAGTTGAAGTTGCTGTCAGGTGCAACACTGTGAAAATCAGCGAAATTCACAAAATCCCTGAGTGGTAAAGGGTTATTAATGAAGAAAATCCCAACTGACCAAAATAATGTTTTTTCATCATTTTATTGCAAGAAACAATATTTCAGATATAATTAATGCATTTTAGATTAAAATTCAGTAAGTTCCCAGATTTCAGTTAACCCTTTCCCACTCAGATACGTGTTTTTACGTGTCTGCACCCCCCCCCCCCAATTTAAGCCCCAGAAGCACCTAAAATCTGCATTTCTAGCCCTGGATGGTTATGTTTGCTTTGGGATTTGTTGGGCAAAAAAGTGACCTGTTTTTTCGCGCGCCTCCCCACTAAAAATATTCTAAGGGGGGATTGAAGGGGGGGGCAACGCCCCCCTCATATCCCGAAAAATTTTGGGTGTATGGCCCAACCGGCCGCTAATATTTATATCTGAGGGTGTCTGGGGTCAAAAGTGCCTGAAAATTGATGCTGATAAAACATGCTGCAAACAGTGAGAATGGCCAGTGCCAAACACCTTAACTGTTGCCTTGACAGCTGTGTGAAGATTAAAATGTGGTCAAAAATTCATGTGAAAACACACTTTTTGCCAACTTTGAGATGCCCCCTCTTTACCATGACAACAATGATCAAGTCATTAAAGGTTGCATTTGAAAGGCTACTGCCCAATGAACATTCATACTGAGTTTGGTGTAAAACAGACCATCCATTATGAAACAATGGCTAGTTGAAGTTGCTGTCAGGTGCAACACTGTGAAAATCAGCGAAATTCACAAAATCCCTGTGTGGTAAAGGGTTATTAATGAAGAAAATCCCAACTGACCAAAATAATGTTTTTTCATCATTTTATTGCAAGAAACAATATTTCAGATATAATTAATGCATTTTAGACTAAAATTCAGTAAGTTCCCAGATTTCAGTTAACCCTTTCCCACTCAGATACGTGTTTTTACGTGTCTGCACCCCCACCCCCCAAATTTAAGCCCCAGAAGCACCTAAAATCTGCATTTCTAGCCCTGGATGGTTATGTTTGCTTTGGGATTTGTTGGGCAAAAAAGTGACCTGTTTTTTCGCGCGCCTCCCCACTAAAAATATTCTAAGTGGGGATTGAAGGGGGGCAACGCCCCCCCTCATATCCCGAAAAATTTTGGGTGTATGGCCCAACCGGCCGCTAATATTTATATCTGAGGGTGTCTGGGGTCAAAAGTGCCTGAAAACTGATGCTGATAAAACATGCTGCAAACTGTGAGAATGGCCAGTGCCAAACACCTTAACTGTTGCCTTGACAGCTGTGTGAAGATTAAAATGTGGTCAAAAATTCATGTGAAAACACACTTTTTGCCAACTTTGAGATGCCCCCTCTTTACCATGACAACAATGATCAAGTCATTAAAGGTTGCATTTGAAAGGCTACTGCCCAATGAACATTCATACTGAGTTTGGTGTAAAACAGACCATCCATTATGAAACAATGGCTAGTTGAAGTTGCTGTCAGGTGCAACACTGTGAAAATCAGCGAAATTCACAAAATCCCTGAGTGGTAAAGGGCTAATTATCCTAATTACTGCCCATTATCTGAAGCTACAGAAATACAGCCAGTACCATAAAAATACTAAAAATTGGTGCGAGGACTTCATGTATTGTTTGTTTGTTTGATTTGAGGTTTAACATCCCCGTTAACACTATAAAGGTCATTTTGGAGACATTTCTTCCAATTTTGTGGGACTTTTACCAGACATTGAGATGAAATGATGTCTCAAGCCCTCTAGCCCAATGAAACCAATAGGGTTTATAAGCATGGACGGTCCGAGGCACACCGCTTTGCCTGGGCAGGCTTAGTTTCTCTAAGCGGTTTACCAGTACTCATGTGCGGGTCGGATTCAGCTCTGCGTGGACATCATGCAGCCCATATATTTCTTCAAGCCCCGATGGGCGGGGGCCGAGGTGTATAAGCCTACCCAGCAAGTGTGGTTAGGTAAACTGACTTGCTTTATATGACCTAAATAGTGTTGACTGGCCTGCTAAACTTGTAACAAAGTAATAAAAATTGCACCTGTAGATTATAGAGAAAAACTGTCAATAAGTCTCTCTGCAAAATCTTGTGGTATTCAACATTTTCCAGTTCACCTCAGATGAGTCATGGAGAAAAGGCCTTATTGACCCTTATCTTGCTGTTCACGACAACCCCTATCTTTGCAAACAGTGTAGATCCAGATCAGATAGCTTCTGAAGAAGCCATCTGATCAGGATCTACACTGTTTGGCATTCAGTTTATAAATTTGTAGCAATAAATTACATCATGTAATTTGATTGGTTTATAGACAGAAATGGGTGCGGCTTGAATGAATATTCAGCAAGATAATGACTGAGCTCAAATTCAACTGATGAGAAACTGTCTTGTAAATTTTATGTCAAGGAATACAATCAAGAACGAAATTGCAACAAAGAGGATCCTGATTATTTCTTTTATTTCATTCGTTTCTCACCATTCTGTTCATATAAGTATAGACAGTCATATCGCAACAAAATCACTTAGGTAAGACTTGTCTTTACTAAAGGGAAATGGGAACACCTTCAGGGGAGGTAACACTTGTAAAAGTATTTTTGTCTCCCATGTCAATAGGGATCAACTTTTAAAGGAAAGAATTTGCTCCTGGAGAGCAAATTCTTTCCTTTAAAAGTAGACCCCTTTTTCTGTGGGACAGGTCTTATAGAAAAGCGAACAGGAAGTCCCAACTGTTGTCTCCCTTTGAAAAATGGCTGAAAAAGCTACCAGGTGTTGGGAGCTTTCCACTAAATGTTTTCCATAGGGGACAATAGTAACCTTTTATAGTTTATCAACAACCTTTGAGAGTTCAATGTTCAAGCGTATTTTGAGGGTTACCTCACCTATTGGTATGAGTTCCCTTTTTTAGCTCACCTGGGCCGAAGGCTCCAGGGGAGCTTATAGTATAGTGGGTCCTCCGTCGTCCGTCCGTCCACACTTTTGAGCAGCTATATCTCTGTATCCTGCAGGCTGATCTCAATCATTTCTCACCTGTAGTATGCCTCTGGTGGGGCATTGATGACATAAACTTTTTTTTGAAATCGCTCTAAAACTTTGGTTCCTATGGCAACCACAAGGTCCCATAGACTTACTATGGGAAAATGCTTGTCATCACCGTAGCGCCTTCAGTTTTGATCGGATCTTTCTGAAACATATGTAAGGTGACTGGGGATAAAAACTCGGATGAGTTCGAAAACCGGCCAAGTCGGCCCATTTATCATAGAGTTACGTCCCTTTGATTGCTGAAAATGCCCTTCAGATTTGATCGAATCTTTCTGAAACCTATATGTAAGGTGACTGGAGATAAAACCTAGGATGAGTTTGAATACCGGCCAAGTTGGCCCATTTATCATAGATTTACGTCCCTTTGATTGCTGAAAATGCCGATTTTTAGCTCACCTGGGCCAAAGGCTCCAGGGGAGCTTATAGTATAGTGGGTCCTCTGTCGTCCGTCCGTCCACACTTTTGAGCAGCTATATCTCTGTATCCTGCAGGCTGATCTCAATCATTTCTCACCTGTAGTATGCCTCTGGTGGGGCATTGATGACATAAACTTTTTTTTGAAATCACTCTAAAACTTTGGTTCCTATGGCAACCACAAGGTCCCATAGACTTACTATGGGAAAATGCTTGTCATCACCGTAGCGCCTTCAGTTTTAATCGGATCTTTCTGAAACTTATATGTAAGGTGACTGGGGATAAAAACTCGGACGAGTTCGAAAACCGGCCAAGTCGGCCCATTTATCATAAAGTTACGTCCCTTTGATTGCTGAAAATGCCCATTTTCGACCTTGTCATCACTGTAGCCCCTTCAGTTTTGATCGGATCTGTCTGAAACTTAAATATAATGTGGCTGGGGATAAAACCTCGGATGAGTTCGAAAACCGGCCAAGTCCGCCGATTTATCATAGAGTTACGTCCCTTTGATTGCTGAATATGCCGATTTTTGACCTTGTCATCACCGTAGCCCCTTAAGTTTTGATCGGATCTTTCTGAAACTTATATGCAAGGTGGCTGGGGATAAAGCCTCGGATGAGTTCGCATACTGGCAAAGGTGGCCTATTTATCATAGAGTTAGGTCCCTTTGATTGCTGAAAATGTTGATTTTTGATCTTGTCAACATTGTAGCCCCTTCAGTTTTGATCGGATCTTTCTGAAACTTATATGTAAGGTGGCTGGGGATAAAACCTCGGATGAGTTCGAAAACCGGCCAAGTCGGCCCATTTATCATAGAGTTACGTCCCTTTGATTGCTGAAAATGCCCATTTTCGACCTTGTCATCACTGTAGCCCCTTCAGTTTTGACCGGATCTTTCTGAAACTTATATGTAATGTGGCTGGGGATAAAACCTCAGATGAGTTCAATAACCGGCCAAGTCCGCTGGTTTATCATAGTGTTACGTCCCTTTTATTGCTGAAAATGCCGATTTTTGACCTTGTCATCACCGTAGCCCCTTCAGTTTTGATCGGATCTTTCTGAAACTTATATGTAAGGTGGCTGTGGATAAAATCTTGGATGAGTTTGAAAACCAACCAAGTCGACCCTTGTATCATAGAGTAACGTCCCTTTGATTGCTGAAAATGTTGATTTTTGATCTTGTCAACATTGTAGCCCCTTCAGTTTTGATCGGATCTTTCTGAAACTTATATGTAAGGTGGCTGGGGATAAAACCTCGGATGAGTTCGAAAACCAGCCAAGTTGGTTCATTTATCACAGAGTAACGTCCCTTTGATTGCTGAAAATGCTGATTTTTGACCTTGTCATCACCGTAGCCCCTTCAGTTTTGATCGGATCTTTCTGAAACTTATATGTAAGGTGGCTGGGGATAAAACCTCGGATGAGTTCGAAAACCTGCCAAGTTGCCCCATTAACTATATAGTTATGTCCCTTTGATGGCTGAAAATGTGGATTTTTTACCTTGTCATCACCGTAGCCCCTTCAGATTTGATCGAATCTTTCTGAAACCTATATGTAAGGTGACTGGAGATAAAACCTAGGATGAGTTTGAATACCGGCCAAGTTGGCCCATTTATCATAGATTTACGTCCCTTTGATTGCTGAAAATGCCGATTTTTAGCTCACCTGGGCCGAAGGCTCCAGGGGAGCTTATAGTATAGTGGGTCCTCCGTCGTCCGTCCGTCCACACTTTTGAGCAGCTATATCTCTGTATCCTGCAGGCTGATCTCAATCATTTCTCACCTGTAGTATGCCTCTGGTGGGGCATTGATGACATAAACTTTTTTTTGAAATCACTCTTAAACTTTGGTTCCTATGGCAACCACAAGGTCCCATAGACTTACTATGGGAAAATGCTTGTCATCACCGTAGCGCCTTCAGTTTTAATCGGATCTTTCTGAAACTTATATGTAAGGTGACTGGGGATAAAAACTCGGATGAGTTCGAAAACCGGCCAAGTCGGCCCATTTATCATAGAGTTACGTCCCTTTGATTGCTGAAAATGCCCATTTTCGACCTTGTCATCACTGTAGCCCCTTCAGTTTTGATCGGATCTTTCTGAAACTTATATGTAATGTGGCTGGGGATAAAACCTCGGATGAGTTCAATAACCGGCCAAGTCCGCTGGTTTATCATAGTGTTACGTCCCTTTTATTGCTGAAAATGCCGATTTTTGACCTTGTCATCACCGTAGCCCCTTCAGTTTTGATCGGATCTTTCTGAAACTTATATGTAAGGTGGCTGTGGATAAAATCTTGGATGAGTTCGAAAACCGACCAAGTCGACCCTTGTATCATAGAGTAACGTCCCTTTGATTGCTGAAAATGTTGATTTTTTATCTTGTCAACATTGTAGCCCCTTCAGTTTTGATCGGATCTTTCTGAAACTTATATGTAAGGTGGCTGGGGATAAAACCTCGGATGAGTTCGAAAACCAGCCAAGTTGGTTCATTTATCACAGAGTAACGTCCCTTTGATTGCTGAAAATGCTGATTTTTGACCTTGTCATCACCGTAGCCCCTTCAGTTTTGATCGATCTTTCTGAAACTTATATGTAAGGTGGCTGGGGATAAAACCTCGGATGAGTTCGAAAACCTGCCAAGTTGCCCCATTAACTATATAGTTATGTCCCTTTGATGGCTGAAAATGTGGATTTTTTACCTTGTCATCACCGTAGCCCCTTCAGATTTGATCGAATCTTTCTGAAACCTATATGTAAGGTGACTGGAGATAAAACCTAGGATGAGTTTGAATACCGGCCAAGTTGGCCCATTTATCATAGATTTCCGTCCCTTTGATTGCTGAAAATGCCGATTTTTAGCTCACCTGGGCCGAAGGCTCCAGGGGAGCTTATAGTATAGTGGGTCCTCCGTCGTCCGTCCGTCCACACTTTTGAGCAGCTACATCTCTGTATCCTGCAGGCTGATCTCAATCATTTCTCACCTGTAGTATGCCTCTGGTGGGGCATTGATGACATAAACTTTTTTTTGAAATCGCTCTTAAACTTTGGTTCCTATGGCAACCACAAGGTCCCATAGAATTACTATGGGAAAATGCTTGTCATCACCGTAGCGCCTTCAGTTTTAATCGGATCTTTCTGAAACTTATATGTAAGGTGACTGGGGATAAAAACTCGGATGAGTTCGAAAACCGGCCAAGTCGGCCCATTTATCATAGAGTTACGTCCCTTTGATTGCTGAAAATGCCCATTTTCGACCTTGTCATCACTGTAGCCCCTTCAGTTTTGATCGGATCTTTCTGAAACTTATATGTAATGTGGCTGGGGATAAAACCTCGGATGAGTTCAATAACCGGCCAAGTCCGCTGGTTTATCATAGTGTTACGTCCCTTTTATTGCTGAAAATGCCGATTTTTGACCTTGTCATCACCGTAGCCCCTTCAGTTTTGATCGGATCTTTCTGAAACTTATATGTAAGGTGGCTGTGGATAAAATCTTGGATGAGTTCGAAAACCGACCAAGTCGACCCTTGTATCATAGAGTAACGTCCCTTTGATTGCTGAAAATGTTGATTTTTTATCTTGTCAACATTGTAGCCCCTTCAGTTTTGATCGGATCTTTCTGAAACTTATATGTAAGGTGGCTGGGGATAAAACCTCGGATGAGTTCGAAAACCAGCCAAGTTGGTTCATTTATCACAGAGTAACGTCCCTTTGATTGCTGGAAATGCCGATTTTTGACCTTGTCATCACCGTAGCCCCTTCAGTTTTGATCGATCTTTCTGAAACTTATATGTAAGGTGGCTGGGGATAAAACCTCGGATGAGTTCGAAAACCTGCCAAGTTGCCCCATTAACTATATAGTTATGTCCCTTTGATGGCTGAAAATGTGGATTTTTTACCTTGTCATCACCGTAGCCCCTTCAGATTTGATCGAATCTTTCTGAAACCTATATGTAAGGTGACTGGAGATAAAACCTAGGATGAGTTTGAATACCGGCCAAGTTGGCCCATTTATCATAGATTTACATCCCTTTGATTGCTGAAAATGCCGATTTTTAGCTCACCTGGGCCGAAGGCTCCAGGGGAGCTTATAGTATAGTGGGTCCTCCGTCGTCCGTCCGTCCACACTTATGAGCAGCTACATCTCTGTATCCTGCAGGCTGATCTCAATCATTTCTCACCTGTAGTATGCCTCTGGTGGGGCATTGATGACATAAACTTTTTTTTGAAATCGCTCTTAAACTTTGGTTCCTATGGCAACCACAAGGTCCCATAGACTTACTATGGGAAAATGCTTGTCATCACCGTAGCGCCTTCAGTTTTAATCGGATCTTTCTGAAACTTATATGTAAGGTGACTGATGATAAAAACTCGGATGAGTTCCAAAACCGGCCAAGTCGGCCCATTTATCATAGAGTTACGTCCCTTTGATTGCTGAAAATGCCCATTTTCGACCTTGTCATCACTGTAGCCCCTTCAGTTTTGATCGGATCTTTCTGAAACTTATATGTAATGTGGCTGGGGATAAAACCTCGGATGAGTTCAATAACCGGCCAAGTCCGCTGGTTTATCATAGTGTTACGTCCCTTTTATTGCTGAAAATGCCGATTTTTGACCTTGTCATCACCGTAGCCCCTTCAGTTTTGATCGGATCTTTCTGAAACTTATATGTAAGGTGGCTGTGGATAAGATCTTGGATGAGTTCGAAAATCGACCAAGTCGACCCTTGTATCATAGAGTAACGTCCCTTTGATTGCTGAAAATGTTGATTTTTGATCTTGTCAACATTGTAGCCCCTTCAGTTTTGATCGGATCTTTCTGAAACTTATATGTAAGGTGGCTGGGGATAAAACCTCGGATGAGTTCGAAAACCAGCCAAGTTGGTTCATTTATCACAGAGTAACGTCCCTTTGATTGCTGAAAATGCCGATTTTTGACCTTGTCATCACCGTAGCCCCTTCAGTTTTGATCGGATCTTTCTGAAACTTATATGTAAGGTGGCTGGGGATAAAACCTCGGATGAGTTCGAAAACCTGCCAAGTTGCCCCATTAACTATATAGTTATGTCCCTTTGATGGCTGAAAATGTGGATTTTTTACCTTGTCATCACCGTAGCCCCTTCAGATTTGATTGAATCTTTCTGAAACCTATATGTAAGGTGACTGGAGATAAAACCTAGGATGAGTTTGAATACCGGCCAAGTTGGCCCATTTATCATAGATTAACGTCCCTTTGATTGCTGAAAATGCCGATTTTTAGCTCACCTGGGCCGAAGGCTCCAGGGGAGCTTATAGTATAGTGGGTCCTCCGTCGTCCGTCCGTCCACACTTTTGAGCAGCTACATCTCTGTATCCTGCAGGCTGATCTCAATCATTTCTCACCTGTAGTATGCCTCTGGTGGGGCATTGATGACATAAACTTTTTTTTGAAATCGCTCTAAAACTTTGGTTCCTATGGCAACCACAAGGTCCCATAGACTTACTATGGGAAAATGCTTGTCATCACCGTAGCGCCTTCAGTTTTAATCAGATCTTTCTGAAACTTATATGTAAGGTGACTGGGGATAAAAACTCGGATGAGTTCGAAAACCGGCCAAGTCGGCCCATTTATCATAGAGTTACTTCCCTTTGATTGCTGAAAATGCCCATTTTCGACCTTGTCATCACTGTAGCCCCTTTAGTTTTGATCGGATCTTTCTGAAACTTATATGTAAGGTGGCTGTGGATAAAATCTTGGATGAGTTCGAAAACCGACCAAGTCGACCCTTGTATCATAGAGTAACGTCCCTTTGATTGCTGAAAATGCCGATTTTTTACCTTGTCATCACTGTAGCCCTTTGAGTTTTGATCGGATCTTTCTGAAACTTATATGCAAGGTGGCTGGGGATAAAGCCTTGGATGAGTTCACATACCGGCAAAGTTGGCCTATTTATCATAGAGTTACGTCTCTTTGATTGCTGAAAATGTTGATTTTTGACCTTGTCAACACTGTAGCCCCTTCAGTTTTGATCGGATCTTTCTGAAACTTATATGTAAGGTGGCTGGGGATAAAACCTCGGATGAATTCGAAAACCGGCCAAGTTGCCCCATTAACTATATAGTTATGTCCCTTTGATGACTGAAAATGTCGATTTTTAACCTTGTTATCACCGTAGCCCCTTCAGTTTTGATTGAATTTTTCTGAAACCTATATGTAAGGTGACTGGAGATAAAACCTAGGATGAGTTAGAATACCGGCCAAGTTGGCCCATTTATCATTGATTTACGTCCCTTTGATTGCTGAAAATGCGGATTTTTGACCTTGTCATCACCATAGCCCCTTCAGTTTTGATAGGATCTTTCTGAAACTTATATGTAAGGTGGCTGGGGATAAAATCTTGGATGGGTTCGAAAACAGGCCAAGTCAGCCCATTTATCATAGAGTTCTGTCCCTTTGATGGCTGAAAATGTTGATTTTTGACCTTGTCATTACCGTAGCCCCTTCAGTTTTGATCGGATTTTTCTGAAACTTATATGTAAGGTGGCTGGGGATGAAACCTCGGATGAGTTCGAAAAATCCCCAAGTCGGCTCATTTATTTTAGAGTAACATCCCTTTGATTGCTAAAAATGCCAAATTTTGACCTTGTCATCACCGTAGCCCCTTCAGTTTTGATCGGATCTTTCTGAAACTTATACTTGAGGTGGCTGGGAATAAAATCTTGGATGAGTTTCAATACTGGCCAAGTCTGATCGGATCTTTCTGAAACTTACATGTAAGGTGGCTGGGAATAAAACCTCAGGTGAGTTCGAATACCGGCCAAGTCGGCACATTTATCATAGAGTGACGTGCCTTTGATTGCTGAAAATGCCTATTTTCGACATTGTTATCACTGCTGCCCCTTTAGTTTTGAACGGATCTTCATGAAACTTACAAACAAGGAAGTCAGGCAGAAAGCTTGGAGGAGTTTGAAAACTCTTGTTTTTGAACTTGTCATCACCATAGCCACTTCAGTTTAGATCGGATGTTCTTAGCAAGTCAGGAATAAAAGCTTGAATGAGTTTGAAAACCGGTGAGGTCAGCCTGTTTATCATAGAGTTAAATTCTACTTGATTTTCAGAAAATGCTTACCCTGTCATCACCATGTCCTCCAATAAAGCCTTCAGTGAAGGTTGGCACTTCCTTAAACTTTGAATCTGTTAGCTCAGGTGAGCGATACAGCAGCTTGGTCCTCTTGTTTACCTTGTCATCACCATAGCCCCTTCAGTTTTGATCGGATCTTTCTGAAACTTATATGTAAGGTGGCTGGGGATAAAATCTTGGATGGGTTCGAAAACAGGCCAAGTCAGCCCATTTATCGTAGAGTTATGTCCCTTTGATGGCTGAAAATGTTGATTTTTGACCTTGTCATTACCGTAGCCCCTTCAGTTTTGATCGGATTTTTCTGAAACTTATATGTAAAGTGGCTGGGGATGAAACCTCGGATGAGTTTGAAAACTGGCCAAGTCGGCTCATTTATTTTAGAGTAACATCCCTTTGATTGCTAAAAATGCCAAATTTTGACCTTGTCATCACCCTAGCCCCTTCAGTTTTGATCGGATCTTTCTGAAACTTATATGTGAGGTGGCTGGGAATAAAATATTGGATGAGTTTGAATACTGGCCAAGTCTGATCGGATCTTTCTGAAACTTACATGTAAGGTGGCTGGGAATAAAACCTCGGGTGAGTTCTAATACCGGCCAAGTCGGCACATTTATCATAGAGTGACGTGCCTTTGATTGCTGAAAATGCTTATTTTCGACATTGTCATCATTGCTGCCCCTCTAGTTTTGAACGGATCTTCATGAAACTTACAAACAAGGAAGTCAGGCAGAAAGCTTGGAGGAGTTTGAAAACTCTTGTTTTTGAACTTGTCATCACCATAGCCACTTCAGTTTAGATCAGATGTTCTTAGCAAGTCAGGAATAAAAGCTTGAATGAGTTTGAAAACCGGTGAGGTCAGCCTGTATATCATAGAGTTACATTCTACTTGATTTTCAGAAAATGCTTACCCTGTCATCACCATGTCCTCCCATAAAGCCTTCAGTAAAGGTTGGCACTTCCTTAAACTTTGAATCTGTTAGCTCAGGTGAGCGATACAGGACCAAGCTAGCTTGGTCCTCTTGTTTATAATGAACAACTAGTCCCAGTTTCAAGTAAATATGTTCAGTAATGACAGAGATATTACAAAATGTCCAAGTTTTTGCAAAAATTCTACATAAAAAGGGGCATAACTGTGCCAAATATATTTTGAGGGTTACCTCACCTATTGGTACGAGTTCCCCATTTTATTGTCGCGCCTACTATTAGCATGGTGCGATATAGGCGCCTGGTTTTCCGTCCGTTCGTTTGTCCATCCGTTTGTTCGTTCGTCCGTCCGTTTGTCAAGGTGTCAACATTTGCGACCACCCTAATGGTCAAGTTTATGTCTCAAGAACTACAAGAGCTTCATTAATGATACTTGGTACAAACTTGTGTCTGGGGATGGCAACTTACATGCAAGCATCCATATCTGACCTTGACCTACATTCATGGTTCACCTACTTTGTAAAATATTGCAACCACGTTAGCGTTCACCCTAATGGTCAAGTTTATTTCTCAAGAACTATGAGAGTTTCATTAATGATACTTAGTACAAACTTGTGTCTGGGGATGACAACTTACATGCAAGCATCCATATCTGACCTTGACCTACATTTCATGGTTCACTGACTTTGTAAAATATTGCAAACAGCGTTCACCATAATGGTCAAGTTTATTTCTCAAGAACTATAAGAGCTTCATTAATGATACTTGGTACAAACTTGTTTCTGGGGATGACAAGTTACATGCAAGCATCCATATTTGACCTTGACCTACATTTCATGGCTCAATGACAATGTAAAATATTGCGACCACCCTAGCGTTCACCCTAATGGTCAAGTTTATTTCTCATGAACTATAAGAGCTTCATTAATGATATTTGGTACACACTTGAATCTGGGGATGGCAACTTAAATGCAAGCATCCATATTTGACCTTGACCTTACATGCAAGCATCCATATTTGACTTTGACCTATATTTCATGGTTCACTGACTTTTAAAAATGTTGCGACCACCCTAGCATTCACCCTATTGGTTAAGTTCATTTCTCAAGAATTATTAGAGCTTCATTAATGATACTTAGTACAAGCTTGCATTTAAGAATGGAAACTTTTATGCAAGCATCTATGTTTGACCTTGACTACCTACATATCATGGTTGGGTGACTTTGCCCCCTCACAGGCGCGACATAGCCTTCGATGGAATTCTTGTAATGAACAACTAGCCTGAGTTTCAAGTAAATATGTTCAGTAATGACAGAGATATTACAAAATGTCCAAGTTTTTGCAAAAATTAAGTTGAAAAAGGGGCATAACTATGACAAAAATATTTTGAGGGTTACCTCACCTAACGGTATGAGTTCCCCTTTTTATAATGAACAACTAGTCCGAGTTTCAAGTAAATATGTTCAGTAATGACAGAGATATTACAAAATGTCCAAGTTTTTGCACGACGACGCAGACGACGACCGACGACGCCAGAGCTATGACAATACCTCGTTGTTTTCTTCGAAAACAGCCAAGCTAAAAAAACCTGAAAAATATGTTCTGTATTAGGGTTATCCTTTGGAAGCAAGCAATACACCTTAGAATGGAAAAGTATAGTGTACAAGTTTTTCTGGGCCAGATTAGCTAGGACTAGCTAGTTTTGGCCAATTAGGCCTCATCAGTCTATGTCTGTGTCTTACAGTTCTTGTGAAATGGTCTTAAACCTTTGGGTCATTACAAGGGGTGACACAGACATTGATGGCTGGCTGAACAAACACACAAGTTGACAAAACAACGTATGAAAAACGAGTTGTCTGCTCTAAAAACTTCTCTTGGTGCTTCAAGTGTTAAATGTCCAGATCCTGACAAAACTGCTGTTGTTCCAAACTGCACTTGTTTGACAACTGTGTCACCATTTTAACCCTTACCCTGCTGTAGGCGACAAGCCCTATCTTTGCAAACAGTGTAGATCCAGATCAGATGGCTTCTGAAGCCATCTGATCAGGATCTACACTGTTTGGCATTCAGTGTATGAATTTGTAGCAATAAATTACATAAAGTAATCTGATTGGTTGATAGACAGAAATGGGTGTGGCTTAAATGAATATTCAGCAAGATAAGGGTTAATCAAATACCAATGACACACAACACTAAAATTCACCATGAACTGAAGTCCCCAAATCCTGACGTATTTTTAGGTTTTTTCTTCACAGTGTCAGTGTGTATTGATTCTGTTCCTTCAGTCTGTCTCTTCCTGGATAAAATAGATACATAACAACCTCTTTATAACTCAGTTCATTATATAGAGGATCTTGCATGAGTGTTCATGTATTACTGAATTTATTAAACGGGTTGAGGAAAATGGATAAAATGCGAGGCTTTGCTGAGCATTTTATCGCTTTTCTTCAACGAGTTTAATAAATTCAGTAATGCATGAGCACGAATGCAAGATTCTAGTTATCATATGATATTTAAAACACACTGTATTCACGACTGTTTAACAAAAATGTCAAAAATCCGCCGTTAGTAAACGCGGCGTCATTAAGGACGTCGTACATGTAACCTTACAGGGTGTATCTAACTAATTTGTATAATATTTAATCCACTAGTGGATTATTGAATTTATTACATGGCGTTATTACATTCTCAGACGCGACGTCATATGATAAAACATGGTTTAAAGAAGGATTTCAAAAATATATACTGTAAAAATCCTAAAAATTTGGACCCCTTGAGGAGCTGCTGTAATTTTCCTAAAATTTTAACAAATTTGTTTCGCGATCCATCAAGGAGTCCAAAAGGTGCAGACAGAATGGCAAATAGTGTAGACCCTGATCAGACTGTCTGATCTGGGTCTGCATTGTTTGCTTAGGCCTGTCTCTTCCAATACTTTGTATCATTACGGTAGTTATCTTTCTATAAAGTTTATACATTTTGTGTGGATGCAACACAGTTGTTTCTGCTTTGGCCTCCAACAATAGTGTTATAAGAAGGTACTATACAATGGGCCAGTTGTTCAAAGCATCGTTAGCTTAACGAGCTCGTTAGTGGTCATATTGTTAACTGTTCTAGCAAGTACAATATCGTAAATTTTGGTATTTTTGCTGAAAAAAATGTGAGCAGCTTTTGCATCCATTTTTTCAGCAAAAATTTCAGCATATTTGCCATATTTGCCAAGTTTTAACGATACGTTAACTAACGACATCGTTAGTTTTGAACAACTGGCCCATTATTAGCCCTTAAAAACACTACCATAAATGGAGCAGACAACATATTCAAATATTGTTTTGGCCCAGTCAACACTATTTTAGGCAGAAGCCTCTGTGGTGTAATGGACAAGTTGCTCGCCTCAAAAATTGGGGGTAGTGGGTTCGATTATAGTCTTCTCCAGACTTTCGGATGAATCTTTAAACTGAGGTCCTGTCTCCATTTGAATGTAGTTGTTGTGTTGGTGGGACATAAGACTCAAAACACACACAACACCGTTTTAGGACCTTTTTGTGTCTATCAGTTTGCCTAACCACACTTCTACAGCTTAGAGGATCTAAGCCTGCCCAGGCAAAGTGGTGCGAGTGGGCCCGTCCATGCTTATAAACCCTATTTGTTTCATTTGGAGACAGGGCTTGAGACGTCATTTCATCGCAGTGTCAGGTAAAAGTCCCACAAATTTGGAAGCAACCTCTCCAAAATGAATTTTACAGTGTTGATAGAGTTGTTAAACCCCAAATCAAACAAACAAACAAACCAATCAGGGCAGACTTCGAGTTTAAGCAATTAGCAGAGCCAGTACAGTGAACAGTCAGACACTGACAACTACTCTTCTAGAATCAGCAGAAGACAGAATGACTTTAGGAAAGATTTCATCATCAATATCTATGAACTGGTAAGGCTCAACAATACAACACCCTGACCATCAGTCAAATTCACTATATACAGGTTATTTAACTTTATTCACACCTATGACATGACTGTTTTCCATCAAGTGCAATGCATATTCTAAGCATTTGTATATGTAACACAACATCTGATAAGATGAAGCCTCCGTGGTCGAGTGGTTACGCTATTCGCCTTGTAAACCAGGGGTCGCAGGTTCGATCCCGGGCTTCTCCAGACTTTCGGATGGGTCTTTAAACCGAGGTCCCGTCTCCGTATGACCTTAGCTGTTGGTGGGACGTAAAAACTGAAACACTCACATCTGATTAGATACATGTTACATCAACTGTCGGAAAACTACCACAAACTTTTTCATTGACTAGTGTCTTGTTTTATGCAGCTGGCAGCACCTGTTTTGTGCATGAAGTAAAATATGGTAACAAAATGGACTAAAAGGGTGTTTAAAATGTCTTTGGGGGATGTTTTTTGGTTTTGTTAGGATTTAATTGGCCCAGACAAAAATATTAATGTCATGTTGAGCAGTTAATCTTAACCACACTTTTTTCCTGGGAGGAAACCACACTGCACTTACCCTTTTATATTTATGTATAATTATCCACCAATGCCAATGCAATAACCTCTTCAGTAAATTCACTATGCCCAAAAGAAGGGCAATATGCACCAATATCAGTGCAATAACCCTTTTATCACACAGCTATTCACCAATAACAGCGCAATAACCATTTCACTGTGTCCCCACAAAGGACAATATTCACCAATATCAGTGCAACAACACTTTTATTACATAGCTATTCTACAATATCAGTACAATTACCATTTCAATATGCCCCAACAAGGGACAATATTCACCAATATCAGTGTACTAACAATTCCATTATGCCCCAACAAGGGACAATATTCACCAATATCAGTGCAATAACCATTTCATTATGCCCCAAGGGACAATATTCACCAATATCAGTGCAATAAACATTTCATTATGCCCCAAGGGACAATATTCACTAATATCAGTGCAATAACCATTCCATTATGCCCCAAGGGACAATATTCACCAATATCAGTGCAATAACCATTTCATTATGCCCCAAGGGACAATATTCACCAATATCAGTGCAATAACCATTTCATTATGCCCCAAGGGACAATATTCACCAATATCAGTGCAATAACCATTTCATTATGCCCCAAGGGACAATATTCACCAATATCAGTGCAATAACCATTTCATTATGCCCCAAGGGACAATATTCACCAGTATCAGTGCAATAACCATTTCATTATGCCCCAACAAGGGACAATATTCACCAATATCAGCGTAATAACAATTTCATTATGCCCCAACAAGGGACAATATTCGCCAATATCAGCATAATAACAATTTCATTATGCCCCAACAAAGGACAATATTCACCAATATCAGTGCAATAACACTTTTATCACATAGCTATTCAGTAACCCTTTCACTATGTCCCAACAAGGGACAATATTTTTATCAGACTGTGTACAAGTGTGTAACAAAGTTTTTGAATGATGTCACTGATGTAAGATGTCATCAGATACAATGCTACCTAATGGTAAAATTTAAAGGCAACCAAGTAAAACCTGCAATATCAAGTCAGTGTGCCAAATCCAATGATATCAGCATGATTGCTCCTCAGATTTTACTGTGCATTTCTAATCATTTAATATTTATATAATACAGTCAAACTTCAATGACTCGAACACCTTTGGGACCACGAAAATCTGTTCAAGACAGGGGTAGTTTGAGCCATCGAGGGCTACTGTCAGGAGGCATAATGAGGTTAATTTTAGGTGTTCTATAATAAACATGTATGCTGTGTGTACTCATTAGAATCACCTCATCGAGGCAATTCTAATGAGTACACACAGCATACATTTGCACTATAAAAGTCGAAAATCTCCTTAATTATCCCACACTACTTCTTATGTAGAGAATTCCCCAAGGACTCAAACAAGAGGGCCATGATGGCCCTGGATCGCTCACCTGATCCATAGTGTAACAAGTGGGCCCCAGAGAGGGCCATTATTGGCCCCAGGGCTTTAATGTGCATAATGTTGAGGGAGGTCTTAAAGGTGAAGCTTCATACCAAACATCAACAAAGGCTATAATTTGAACAATCTTGGCAAAGGTCCACTAGATGAAGCTACACATCAAATATCAAAGACCTGGGCCTTGCAGTTTCAGAGAAGAAGATTTTTTTTAAAGATATTCCCTACATAAGCCTATGCAAAACCAAATGGCCCCGGGGCTATATAAATCTATGTAAAATCAAAGGGCCCCGGGGTTGGGGGTATTTGTGGCCCCAGGGCTATAATTTGAATAATCTTGATAGAGGTCCACTAGATGCAGCTTCATACCAAATACCAAAGACCCAGGCCTTGTGGTTTCAGAGAAGAAGATTTTTAAAGATTTTCCCTATATTAGTCTATGTAAAACCATAGGGCCCCAGAGCGGGGGCATTTTTGGCCCCAGGGCTATAATTTGAACAATCTTGGTAGAGTTCCATTAGATGAAGCTTCATACCAAATTTCAAAGACCTGGGCCTTGTGGTTTCAGAGAAGAAGATTTTTAAAGATTATCCCTATATAAGCTATGTAAAACCAAAGGGCCCCGGGGCGGGGCCACTTTTGGCCCCAGCACTAAAATTTGAATCATCTTGGTAGGGGTCCTTTAGAAGAAGCTTCATACCAAATATAAAAGACCTAGGCCTTGTGGTTTCAGAGAAGAAGATTTTTAAAGATTTTCCCTATATAAGTCTATGTAAAACCATAGGGCCCCGGAGTGGGGGCATTTTTTGCCCAAGCACTATAATTTGAACAATCTTGGCAGGGGTCCACTAGATGAAGCTTCATACCAAATATCAAAGTCCTGGGCCTTGCGGTTTCAGAGAAGAAGATTTCTAAAGATTTTCCATATACAAGCCTGTGTAAAACCAAAGGGCCCCGGGGCGGGGACATTTTTGGCCTCAGCACTATAATTTGAATAATCTTGTTAGGGGTCCTTTAGATGAAGCTTCATACCAAATATAAAAGACCTAGGCCTTGTGGTTTCAGAGAAGAAGATTTTTAAAGATTTTCCCTATATAAGTCTATGTAAAACCAAAGGGCCCCGGGGCGGGGGCATTTTTGACCCAAGCGCTATCATTTGAACAATCTTGGTAGAGGTCCATTAGATGAAGCTTCATTCTAAATATCAAAGTCCTGGGCCTTGCGGTTTCAGAGAAGAAGATTTTCCTTATATAAGGCAATGTAAAACCAAAGGGCCCCGGGACGGGGGCATTTTTTGCCCCAGCACTATAATTTGAACAATCTTGGTAGGGGTCTACTAGATGAAGCTTCATACAAAATATCAAATTCCTGGACCTTGTGGTTTCAGAGAAGAAGATTTTTAAAGATTTTCCCTATATAAGTCTATGTAAAACCAAAGGGCCCCGGGGCGGGGGCATTTTTGGCCCCTGCACTATAATTTGAACAATCTTGGTAGGGGTCCACTAGATGAAGCTTCATACCACATATCAAAGACCTGGGCCTTGTGGTTTCAGAGAAGAAGATTTTTAAAGATTTTCCACATAAAAGCCAATGTAAAACAAAAGGGCCCCGGGGCGGGGGCATTTTTTGTCCCAGCACTATAATTTGAACAAACTTGGTAGGGGTCAACTAAATGAAGCTTCATACCAAATATCAAAGTCCTGGGCCTTGTGGTTTCAGAGAAGAAGATTTTCCCTATATAAGCCTATGTAAAACCAAAGGGCCCCTGGGCGGGGGCATTTTTGGCCCCAGCACTATAATTTGAACAATCTTGGTAGGGGTCCACTAGATAAAGCTTCATACCAAATATCAAAGACCTGGGCCTTGTGGTTTCAGAGAAGAAGATTTTTTAAGTTTTTGGTGAAAAAAAATCTTTTTTTGGCTCCTGTGACCTAGATTTGCAACGGACCGGAACCATTTGAACAACTTTGAAAGGGGACCACCTAAGGATCATTCCTGTGAAGTTTGGTCAAAATCTGATCAGTGGTTTAGGAGGAGATGTCCTTTAAAGAAATTGTTCACGCACGGACGGACGACGGACATAAAGTGATCCCAAAAGCTCACCTCGTCACTACGTGACGGTGAGCTAAAAACGGATTTGACCCAGCCATGGTAGACGGGCCATTGATGTTCGAGCCATCGAAGTTCTACTGTATATAATAAATGACTTACAGAGCAGTAGGGTTTATATATTTTCCAACTCCCTGTTTGAAAGGTTTAAGTTTCACCTCTCCTGCCTGTTCTTCTTTTCTACTCCGAGGTTTGTTCTTCTCTGCCTCAGCCTTAGCCTGTTGACTCAACTCTTCCTGTCTCTCTTTGGCAAGCTAAAGCAAAGAAATGAAATAATGAGGGACTAAAGAAATGAATAACAGAACACGTAAACCTTCTTATAAAACTGCATTATAACCAGACTTTATAAAACTTGGTTTAAAGATGGATCTCAAAAAAGAAAAGATTATATAGAAATTTTTCTATATAATCTATACATTTTTGTTGTGACATTGTTTCAACCTCAACTCATACTGTCAATTACCTACCTTGGTATAGTATGTATAGCTTATATGTTTATAACCAATTTCTGATAAGTTCACAGGGAGTAGACTGTTTGGCTCAGTGGTTAGAGCAATGGACTTTCACCTGAGCCGCCCTACTTTAAATTCCGAAGTAGCCGTTTTTTTTTTTTCTTTCCTTCATTCCTTTGTTGTGAATTTTGTCGTAAGATGGGGCCTCATCCACAATTGGCTCTGTCTCTGGCTGGGCCCATCGGACTCTAACTCTTGGTTTTCTTTTGCTCCAGCATTTCAGTGGTTTCTTGCTGTCGAGTCCTCACCATTGTTTCATCTCTCTGGTTGTTTGATTTTTTATGTTCACAGAGATGTTGCACTGATGAGTAATAGGAGGCCCTCATGCAGACTGAACATATTATTTGTCTAAATTGCGATGGAAGTAAGTGCGAGGATTGTGGCCACATAAAATCGATTTAAGCCCCCCAGTGGAATTCATTTCACTGACCGGTCCAAGGCAGTTCTGTCGTGGTTTATTTTTGTTACGGTTTGTTTTTGAGTGTTTGTATTGCTTATATTATTTTGTTTTGGATAGCCAATTGCCCATTTTGTGGGAAAGTAACTGTCCTTTTGGCTTTCCGCTATTGATGTTTCCATTAGGGTCTGTTGTTTCATGTTTATATTTCTTGTCTCTGATAGGAGCTGTGGGTTAATTGTATAGATTCCTGATCATTGCCTTCACTTCTATTTTACTTAATGGAAAATGGCTTTTGCATCATAAATGATGACTTCTCTTGAAGAGCAGGGTGGAGGGTGGGTGTTACGGCCAGCAACTCCTACTTTCGATTATCTACCTTGGTAGATATGCATAGCTTAAGGGTTTAGTACAAATCTCTAACAACTGTGTCAGGGAGAAGCCTCTTCAGTTCAGTTCAATTATAGCATTGGACTTTCACCATAGCAGCAGGGACTGGAATCCAACAGTAGGCAGGGATTTTTTCAGCTAAGATTCATTCCTCTTTTAACCCATTTTGTACCGACTGGAATCTTCCTCCTTGTATATAGTAGGAGTCCATTTCAAAATTTAGGGGTGTCAGGTTGTTTTGTCTTTATAATCTATTGAGAAATTGGCTGAAAATTTTGCAGACAGTGTAGGCCCTGATCAGACGCCGCATTTTGCGGCGACTGATCTGGGCCTGCACTGTTTACAAGGGTACCCGTTTTGGGGTTTCTGGTATAAAATGGGTTAATAGGACTTTCATGTTGTTACAATATGGGCCCCGTCAAGCGATTTTGGTACTTATCGCCTATGCGAGCAGCGAAGGTTCAGGCGAGCCTGCGCATCTGCGCAGTCTCGACAGAACCTTCGCTGCTCGCTCATACAAGCAGTAAATCAATAGGAACCTTCAGACACAAAGCCATATCCCTGGCCCCTCTGAATGCCTGGGCATGCGCAGTTAAAATTTGTCATGACGGAATGCTCGAAGACCTATATTCGCTTGGCGGGGCTCATATAAAACAGTGTTTAACTAACACATTTTCTACTTTGTACATCAACAATAGTGTTGGCTGGTTAAGGTGTACTCCCAGCAAAAGCCAATAAATAATGTAAAAACTCAATTCCTCACCCCAATGCCTCCTCCCAGCCCCAACCAAAACCTCTCAATTCCCATAAGCCACTCCCTTGCCTCACCCTACATGTACATGTACCTTACCAAAGCATGGACGCCTGAAGTTTATGAAAAAAAAAAATGCATTTAGAGTTTAATGAAAATTCTATGTCCCAACTACTGACTCCAAAAATAAAGAAAAATATCTTATTACCCTGTGTATTTGGACAGACAGGTCTGAGTAAAATAGTGTAGACCCAGATTCCAGTGTCTCATCAGGGACTACAATGTTTGACACTCATCCAGGTATTTTTAGACAGTGCTGGGTAGTAAATTAAACTTGTCCAAATTTTAGAGTTGAGGTGGCTGAATGTTTAGGTTAATCTATTTAGTACTGGAAACCTCAAAACGGGTAGCTAGGCAAACAATGAAGGCCCAGATCAGAATGTGGCGTCTGATCAGGGCCTACAATGTTTGTGAAAAGTTATTCCATTTTCCAAATACATTTTGAAGAAAAAAAAACAAGACACCCTAACTTTGTAAATGGACTTCTGGTATATATAAAGAGGAAGATTTCATTTGGTACAAAAAGGGTTAAGACTATCCTTGTCACACTATTCCTTATCTGAAGGAATGGTACTCACAGACAAAAAGCTTTAACCCATTGTATGCTAGTGGACTCTTCCACTGCTATATGTTCGACAAGTCCATTTGTCATTTAAGGAGTGTCAGGCCTATTTTTTCATTTTTATTCTATTTTTGACGGAAAATTCTGTTAGCAAATAGTCCAGGCCCTGATCAGACGCCGCAGAATGCGGCGTCTGATCTAGGCCTGCACTGCTTGCCAAGGTAACAAATTTAGGGGTTTCCCGCATGCAATGGGTTAATGCGCTCTCGAAGAGTAACTGAAACGATTCAAAAGAGAAGTGGAGACAATGAACAGGAATAGATACAATTAACCCACAGCTCCCATCAGAGACACCAAAGGGAAAGAAACATAATCCTGAAACAACAGACCCTAATGGAAACATCAATAGCGGAAAGCCAAAAGGACAGTTACTTTTCCACAAAATGACCAATAGGCTATCCAAAATAAAATAATATAAGCGACACAAACACCCAAAAGACACAACATAACAAAAATAAACCGTGACAGAATAACCGCCTTGGAACGGTCAGCGGAAACGAATTCCACTGGGGGCTTAAATCGATTTTACGTGGCCACAATCCTCGCCCTTACTTCCGTCGCGATTTAGACAAATAATTTGTTCAGTCCTCTTGAAGGTCTTAACTCATCAGTGCAACATCTCCATGAACACAAAAATCGAACAACAACAGAAACGAAACAACAGTGAGGACTTGACAGCAAGAAACCACTGAAATGCTGGAGCAAAAAAGAAAACCAACAGTTAGACTCCGATGGGCCCGACCATCTGGTACCAACCGACATAAGCCTTTACGCTGGAACCGTCGTAGAATCTGAGGCCTGACCCATCAGCGTGCAATTAAAGAGGGAAGCAAAGTTGTCAACCGTGATTGGGTTAACTACCATGCATGCAGTCTGTCGTATAACATTTATGTTGTACCAAATCTTTTTATATCGAAGAATGATTTTACGTAATTGGGTGCTGAACGTAATTTTACGTAATTGGGTGCTGAAGTAATTCTGGGACTGCAAGTTCCTGACTGCAAAACTTCCTTTAACCCTTTAAACCCTGAAGACCGGTACAGACACTTTAGAAAGTAGTGAAGATCATGATAAGACTGCTCATGATGAGCGGTTTCATCAAGAATGATCTCATTTTTTATCAAATTGTTAATAATTTTGACTAGACTTAGTAACATAGATCATGATAAGACTGTTCATAATGGGGTCTCATCCACACTTTTTATCAGAATGTTAATGATTTTGACTAGACCTTAAATTTCAAGAATGGGAGTCCATTTCTGAAACTTTTGGGTGAAAGGGTTAATCGATGCAGTGAAAATCTTTCATACGCAACCACCTTGACAAGTTCATGGCCGTAGCACTTATTTACACTTGCCTTATGTAAAATATTTGCAATATAGAAAAATTGCCTAAATAATAGCATTTCCCGTTGTATATTGTAAGAGCTACTCTTAATGGAAAGGATATGCTCCACCTGTGAGCCACACTTTGCATTCTGGGTATTTTTTTCAGCAGAGGACATTTTGAAATATTTCTCTTATTTTTTCCAGAAAACAGGATTTGACATTTCATGCAAACTGTCTCATGGAAAACAGGACTTAAAACTAGAATTTGTTTTTCTACAAAAACACAGATGTCTCCCCCGTTTTTGACTGCTAAGTATAACCTTGACATTGGAGGTATTGAGCTGGGTCTTGTGTGCAACACATCATCTAATGAAGATGAACATTTCTGCATAGTAACTTTAAAAATGTTCATAGAAAAATAAAAAAGTTGTTGGCCGTAAACAAAAAAAGCACTTTTTTACCTTTGACCTCTAAGTATGGCCTTGACCTTTGCGGTACAACACATCGTCTCATGATGGTTAACATTTCTGCCAAGTAATTTCATAATCCATCAAAGAATAAGGAAGTTATTGACTGTCCTTTTTTTTACCTTTGACCTCTAGGTATGACCTTGACATTGGAGGTATGGACCTTGGTCTTGCACATGACTCATGGTCCAACTTTCAAGCCGCTAGCTCCAACAGTTTTTGAGATATCTTGCTGACAAGATTTTATTAAAAAAAAATTCAAAGGGCAATAACTCTTGAAAGGGGCATAATCCTGACGAGAAAAAAAAATACGCGTCAGCTTATTTTCCATCAGAAATGCATATATGAAATTTCAAAATTATAGCATACACCGTTCTAAAGTTATGCTATGCATCACTTTTAGCATACATTACAATGGGCACAAATTACCAAAATGACAAAGGGCCATAACTCACAAAGTATTTTTCGGAATTTTGTCATAAGTTAATCAGTTCATCTACTCATCACCAACAATCTATTCACCAACTTTCAAGGCTCTAGCTCCAATAGTTTTTGAGATATCTTGCTGACAAGATTTTATTAAAAAAAAAATCAAAGGGCAATAACTCTTGAAAGGGGCATAATCCTGACGAGAAAAAAAATACGCGTCAGCTTATTTTTCATGAGGAACCCATATATGAAATTTCAAAACCCTAGCATACACGGTTCTAAAGTTATGCTATGCATCACTTTTAGCATACATTACAATGGGCACAAATTACCAAAATGACAAAGGGCCATAACTCACAAAGTATTTTTTGGAATTTTGTCAAAAGTTGATCAGTTCATCTACTCATCACCACCAATATATTCACCAACTTTCAAGCCTCTAGCTCCAATAGTTTTTGAGATATCTTGCTGACAAGATTTTATTAAAAAAAATTCAAAGGGCAATAACTCTTGAAAGGGGCATAATCCTGACGAGAAAAAAAATACGCATCAGCTTATTTTCCATCAGAAATGCATATATGAAATTTCAAAATTATAGCATACACCGTTCTAAAGTTATGCTATGCATCACTTTTAGCATATTCCGGACGAGAAAAAAAATATGCGTCAGCTAATTTTCCATGAGGAATCCAAATGCATCACTTTTAGCATACATTACAATGGGCACAAATTACCAAAATGACAAAGGGCCATAACTCACAAAGTATTTTTCGGAATTTTGTCAAAAGTTAATCAGTTCATCTACTCATCACCATCAATATAATCACCAACTTTCAAGGCTCTAGCTCCAATAGTTTTTGAGATATCTTGCTGACAAGATTTTATTAAAAAAAAAAAAATTCAAAGGGCAATAAGTCTTGAAGGGGGCATAATCCGGACGAGAAAAAAAATACGTGTCAGCTAATTTTCCATGAGGAATCCATATATGAAATTTCAAAACCCTAGCATACACGGTTCTTTAGTTATGCTATGCATCAAAAGCGTAATGGACGGAAGAACGGACGAACGAACCAGAACCAATATGCCCCTCAAACTTTTTCAAAGTTGGGGGCATAATAAGAAAGTTATTGACAGAACACAAAAAAGGCCCTTTTTTTACCTTTAACCTCTATGTATGACCTTGACCTTTCAGGTATTAAACTGGGTCATGCGTGCAACACATCATCTCATGGTGGTTAACATTTCTGCCTAGCAATTTCAAAATCCATCTAAAATAAGAAAGTTATTGACCAAACACAAAAAAGGCCCCTTTTTTACCTTTGACCTCTATGTATGACCTTGACATTTTAGGTACCAAACTGAATCATGCATGCAACACATCGTCCCATGATAGTTAACATGTTTGCCAAGTAACTTCAAATTCTATTTAAAAATAGGCAAGTTAATGAAAAACCCGAAAAAAGGCCCCTTTTTTTACCTTTGACCTCTAAGTATGACCTTGACCTTTGAGGTACCAACCTGGGTCATGCGCGCAACACATCGCCTTATATTGGTTCACATTTCTGCCATGTGATTTCAAAATCCATCTCAAAATAAGAAAGTTATTGACCAAATACGAAAAAAAAAAGGCCCACTTTTTGACCTTTGACCTCTAAGTATGACCTTGACCTTTGAGGTACCGACCTGCCTTATGTGCATCACACATCGTCTCATGATTGTTAGAAGCCTCCGTGGTGCAGTGGTTACGCTACTCGCCTTGTAAACCAGGGATCGCAGGATCGATCCCGGGCTTCTCCAGACTTTCGGATGAGTCTTTAAACCGAGGTCCCGTCTCCGTATGACCTTAGCTGTTGGTGGGACGTAAAACTAAAACTCACTCACTCACTCATGATTGTTAATAATTATGCCAAGTAATTTTAAAATCCATCTCAAAATTAGAAAGTTATTGACCAAATACGAAAAAAAGGCCCCTTTTTTGACCTTTGACCTCTAAGTATGACCTTGACCTTTGAGGAACTGACCTGCCTCATGCGCACCACACATCGTCTTATGGTTGTTAATAATTATGCCAAGTAATTTTAAAATCCATCTCAAAATAAGAAAGTTATTGACCAAATACGAAAAAAGGCCCCTTTTTTGACCTTTGACCTCTAAGTATGACCTTGACCTTTGAGGTACCGACCTAACTCATGCGCACCACACATCGTCTTATGGTTGTTAATAATTATGCCAAGTAATTTTAAAATCCATCTCAAAATAAGAAAGTTATTGACCAAATACGAAAAAAAGGCCCCTTTTTTGACCTTTGACCTCTAAGTATGACCTTGACCTTTGAGGTACCGACCTGCCTCATGCGCACCACACATCGTCTTATGGTTGTTAATATTTCTGCCGAGTAATTTTAAAATCCATCAAAAAATAAGAAAGTTATTGACCGGACACGATTTGCCCATACATATATACATACCAACAAACTTCCAAGGGAGATAATTCAAAAAGTATAAATGCGAGAGTTATGGTTCTTGCGCGCTGCACGTCGTCTAATGCTGATTAATATTTATACGAAGTTTCGTGACGATAGCTCTAACGGTTTTCAAGTTACAGAGCGGACACGAAAGTGTGACAGACGTACAGACGGACAGACAGACAGACGGACAGACAGACGCCCGGAGGAAAAACAATATGTCTCTCCGAAAAAAAATTTTTCGGGGGAGACATAATTACATGCAGATTGTCTCCTTAGAAAAATTAGAAATGATCTCAACAGTCGGTGGTCTGATGAATTAGTCCAGAGTGAGGTGAAGGTTAAGGGTCACACTAATCTCGGAGAAATAGGATCTTTTTCTTGTTGTGCGTAATAACATTTGAGCTGGAGCACAACATTTCCTATAATTTACATGTGCGCCCAATGAATACTCAGATCAGCCAGTGCATCTGTGCAGTCTGATGTCTTCATTGTGTGCTCTAAGGATAGCTAAAGGCCCAATGCTCCTTCATACAGCAAGAGAAGTCTGTGGTCAGACTATATGGATGCACAGGCTGATCTGTGTTTTTGCTGGCACACATGTAAATTGTAGGAAATGCTGTGCCCAAGCTCATTTGTTTGTTTGTTTGTTTTGGAGTTTTACGGCCCAGTCAACACTATTTTAGGTCATTTTTGACCCGGTGAGTTTACCTATCAACACTTTTCCTGAGCAGGCTTATACATAAGCGGTTAACAAGTACAGTGCACATTCTTTCACCAGAAACTGACAACTGCCCTTCTTCAGCGGAAGGGAGAGAACGACCGCAGAAAAGATTTCATGATCAATCTCCACGAAAGAATGTTGCCGGCCCCGGCAGGTATCGAACCCGTGTCCTCCTGAACACCAGTCAGACGCGCATCTGACTAAGCTACCGAGGCAGGTCCCCGGCTCATTTATGATCTGGCTACCACCTACCTCCTCATCTGCCTCTTCATAGGGATCCACAAACACTGCACATGCCTCAACCTTGATCTCTTTCTGAAAAGAAATGATTTAGAAAATTTATTTTAAGAAATGAAGGTCATTTATTAATTGTTTAAAGAGAATGGGAACATCTTCAGGGGAGGCAACTCCTGCAAAAGTATGTTTGTTTCCGATGTCAATAGGGGTCAACTCTTAAAGGAAAGAATTTGCTCCTGAGGAGCAAATTCTTTCCTTTAAGAGTAGACCTCTATTTCTGTGGGACAGGGCTTATAGAAAAGCAAACAGGAAGTTCCGAAAGTTGTCTCCCTTGAAAAAATGGTGGAAAAATCTGTTTCCATTCCCCTTAAGTATGAACAATATTATGTCACAAGAAGAGTAAGTGAACCCCAAAGTGGTTCATATAGACTTTTCCCGTGACCCAATGTTGTTCATGATCGAATAAATGTAAATAAATTACCTTTATTACTGAAGAAATAAGAAAGTACAAACTGGGCGGTGGCAGGATGCGAACTCAAGCTGGCAATGTCTGTCACACCTACCCATATCGGAACAATGGTCTAACCATTGGTTAGACCGTTGTTCCTGTATGGCGGCAGTTGGTTAGATGATTGTTCCAGTATGGCTAGGTGCGGCAGCCATTACCAGCATAAGTTTGAATCCTGCGGCAGCCCTGTTTGTACTTTCTTATTTCTTCACTATACAATTTTTTTCGAAGTACTAATATCAGAAATGATCCAGGGCTGTTGAAATTTGATAAATCTCAACGTATAAATTACCTTAATTAATTATATTTATATTCTGCCCCCACCCATCAGGGCTTGAAGAAATAGATGGGCTGCATGATGCTTCCATGCAGAGCTCAAACTGACCCGCACACGAGTACTTGTAAACCGCTTAGAGTATCTTAGCCTGCCCAGGCAAAGCGGTGCGAGTCGGCCCGTCCATGCTTATAACCCATATTGGTTTCACTGAGCGGCAAGGCTTGAGATGTCATCTCAGTGTCGGGTAAAAGTCCCACAAAATTGGAAGCAACGTCTCCAAAATGACCTTTACACTGTTGACGGGGACGTTAAACTTCAAATCAAACAAACTTATATTTATATTATTTTCCATCCATTATTTGACCAAAAAAAATCTGGTTTAAGGGCTAAAACAGAAACAAGAAAGCAATTACATTAAGTTTTCCTATTAACAGCAGAAAGGCCAAGTTGACTTCATAACTTCACCATCTTCCAATCATAGTGACAATTGGAGACAACCATGATTTATTCTGATGTCACTTAACCCATTGTATACTAGTGGACTCTTCCACTGCTATATGTTGGACAAGTCCATTTGTCATATAAGGGGTGTCAGGCTATTTTTTCGTTTTTATTCTATTTTTTGACGAAAAATTCTATTAGCAAATAGTGCAGGCCCTGATCAGATGCCGCAGAATTGCGGCATCTGATCTGGGTCTGCACTGTTTGCCAAGGTACCCCTTTAGGGGCTTCCCGCATACCAAGGGATTATGATCATGTTACGTGGCATGAGTCAAAGAATTTATTCAAGTATGCACAAAATTATGTACCAAAAGGTTTTTTTGTCTGTAAATGCACTCAGAATGTAAATATCATAGGAATGAATTTCATTGTTGTGGAATTCGTTCACATCTACATGCCAGCTCATCACTCACAAACTAATGCTTGAAATTACAATTCATAAACAACTCTTTTCCGACTATAATTTCTCAGAAACATTTTAATACATGTTCCATTGAATGGAATCTTCCACCTTATGTTTAGCGGGAGTCCATTTGAAAATTTTAGGGGTGCCACATTATGTCTATTTTAGGAGTTCATTTAACCCTTATCCTGCTGTTCACAACAACCCCTACCTTTGCAACCAGTGTAGATCCTGATCAGATGGCTTCTGAAGAAGCCTAATCCTGCTGTTCATGACAACCCCTACCTTTGCAAACAGTGTAGATCCAGATCAGATGATTTCTCAAGAAGCCTTATCCTGCTGTTCACTACAACCCCTACCTTTGCAAACAGTTTAGATCAAGATCATATGGCTTCTGAAGGAGCCATCTGATCAGGACCTACACTGTTTGACATTCAGTTTGCTAATTTGCAGGAATAAATTACATCAAGTAATCTGACTGGTTCAAAGTCAGAAATTGGTGTGGCTGAATCAATGATTCAGCAGGATACGATAGCTGAATGTTTTGCAAGTGAGGGCCCTGATCAGATGCAGTGTTCTACGACGCCTGATCTGGGCCTGCATTGTTTGCCAGGGATCCATTTTGGGTCTCCCATATAAAATTGGTTTACTCACACAATATACATACTAAGACAGCTTTCAAGACTTCGTCTTCGCTTTTCTATAAGCCCTGTCCCACAGAAAAAGGGTCTACTCTTAAAGGAAAGAATTTGCTCCTCGGGAGCAAATTCTTTCCTTTAAGAGTTGACCCCTATTGACATGGGAGACAAAAATATTTTTCCAGGAGTTGTCTCCCTGGAAGGTGTATCCATTCCCTTTAAGTTTGAGTGAGTGATGAGTTCACAAAACATACATTTTCAAGACAAAATAAGAAATTTCTCCCTATATTATCCCAAATATTTTAAAATCTGCAGTTATGGAAACTGTTTTAGGTAAGTAAGTAAGTAAAAAGTAAAGTAAGTAGACTTTATTTATAGAGGGTTACTCAGTTGGCATAGCCAATCTTCCCTGAGGCCCTCGTAAAACATATATAGTGATTACATACATAACAATTATATTAGACATTAAAGCAAACACAAGAATTAAACAATCATTGATTTTAACATGAAATGGATGGAAAAATGAGACGGACGCATGAAAAGATAATAGTTACATGCAAATACTCGCTCACACATATACAAAAGCTCGCACGTAATCAACAAATTATTCAAGAAAACGTGCAATATATACAATCATGCTATTGCACAGCTACAAATACTTAATGTTAAAAATGTTAAACAGGCATGCAGATATCATGTATTATTGCCAAATTGTCTTCTCAAGATGCCTTCGTTTGGTACCGTTTTATGACGATACATTGGATGACGTCGTACGGTAATAATGTTGTGCGAAACTTTGTCAAATTTATGCTTACAAGTGTAAAATCAAAATTTGGAGCTTTGAAACCTGCTAGCACACAGAAATAACACAACATTTATCTGTTTACAATGAAAGGGCTACAAAACTGATACCTTAGGCCCCCTTCCCATCAGGGTCAGAAGAAACAGATCTGGCTGCATGATGCCCTCAGGCAGAGCCAAAACCGACTGCTCATGGACACCGGCAAATCACACAGCGTTTCTAAGCCTGCCCAGGTACTCAAGAACATGTTCAAAACAGCCAGGTAAATCAGCCAGCTGTGTTTGATCCATCCCAGTTTCACTGTACAGTAAAATTCCTATATTAAAGACCACTTTTGAACAGTCCCAAAGGTGGTCTCTGACCATAGGACACTGTATGCAGAAAACACAAAGAATGAAGAACTGAAACTGTCTTAATTTTTTATAGCAGTCTTATATATATATATAGTCTTTGGTGGTCTTAATAGCCGAATTATACTGTACCGGTATTTGGTAAATTTTTCTACTAACCGATGGTCTGTCTTTATTATCTGTTTCAATTTTCTCCACTTTGTCTAATGTCTCCAGACCTCCTACAATCCTGTAAACATAATAGCCACTGTATAACACTTTATATAACACTACTGGTGGGGTCCGCATCACAAACTGTGTTGGTTAAACAAGCATGTTATATCTTATATTCAAACATAACCAGATAAAAAAACAGACTTTTGTCTGCTTTAGAATTTCCCAAAGTAACTTAAGGATTAAACAGGAGGGCCCAGAGGGCCCTGGTTCACTCACCTGAGTGTCACTGCCTGGAGGACAATCTACTTTTAGCTCTGGTGGCCATCTTGTTCATCAGCAGAGTGATTTTAGCTTATTTGGTAGGGAGTAACCTAGGCGACATTCCTGTGAAGTTTTAATCAAATTTGCCTAAGGTTTTAGGAGGAGTTCATGTTTGAATCATATTTACAATATTTTTCTATTTTAAGCTTCCGTGGCCATTTTGTACATCTGAGCAGGATTGTTTTAGCTTTTTTGGTAGAGGGTCATCTAAGCAACATTACTTCAAAGTTTAAATGAAATTGGTCCAATGGTACTGGAGGGATGGCGTTTGAAGATGTTTTTTTTTTAACTCTGGCTGCCATCTTGTTCATCAGAGTAGAATGAGTTTACACTATTTTGGTAGGGAGTCACCTAGGCAATATTTCTGTGAAATTTGCATCCAATTTGCCCAAGGGTTGAGAAGGAGTTCACATTCTAAGCAAATTTACAATGTTTTTCTATTTTTAGCTTTTGTGGCAATTTGTTAATCATTTATGCTATTTTCCTAGAGGGTCATCTTCAAAACACTCCAATGAAATTTAGAGGCCGTCATGGTGAAGTGGTCATGTTTCTTGCCTTGTAAACCAGGGATCCATCCCGGACTTCTTCAGACTTTCAGTCTTTTTAAACCGAGGTCCTGTCACCGTATGACATTAGCTGTTGGTAAGACTTAAACTCAAACACTCACTCCTATGATGTTTTTTAGAAAAGGGGCCATCTTGTTCATCAGAGTGGAATGATTACAGCTATTTGGTATAGAGTCACCAATGTAAACTATAATTTGACCAATCTTTGTAGGGGTCCACTAGATGAAGCTTCATATCAAATATCAAAGACCTAGGCCTTGCGGTTTCAGAGAAGAAGATTTTTAAAGATTTTCCCCATATAAGCCCATGTAAAACCAAAGGGCCCTGGAGCGGGGACATTTTTGGCCCTAGGGCTATAATTTTAATTATCTTGGTAGCGGTCCACTAGATGAAGCTTCATACGAAATAGCAAAGACCTGGGCCTTGCGGTTTCAGAGAAGAAGATTTTTAAAGGTTTTCCCTATATAAGCCTATGTAAAATCAAAGGGCCCCGGGGCAGGGGCATTTTTGGCCCGAGCACTATAATTTGAACAATCTTGGAAGCGGTCCACTAGATGAAGCTTCATACCAAATAGCAAAAACCTGGGCCTTGCAGTTTCAGAGAAGAAGATTTTTAAAGATTTTCCCTATATAAGCCCATGTTAAACCAAAGGGACCAAGGGTGGGGGCATTTTTGGCCCCAGCACTATGATTTGAACAATCTTTGTAGGGGTACACTAGATGCAGCTTCATACCAAATATCAAAGACCTAGGCCTTGCTGTTTCAGAGTAGAAGATTTGTAAATATTTTCCCTATATTAAGCCCATGTAAAACCAAAGGGCCCGTGGTGGGGGCATTTTTGTCCCCAGCACTATAATTTGAACAATCTTGGTAGGGGACCAATAGATGAAGCTTCATACCAAATAGCAAAGACCTGGGCCTTGTGGTTTCAGAGAAGAAGATTTTAAAAAATTTTCCCTATATTAAGCCCATGTAAAACAAAAGGGCCAGTGGCGGGGGCATTTTTGGCCCCAGCACTATAATTTGAACAATCTTGGTAGGGGTCAACTAGATGAAGCTTCATACCAAATAGCAAAGATCTGGGCCTTGCGGTTTCAGAGAAGAAGATTTTTCAAGATTTTCCCTATATAAGCCCATGTAAAACCAAAGGGCCCCCGGGGCGGGGGCATTTTTGGTCCAAGCACTATAATTTGAACAATCTTGGTAGGAGTCCACTAGATGAAGCTACATACCAAATATCAAAGACCTGGGCCTTGCGGTTGCAGAGAAGAAGATTTTTAAAGATTTTCCCTATATAAGCCCATGTAAAACCAAAGGGCCCCGGAGCGGGGGCATTTTTGACCCCAGCTCTATAATTTAAACAATCTTGGTAGGGGTCCACTAGATGAAGCTTCATACCAAATATCAAAGACCTGGGCCTTGTGGTTTCAGACAAGAAGATTTTTTAAGTTTTCGGTGAAAAAAATCTATTTTTGGCCCCTGTGACCCAGATGTGCAACGGACCGGAACCATTTGAACAACTTTGAAAGGGGAGCACCTAAGGATCATTCCTTTGAAGTTTGGTCAAAATCCGATCAGTGGTTTAGGAGGAGATGTCATTTGAAGAAATTGTTTACGCACTGACGACGGACGAAAAGTGATCACAAAAGCTCACCTTGTCACTTCGTGACAGGTGAGCTAAAAAGTGACATTAACTTCGTATTCCAATGTATGCCCTGTATTAATCTGACACCAAAACAGGTGTTTTTGGAGGAGTGAACAAATATCTCCCAGCTTGATGTAAGAATGGGCTTCCCTGGCCTAATGGGTAAGATAGCCAACTTGAACATCAGGCCTCTCACCACTGTGGGTTGGAGCCTTGCTGGGGTCACATGATAGGCCAAGTTCTGCAATGGAAGGGTAGGTGGTTTTTCTTGGAGCATTCTCATTTTTGCCCACTTCTGTTTAATGAACAGCCTGATATATGTGAAATAATCTTGAAACTCTGAAGCCAAATTAATCTGTGATGCAAATGAAATGTTGCACTGACAATATAGTTATTAACTTTGACAGGGGGTCTTGTATGGACTAGCTAGAAATGTGTCCAAAGACCAAAGGACACGGATGCCCCGGCCTGGTAGGGCAATTAAGGAAACATAAACACAAATTGCTAAGGCCATCTCAGACACTGACATTGATATGGATGGGGGCTGATGGAAAGGGATGGAGATGGATGGATCAGTTTCTGGTGAAAGAATGTGCATTGTACTGCTAAACCACTTACATATGAGGACTGTTCAAATATGAATGCAACTAAGCACATAAAAATGATTCTGTGATAGATTTTGATGAAAAATTTATTTTGTCCCCTCAAAGTATTCCCCTTTAACAGATATACAAACTTTCAGTCTTCTGATCCAATCATTGAATGCATTTTGGTAGTCTTTTTGAGGTAAACTATGAAGGCACTGGAATATTGCAGAACCGAGGTGTTTGCGCTGTACAAATTTTCAACCAGAAAGGTATTTTTCCAGCCGCGGGAACAAAAAAAAGTCACACGGGGCAAGGTCAGGGGAATAAGGGGGGTGAGGGAGTTCAACAACCTTTTCCTGCTTCAGATAGTCTTGCACAATGAACGCCTTGTGCGATGACGCATTGTCATGTAGCAATCTGACATTGGCCAAACCAGTTGCAGGTCTTCATTCTTTATAATATTTCTTCAATTTTCGAAGAACTTTATTCTTGTAAAACTTCGCATTTACAGATTTGCCTTTAGGCACAGCAACCTGAATAGCAGGGCCCTGATTTGAAAAGAATATGGCATACATTACCTTCTTGACGCTCATGGTCCGCTTTGCAATGCATGGTCTTTTGCAATACTTTGTTGCCCATATTTTGTTCTGAATCTTTTGTTTTGGCTCAAAATAGTGAACATATGTCTCGTCACCTGTGACGACATTAGCGAAAGACTTGCATTGTAATTTGGAAACTTTTTAAGCAACTTCTTGGCGCACTGAATGCATGTCTTTTTCTGCTCATCTGTCAACAGATGGGAAATACCATCTGGCACAGATCTTTCTCATTTTCAAATCCCGTTTCAGAATTGTATGAGCTGCTCCTAATGAGATGCCAACCATACTAGCTATTTGCCTAGTGGTGTATTGTGCATCGGTAGCAACTATTTCTTTCACTCTAGCAACCATCTTGGCAGATGTTGCTCTTTTCGGCCGATGATCATGTGGTGCATCTTCTGTTGAGCCTAGCCCACAGCTGAATTTCTTACACCAACGAAAAACTGTCGGAAAATACATTTCATTATGCCCATAAACCGAACATATTTCATCAAAAATGTCTTTGCACCGTATACCAAGAATACAACGATTCTTAATATAGGACCGTATTTCAACTGTGTACTCTGACCTTCTTCCAACCATGTTTTGTATTAGTATACAAGAGTAGACAGTGTTTATCGAACGATATACATGGCTAAAGTGCACGGATTTTAACAGGTTTGGTATCAATGTATAGGTAAAATGTTTTTCTACGCTGTGATATTTATTTCCAGGTGATTTTCGCATTAGTGCATGAGAAAACGTTCTACTTGCATTCATATTTGAACAGTCCTCGTATAAGCCTGCGTAAGTATAGATGGATAAACTGACAGGCTCAAAAATGACCACAAATAGTGCCTGGGTTGTTAAATTCCAATACAAACAAACAAACAAATCAAATGGTGCGGGCACAAAAAAACTAAAGTGTGCAGTCTATGGCACACCAGCCTAAATCTCTATGCTTCCTCCATTAATTACATCAAATATGACATTTTGATAGCTATGTTAGAGCCAAATTTAACATTGATCTTCCATGCCCTCACCATGTAAGAAAGCCACGCCCAAACTCTGGCTGTATTTCTTTAAATGGTTTAGAAGGTGATAGTGTGACAATCAAATATGACCATATGACCCCTTGAGCAGGCCCCTGTGAGCAGAACTAAATGTAATGTTCCTCTTGCATGCCCTCATCCAGTAAGGAAGCCATATGCCAAAATTCGTTACATTCTATTCAGTGGTCTAGGAGACAGCATGATGGATGGACACACAGATGATCAAATATGACATTTTGACCACTTGAGAAGGCCCATTGGGTTCAGCCAAATGTTATGTTGCTTTTGCATGCCCTAATCACGTAAGGAAGGAAGTCATGTGCTAAATTTGGTTGTATTCTGTTCATTGGTCAAGGTGGACAGACAGTGGGATTCAGGATATCCCCAATGCTTTTCTCAAAAGTGTGGTGATAAAATTCTGATGTCTAAACAGGTATGTATTATTTTTCTATTTGACGTAAAATGGACAGTAAACTATGCATGAAAAGGACTGGCACAAAGGACAGAATTTGCTCCCTTGAAGGAAAGAGAATACAAATTATTTCCTTCTTGGAAATTCTTTCCCTCCACATGCAAATTCAAAGTAGCCTCTCATAAAACTGAAAGTTAACTATTTGATGCTGATCCAAGAGTGACCATGCTTGAAAGCATATCTATTACCCTGAACTAAAGGTGTCAATCTTACCTTCCAAATACTGTATGTTTGCCGTCTAAATGTTTCGCAGATCTAAATGTGAAAAAGCTGAAAAAAAGATAAAAGGTTACTTCTTATATTCTTAACCCATTGTATGCTAGTGGACTCTTCCATTACTATATGTTGGACAAGTCCATTTGTAATATAAGGGGTCTCAGACCTATTTTTTTGTGTTTTTATTCAATTTTTGATTGAAAACTCTGTTAGCAAACAGCGCAGGCCCAGATCAGACGCCGCATTCTGCGGCGTCTGATCTGGGCCTGCACTGTTTGCCAAGGTACCCCTTTAGGGGTTTCCTGCATACAATGGGTTAAAAAAGTGAGGTCACGTCCACATGAGCATTCAAATTCCACGTTCTTGTGGACAAGATGTTTGACAATTCTTTTGTTGAATTTGACAGATGGAAAACTGAATTCAACAGACTGGTACATTTTGACACCCTGAGCTGATTTTCAACAGTAAGGATGCCCCCGCTGATCAGTAGATTGGTGCATAGTGCATCTGCACAGATCTGAAACTGACCAAACTCGAGTGCTGGTAAATTGCTTAGAAGGTCAAAGCCTACCCAGGCAAGGTGATGTGTGCCTGACCATCCCTTAAATCCAAGCAGTTCCTTTGGGTGGTAGGGCTTGTGATGTCATTTCATCTCAATGTCGGGTAAAATTCCCAAATAATCGGAAGGGACGTCTCCAACATGACCTAAATGGTGTTGACAGGGCCGTAAAACCTTAATACATTAGAATTTTGTTGGCTCGAACACAGATGGCTCATTTACCATGGCTGAGTCAACCCCGTTTTTGAGTCCCTAGGATATTCCACTACACAAGAAGTAGTGTGGGATAATTAAGGAGATTTTTTACTTTTATCTTGCAAATGTATGTTGTGTATACTCATTAGAATCACCTCGATGAGGCGATTCTAATGAGTGCACACAGCATACATTTTTATAATAGAACACCGGAAAATTATTGCCGTTATGCCTCCTGGCAGTAACCCTCAGTTGCTCGAACTACCCTTAACAGGTTTTCATGGTCCCAAAGGTGCTCGAACCATTGAAGTTGGAATGTACAATTAACAGTAGTGTCAAATTTGAAGTTTTGAATTTTTAAAAAGACTGATACCAGAATCTCATTTTAAATAGCTATTTTCCAAATAAATTTTGACGAAAACACAACCTGACACCCCTAAACTTTGAAGTGGACTCCTGCTATATATAAGGAGGAGGATTCCATTTGGCACAAAAAGGGTTAAACATCTTTTCCAGTGAACAGGGTTTGGTTTTACAGCCCGTTCAAGATTATTTCACTTATTTCGAGGCAATCATTAATCAGAGGTGGTGTGTGTGTGTTAATTCGGTTTTAACGTCGCTTTCAACAATTTTTCAGTCATATCACGACGGTGTCTGGTTGCGACAGGGAGCTCAATGCTCACGTTTATAGTGCTGCCTCACTGAAGTATCATGTCCCAGACACATTACATGATACCACATCCAGTCACATTATCCTGACACTGGATCGACCAGTCCTAGCTCTACCCCGTAAATCTGAGTGCCCAGCGAGGAGCAGCTAGTACCATTTTTAACGACTTTGGTATGTCGCGGCCCGGGATCGAACCCGAGACCTCCCGTTCCCCGGAGCGGACACTCTACCAACTGAGCTATCGGGGCCGGTAAATCAGAGGTGGAGAACCCAGAGAAAAACCATCTGACCTTCTGTTGCAGAAATTGGCATCTCATATGGGGCCCCCAAGTGAGGCTCTTATCCTCTAGGCAATGGAGGCCCGAAAACATAATTTATGTGACTGCATAACAAAGGGTGGGTTTTAACTCTTGTCCTGCTGAATAAATTAATTTTGCCACACCTGTCTCTGACTATTAATCAGTAAAATCACTTGATATGATGTATGTGTTCAATTCACAACTGAATGATAAACAGTGTAGATCAAGATTAGAAGCCATCTGATCAACACTTTTTGCAAAGATAGGGTTTGTCGAATTCAGCAAGAAAAAGGCTAATCCTTAAGATGCCAAAAAAACTGCATCTGAAAATGTCATCTGCTTATGTCGTCTGCTGAATTTTTTTGCAAACTTTTTAAAAATATTTCTAAATAATATTTCCGCAGGGAAAATAACAAATAGTCTATGAATTAAAAAACACTCTTTTTCAAATTTTCGGCCCTTGGCCTTCTTCAGGAATCTAAAGTGATTACTTTCTTCCTGTCAGCATGACAAAATGGATGTCACTTAGTTGTTCGATGAATTAATAGATTCCTGAAGAAGGCCAAGGGCCGAAAATTTAAAAAAGAGTGGTTTTTAATTCATAGACTATTTTTAAAAATATCTATGCATACAGGCAACAATGTGAGGGCTCAGATCAGATGAGCAGTCTGATCTGGTTCAACACTTTTTACTAAAAATTACTTTTAAGGTAACCGACAGGCGACGACGCTAGCCCCCGCCCATCGGGGCTTGAAGAAATGGATGGGCTGCATGATGCTTCCACGCAGAGCTGAAACCGACCCGCACACGAGTACTGGTAAACCGCTTAGAGGATCTAAGCCTGCCCAGGCAATGTGGTGGGAGTCGGTCCGTCCTTTACAGTGTTGTGGTAAAACCTCAAATCAAACAAACAAAGCAAAGGAGATGATAATCGTCATGTTTGGCATTTTATGGGTTAAGACAGATTTCTTGATTTATGACAAAATTTGTCTATGACTTACAACTGAGACTTGTTGGTGTTTGGTCCTGAGTTAGCCATGCTGAGAACACCCCGACCAGTGTGTGTGAGGTTAGGCTTAAACTCGTCTTTGAAACTACCTCCCCATATGGACTCTCCTCCTATACAAATATCAAAACAATCATTAAAGTGCAGCCAGAACAAGATCAAATATGCATAGTAACAAGAACAGTTTTAGAAAAAGAATTACTATGGACCACTCTTAACCCATTTTAAAAGGAACCCCAAAACACGACAATGGCAAACAGTGCATGATTACTTTCTTGAAGACTAGTACTCGTACAAAAAGTGTTACCCTGTATAAATAAAGTTTATTATTATTATTTAATATTATTATTATTAGATTACAACATTATTGAGCCGATCGTTAATCAGGGGTGGCCGAAAACTGGAGTACCCAGAGAAAAGAACCTGGCATGATCAAGCACTTACATTAATAAGCCGGGGCACAGCATTTCCTACAGTTTACGTGTGCGCCCAGCAAAGACTCAGATCCGACTGCACATCCACACAGTCTGATCAGAGTCTTTGTTGTGCTCTCTAAGGATAGCTAAAGGCCCAATGCTCCTTCATGCAGCAAGAGAAGTCTCTGGTCAGACTATATTATGGATGCACACGCTGATCTGATTTTTTGCTGAGCCCACATGTAAATTGTAGGAAATTCTGGGCCCCGGCTCAATTTTATGTTGATGTGGTAACTTGCCATACACTGACATCATTTGTTACCTCTCTAAATGTCAGTGCCTGTATGTTCCATGTCTTGAAACATGGCTGCTTATACACGGACTATAGGTTAAAGTTTTGTTTTCATGAATTCATTCAAAGTTCATACTGTATTTACCATATATATTCAGACAGACAGGTCTGAGCAAACAGTGTAGAGCCAGATGAGATGCGGCAAATTCATCCAGCTACATGTATTCTTAGACACAACATCAGGGTAGTAAATTGTATTAGTTAAAATTTTGGAACAAGTACAATTAGTCACTGAGGTGTCCAAATACTGAGACAGTGGTGAGAATTTTCAGCAGATTCTCTGAATTCAGGGATTTTTATGATTTTTGCAAAAAATGGCAAGTTCTGATCATGAAGTAAGCTGTAGAAATTTGCTGATTAATCATCCACACCCCTGCTGAGAGCAAATATGGCAATTTAAGTATATTTGGCTAACATCATGAAAACACGCCTATATAATTCTGATCCCCTGGAACCCCACTTTTATACAGTAAAATTGGGGTTTATGGGGTAAACCTTATTTTTCTTATTTCTGCTCTAAAATATAGATTGTGGGTACTCGTTAGAACCCCCTTGGTGAGGCGGTTCTAACGAGTACCTACAATCTATATTTTGAGCAGAAATAAGAAAAATATCACAAATTTTCATCTTAAAATTTTAGTTTTTACGGCAGTAAAATTTCCAGTGTAGATGAACATTTATGTACTTACCTGTTCCTGTTCCTTCTGGATCACCACCTTGTAACTAAAATAAACAATTCATTCATATAAGATGGTCCTGGCCCTTTAGGGCTTGACGAAATAGATGGGCTGCATGATGCTTCCACGCAGAGCTGAGGGCCGGCCTCAGTGGCTCAGTCGGATGCGCGTCTGACTGGTGATCAGGAGGACGCGGGTTCGACTCCCGCCGGGGTCGGCAACATTCTTTCGTGGAGATTGATCATGAAATCTTTTCTACGGTCATTCTCTCCCTTCCGCTGATTCAAGAAGGGCAGTTGTCAGTTTCTGGCGAAAGAATGTGCACTGTACTGGTTAACCGCTTACCTATAAGCCTGCCCAGGAAAGTGTTGATAGGTAAACTGACCGGCTCAAAAATGACCTGAATAGTGTTGAGTGGGCCGTAAAACTCCAAAACAAACAAACAAACAAACAGAGCTGAAATCCGACCGCACACGAGCACTGGTAAACCGCTTTGAGGATCTAAGCCTGCTCAGGTAAAGCAGTTTGAGTCGGACCGTCCATGCTTATAAACCCTGTTGGTTTCATTGGGCGACAGGGCTTGTCATTTCATCTCAATGTCGGGTAAAAGTCCTACAAAATTGGAAGCAACGGCTCCAATATGACCTATACATTGTCGACGAGGACGTTAAACCTCAAATCAAACAAACAAAACAAACAATCTTATTAAGCAAATCAAACAAACAAACAAATCATTCATATTAGAGAATCATGTAGCTTCTTACTTGCAGTGCTTTCACAAACTTTATTGTATCCAGGTGTCAAGGTAAAGCAGGTGGATACTTTTCAAGTTACCGGTGTTAACCCTTGTCCTTCTAAATAAATTAATTTTTCCACACCCATCGCTGACCATCAACCAATCAAATTACTTCATATAATGTTTTCCTACAATGACTGTAATGAATTCCTACAATGACTAACAGTATAGATCCTGATCAGACGGGCCCTGGTAGCTCAGTTGGTAGAATGTCCGCTCCGGGGAACGGGAGGTCACGGGTTCGATCCCGGGCGGCGACATACCAAAGTTGTTAAGAATGGTACTAGCTACTTCTGGCTTGGCACTCAGATTTACGGGGAAAAGCTAGGACTGGTCAACCCAGTGTCAGGATAATGTGACTGGGTGTGGTATCATGTAATGTGTCTAGGACATGATACTTCAGTGAGGCAGCACTATAAAAGTGAGCATTAAGCTCCCTGTCCCAACCAGACACCGTCGTGATATGACTGAAAAATTGTTGAAAGCGACGTTAAACCCGAATTCAAACACACACACAGATCCTGATCAGAAGCCATGTGATCTCGATCTACACTCTTTGCAAAGGTAACCAATCAAATTACTTGATATAATTTATTCCTACAATGACTAACAGTGTAGGTCCAGATCAGATGGCTTCTACAGAGGCCATCTGATCTGGATCTATGCTGTTTGCATAGGTTTTTTTGTTTGATTTGAGGTTTAATGTCCCCGTCAACACTGTAAAGGTCATTTTGGAGACGTTGCTTCCAATTTTGTGGGACTTTTACCCGACATTGAGATGAAATGACATCTCAAGCCCTGTCGCCCAATGAAACCAATACGTCAGGTCAGCGCAATAGGGTTGTAACTTCATTTTTTAGAATTTTTCGGGAACAACAAAAAACTGTCTTATTTTGTCCCAAGTCATTGTTATGTTATGAAATTTGGGTATGTTGGGTATAAAGTCAATTAACTAAAGTAGAATGAATAATTTTTAACTTATTTTAATTTTTAAAAGAGATATTTGTAAATATTTGAGATACAACCTTTTGCCCTCTGAAATGTTGCATAAATGTCCAAGGTGACTCAGCGCAAAACAGTTGTAACTCGAGTTACAACTGTTTTGCACTATAAAATGATAAAAAATATCACACAATTGTCATTGGAAAACAGTTGTATCTTTGAGTGTCTTTGTTTCATACACTGTTTACATTGTACAAATTGAATGGCAAACAATGAATACCCAGAACAGAATGAAAAGGAGCAATTTGTTATGGGTCTACACTGATTGAAGACATCTGCCTGTCTGGAAAGTTATGTTCATTACGGTAAAATATTTAAAAATCAAAGGCAGAGAAAAAACTGCAGAATGATGCACAATCTTAGCAGTGCCTTTGTTGTTTGAATAATTAAGCATTAATTAAAAAGTCTGTTGTATGCACAACAAACAGAAAGAAATCTGAAGGACTTCCATGACAACGCAAGTCTCACCTGAGTACCTTACTGTCTGAGAAGACCAGATCTTGCAGCTCACTCCAAGTTGTAGGTGAAGCAAAAAAGTTATTAATGCATAGTTTTCCAACATACAGATTGTATTGATCAGAATAAATGCAACATAAAACTATGTAAAAGAACTTTTCCTAAATAGTGTACATAACAACCTAACAACTAAATCAGGGGTAAAATTACATACTTCAAATAGTGCAAAAAGAGTACACTGATCCTCATCAGACTGCTTGACTAGTATGGGTCTATTTTATGTTACCTGCTAAACATTTAGGAGCAATATGGTATAACACAATTTTTTTAATTTCAATAACATTTCATGTAAAAAAGAAAACAAGTAAGACAAGAATAGTGTACCGTTCACTTGGTATGACATTTAACAATGACAAAAACATCACTTTCCAAAGTAATTTAGAATCTAAAATAAAACTTTTTGAAGCATGTCTAAAACAGTGGCACCATCGTAAATTAACACTAATGGGGAAAATTACAGTAATCAAAAACTACGCACTCCCAAAACTTATATATGTTTTAACCTCACTACCAAACCCATCAAAACCAACAATAAATCGAATCAAGAAACTAATGTATGAGTTTATATGGAACGGCAAGCCAGAAAAAATCAAAAGGGATATTTTAACTAATGACTATGAAAATGGGGGTTTAAAAATGATCGATCTTGAAATATTTATTAAATCTCTCAAAGTAACATGGATAAAACGTATAATCGAATCAGACATAAATGGAATACTAAATAAATTATACCTAAAAAGATTGAATGCATTTGGCGGGAAACTACTATTCGAATGTAATTTTACTGAAAAGGACGTAGAGACATTTGCACAAAATAACAAATTTTTAAAAGATATCCTTCTTGCATGGTGTTCCTGCAACAACAAAACTGCGATACTGAACTATAGAAATGAAATAATATGGAATAATACCCATATAAAAGCCGATGGAAAGACACTGGTATATCTTAATTGGTACCAGAATGGCATTAAACAATTTAAACATATATACAATGACTCGGCAAATAAAATTTATTCCTTTGATAGATTAATGGATATCTACAATTTACCAGATCGTGACTATCTAAGATACTTTACACTTATATGCAGCATACCAAAAATATGGAAAACATCTATCAAAAACGAAAATATACATATCCCCGAAACACCTACAACAATAAGTCAAGTGATAAAATCTAAGCAAACAAATAAATATGTTTATCACCTTTTAATGAAAAACAAAGCAAAGATAGAAATAAAATCTGAAGTAAAGTGGACAAATCAATTTAGTGATAGTACTTTAAACTGGAAATGTATATATACAAACATGTTAAAAACAACAAAAGACATAAAACTTCAAAACTTTCAATATAAGGTCTTGATGCGAATTATACCAACAAATAAATTTCTGATGAAATGTAACCTTGCCGTATCCACACTGTGTGAATTTTGCACAATGGAAATAGAAACACTTAACCACCTCTTTTGGGAATGTTTATTCGTTCAACAATTTTGGACAGAAGTATCAAAATTCTTAAAAGATCATAGTTTTGATATTATTCTTAACCAAAAGATTATAACCTTTGGTATTACTGTAAATTGTAATGAGCTAAAAACTCAAGTACAAAATTATATCATACTGCTGGGAAAGTACTTTATATTTAAAAACAAATGTCAGCAAACTCCAATATTGTTCGTGCATTTTATATCGTACCTAAAGCAGAAACTAAACATTGAGAAACAAATATATTTTATGAAAGATAAGATTACCCAGTTTAATAGGAAATGGAATACTATGATCGCTTTACTAGATTAATTTCTTGGATAAATTTGGCAGCATACTAAAGGCAGCAGAAAGATCTTCTCTTCCTCTCCTTTCCCCCCCCCCCCCTTTTTTTTTTTTCTTCCATTGTTTCTTTTTTTGTATATATTTTTTCCTTTCTTTTTTTCAAAAATGTTTCCGAAATTGTATTGTAAAAGCATACCACTGAAAATCAGTGAAACAAAATTAAGTTACAAAATCCCAAATGCCTTGATTGATTCCTTTAGTTAAACGTTTAACATGTACAAATTATAGATTTGTTACATTAAAGGAAAACAACCACAAAAATTAACTTTCGCTTCAGAACAAAGGTTTTGAGGAGACAGACATTTTGGTATGGGTTTTGTGGGGGTTGACTGGGTGGTTGGGAAGTTGTGACCTTTTGAACATTTCACAAATTCTGGTTTTGTTTGGCCAGAACCAGGCTGTGAGTAAAATGTCATAAACTCACAATTGGAAAACTTTGAACTACAGCGATTCTCGTGCAATAAAACAGCAATAAATAGTTCAGTATGCATTCCATTTATTCAATGCGATGATAATTTACTGTTTTTAAGTACAAAATCTGAAAAGTATGCTGTAAATTATTATTTTACTATTTTGGTCACGTGACCAGATTAACAAAATGGCGGCCCTCATAGACAGCAATTGTGAAATGTTTCAGGGGGTCATAATTTCGAGACCGCTCAACCGATTGTCATGGGATGTGTGCCGGAGTGTTCGCCTCATCAAAGGCAATATATTAAAGTGACAGTTGGTTTTTGTGGGTGTTTCCCTTAAATGTGTATAGTATGTATTGTATAAGGTATGTAAAGTTGTATATGCTTGTACGATGTAATTTCTGAAATAAAGAATAAATAATAAAAAAAAAAAAAAAAAAAAAAAAGAATAGTGTACCGTAAAATCCCTAAAAATTCAGACCCCTTGAGAACTTGATATAACAAATTTCTTATACAGTCCAACAAGGGGTAGAAAAGGTGCAGACTGAATGTCAAACAGTGTAGACCCTGATCAGACTGCTCCTTCATGATCAGTCTGATCTGGGTCTGCAATGTTTGCTAAGGCCTATAGGATCATTACAGTTATCTGTCTGTCAGAGAGTATCATGCCACAGATCAGAATGATATTCTCAGACTATTCATCTTCAAATCTAGCCCCACAGAAGTTTCACTGAACCTGGATTTGCAGTGTATACAAAATGTTTTGATATATTTTGAAAGCAGAGACCTTCTACATTTAGAATCTGCTTGATGCCATCTTGTCACCCTTGGACATTTCCAAGAAATCAAAATGGCGTCCAAGATGGCCGACAGAATAGAAAAATTCAAACTATGTACTTAATACAGTTTTAACTGCAAACCTACATAAGACATCAAATATTTTTTCATTTTAGGCAATTTTTAGATTTTTCCTCCTGAGTGTTATATATTTCAACATTCCGTGGTGTTGTTTATGTTACAAAATATTAAGTGCCTCACAAAATCTTCATTCACCATCAGTTGTTTAACTGGTATGTTTGCCACTGGACATTTTTGTCTGACTGTTTTATGTATTAAAAGACACACATTCAAGCTATTCAAAACTGCTGTTTATTAAAGTTCTATATTGAAAGTTTTGTGAGTTATGCCTTATTTAACAAAGTAACATCCATACAGGAAAATATACAAAAAGGCAACACTAATGTTAATTGTCCTCAACATTTTCAAATTTTTAACATATTCATGGTCTCATGAATTTGTTAAATATTAGGAATTACGATGTCAATTTACCAAAAATAACGTATATAACTAGAGAAAGTGACCAGTGGGTCACGTATACCCCCGGCCAGCGTCACCCTCTGATATATCTTTCGAGCTTGTATGTGATATGAATGAAGTCAAGAAGCTATAAGAATCTATAAATGTGCTTGTAAAAGCTAAACCAAACATAAAATTTCTAAATGGACCAAGGGAGTGAGGGCATCAAATAGTACAGGCATCTATAAACTTTGACATAAAACTTTAACCAAATGCAAAAATTTCTAAGTCCGTGACCTTGAGGTCAAGGTCACCATGGGTGGGCGAAGGGACATGCATCATGAAATCATTTATCAAAAATGAAGAGAATCTAACATGTGGTTACAGGGATATCAGCCATGAAAAAGGTTTAACACAAAACTTTGACGTAAAAGTAGATGAACAGACAGACAGACAGCCCTACCAGGGGCTTGACCCAGAGGCTTAGATATTCCACATGAAAGGTAATGCTATAGAGATATCCTTTACCAAACATGAAGAGAATCTAACATGAGGTTACAGAGATATCAGCAATGAAAAAGGTTTAACACAAAACTTTGACGTAAAATTAGATGAACAGACAGACAGACAGCCCACCCAGGGGCTTGACCCAGGGGCTTAGATATTCCATATGAAAGGTAATGCTATAGAGATATCCTGTAACAAACATGAAGAGAATCTAATATGTGGTTACAGAGATATCAGCAATGAAAAAGGTTTAACACAAAACTTTGACGTAAAAGTAGATGAACAGACAGACGGACAGACAGACAACCCACCCAGGGGCTTGACCCAGGTGCTTAGATATTCCATATGAAAGGTAATGCTATAGAGATATCCTGTACCAAATATGAAGAGATTCCAACCTGTGGTTACAGAGATATGAACAATCAAAAAGGTTTAACGCAAAACTTTGACGTAAAGGTTGATGAACGACCGAACGAACGAACATACGAACGAACGGACGAACGGACGGAAAGACGAAAACTATATACCCCCTGACATACTTCGTATGCCGGGGGTATAACAAGTGAACCTCAGCACGGTCCATGTTTTCGTTTTTGGTGTTTACCGGTACATAATGTATTTCGTTAATGCTACTTTTCCAAAATTAGACTCATTTGAATAGAAATTGGTATGTAGACTGAAACACTAAACTCTTTTTGCTGAAAAATTATTAAAACCTCAGTTTACCATAGTATTCACTATAGTCAATTGTGTTACGCTTCTACTTTCATTACATGAATTAAACTTTTACATTCTCAGAGGATTCTAACATTGTGATGAAAAAAGTATAATGATTATGATGATACATCTTAGATTTAAAATATGTCTTTTCAAATGGCATATTTTAATTTCACCCCTAATTCTGCGCAAATATAACGTATATACTGAATAAGACTTAAGATTGCTTTCTATACATGTCCAGAGATATTCTAATACTGCTTTGGAAACTGACATAGAATCATACGCCGATGACTGCATCATCTGTATTCAAATCTAATTTTAACTATTACCACATAATAGATAAGTGTACTGTAAATATAAAACATTGCCTAATATAAACATTGCATAAAATATATCGCCATAATTTGCCAGCAGCAAATTTACTCACATGGAAGGATAAAAGTTTGTAGACCAAAATAAAAAGCACAACTGCTAGTTTAAATATTTACAGACTGCTTAAGCATGCTTCATAGAAATGTTATTATGTTACTAATGTTTGAAATTTAACAAGGTTTGTTATTAATATTATGTTTGATACTGTACTGAAGGGCGATAGATTACATCTCATCAACTCCGGAGTACAAGCCTCCAATAGTTTTACTATTGACCGTCCAAACTTCCCAAGTCAGACGTTCTATTGCAGTGTCTTGTAAGTTAATTGGCTTTGTGCCATTGGTTCATGTTTCATCTGTTATGGTGGGTGCCTCTGTGTCATTTTCTTTAGATGACTTGAGATGGCTGCCATCTTTGATCGCGACCATACCGAAGTGACCTTTTCATACTAGACCATATAATTTTCTAAACTCAATTGCTGTCTCTTTAGATATTTCCATCTGTTGTTCTGACTGAATACATACATAAGGGCACTCCAGAAATTGTTCTTTGTCATTCTAACTGGGTCTCTAAAGTGCAGTTTTGCAGCAAAGATAATTTTATTTCAGGTATTAATGTAATTTAAACTAACAAGCAGACATAGTTTTGAAATATTTACAGTGTTCCCTTATTCTGAAATGCACCTGGGTAGTCTTCTTATAGTATCTGGATGTGGTATGTTGGGTTGTTGATGACATGCGAGTATTGGGGCACCATGAAAAAAAATTACATCGGCACAGGTTAGAGAGGTTAATTTCGTGCTTAAGGTGAACCCCTGACCATCTTCTGCTTTGATAGTTTTCATTGTTAAATGGTTAACTGTCATGAGCACACAGTCCAGAAAACTCGCCTAATCAGTAAAATCTATAAGGTAACGTAAATAACAGTGTCTTCACTTTAGGTACACTGTCAAAACCTGTTATCTCTCTTAAACAATAAACACAATGCCACACAATGCTTTAGTATTTCACTCTTTTTTAACATTACAGACAATGACTTGTGATTTTCTCTCTGCATTAATGGTTCTTGTGGCAAGGGATAGACTTGTTTTTATATTTTTTTCATTCTAAATAATCGTAAAATGTCTCCCAATTGACTCAGATATGTTCATCGAGAATTTCATCATTCTGTTGCCAAGATAAAATAACTTGACATTAGAGACTTTTTACCTTTGCAGAATAACATTTTGAAGAGGATGTTACCTTTACAGGAGCAATGTTTGCCTTGTGATTTGCATGTTTTGGGCTTTTAAGGCCTGCTTCATTTGCATCAAACAATTTTCCAGCTTTAAATCTGTTGATCCACTATAGTAATGTGTGTATAAAATTGAATGGCGGTCATGCCTACGGTATCATATCATATCCCACAGCTAATAAAATGCCTGCTTTACTTTTACACCAAGCCTAGAGTGGCATTTTATATTCTCATGTACATCAACCATACCCTCCATGTTACAAAGTGACTTTTAAAATGTTACTGCTTAAATTATTTCAAACATACATATACTAGTCATTTGAAAAGGTAAAAGTTGCAACATGTGGGTTACTGGGTTAGTGCTTATGGAAAACAGAACTGAAATGCAATAGAGTACTTTAAAATGAGCCTGGGGTAAAATGACCAAATCCCATTGGTGGCAGATTCTAATAGGACAAAAACGATGTTTCTATGTTCTATGAATAATTATACGGAATATATTATGTTCAAATCCTTATCCATAAACATGTAATGATCAAACATCTCTGTTTTTGACCTCTCAGCCCCATAGACTGATAATTTATTGAAATTGATTTCATATAAAAGTGAAAAATGATTTAATAGTGTTGCTTGGATTGGTAACGTACATGTAGATAACTTAAACGGTTGGCATATGTGCAACAGTGTGTTGTTTCACTTACTATGCAGCATTAAATTTTATTCTCTTTTTTCCTGGCATCTGATATGTTCCATCTATATATATACTCACTACTCATTCAGGTAAATAACACATTGGGCATGCCATATATTTAAGAACTTAAAGAAGTTATACTCAATACATGTTACCGTGATGATGTGTGACAGTTATATTTATTTACTTGGGCCTCCGTGGCCTAGTGGATAAGAGCACTGACCCTTAATCATTAGGTCTCTCACCGCTTTGGGTTTGAGCCACACATGTGAGACGCCAAATTATGCAATGGTAGGTCAAGTGGTTTATATCTGGGTGCTCCGGTTTTCGCCCACATCTGAAGAATGATCGGCTCGATTTGTGTGAAATAAACTTGAAAAGTCCGAAAAACCAAAACTTAATAAAAAATATTGATTAACAAGAAGAAGCTAAAATATGATTCTTTCATCTTGGAACAAATATTGTTTATTCATTGCAAACCAATATTTGAAAATTTACCACTAGAAACAAAATTTGTAACATAAATAACAAGTTCTTACTTAACATAAGTGATTTTTCTGCCACTTTAGAGAACACATAGCGGTTCAGGTAAATGTCCATGTTATTTTATGAATGTAGCAAGAGTTAAAATATATATGCGGACATAAATCTGTAGTTGACCATATTTCTTACTAATATCAATGATTACGTTACTAAAGTGATCATAACTGCCTAACACACCCTAATGGCCAGATGATAGAAAATCGTAACTGATACCAATGGACATTTACTTTCCGAACATCGTAGCACATAATATATTCCTATATTGTGGGGGGTGTTGTTAGTTAAGCCTAATATTTGTGGAAACATTAATATCATTATTATTATTGTTGATGTTACTTTTATGATCCTTAAAATGCTGAGTTAGACCTCAGCTTTCAAAATTGTCAAAACATTTGTTTCAGTAAGAACTTGTCAATTTTTTTTAATTTGGCAGCCATCTTGGATGTCATCTTGAATTTCTCGAAATGCCCAAGAGTGACAAGGTGGCATCAACCAGATTCTGAAAGCAGAAAGTCTCAGCTTCCAAAACATCCTGAGTTACATCCCTTGCTATTTATTGCATTATATAAGTGCAACCCAAGTTACAACCCTATTGCGCTAAGAGTACATTATTACAACATGCAGAGGACTAAGCGCAACAGGGTTGTAACTCAAGATACAACCGTTTTGCGATGAGCAAAACCCTACCTTCAAGATACAACCATATGGCAAATATTAAATTTTTGGGCTAAATTTGTAGTCTTCAAGCTTCACCTATTTGCAGGTAATGTATAGATGGAAAATTAATCAAAATATGCAAAAAAGTGTTTTTTGCAAAAAATGCTAGTTACAACCCTATTGCGCTAACCTGACGACAGCATGGACGGTTCGCCTCGCACCGCGGTCCTGGACAGGCTTAGATCCTCTAAGCGGTTTACCAGTACTATTGTGCGGGCCGGATTCAGCTCTGCGTGGAAGCATCACGCAGCCCATATAATTCTTCAAGCCCCTATGGGCGGGGGCTTCTGTTTGCATAGGTAGGTAGCGGTTATCATGTTCGGTTATCATGTTCAACAGGATAAGGGATAACACTAGGGGGATAATGCTTAAGCAACGGATAAAATCCTCGGTCCCCGCCTCGTAATGAAACCCCTACATTTGTGAAAATACTACACTTGTGAGACAAAGCATTCAGACAGATAGATGACAGGTACTACTATATGCTAACTCCTGGTTATGTTGATTATTATTATGTCAGCCAGGGTTGCTATACAATAACAAACTATAGTATATTCAACAGACTCCTGTGGTTGTTGGTATAAATAAAGAGTACTGAGGGTAATTTGGGGAAATATTCTTTTTTTCTCCATTAAAACATATGTTTTGAGTACTTGTAAGAACCACCTCTTTGAGGACACAACACTTTGGCATTCAGCTATATAAAGTAAAATTCCTATATTAAGACCACCTTTGGGACTGTTCAAAAGGGGTCTTTAAGACCTCTTTTGAACAGTCCCAAAGGAAGACCACCTTTGGGACTGTTCAAAAGGGGTCTTTAAGACCCCTTTTGAACAGTCCCAAAGATGGTCTCTGACCAGAGGACACTGTATGCAGAAAACACAAGGAAGGAACAACTGCGGCCTACTAAATAAGCTTTTTAATGCAGAATTAGTCTTAATTTTAGGTGGTCTTAATAGCGGAATTTCACTGTACATATACTGTTGCAACAAGAGCTGTCACTATAAGTGAGCAATGCCCCCGTGGGAGCCAATTTGAGCAAAGGGCCGTAACGCCTTCGAAAATGATAGGACCAACGTGGAAATTGTGTTAGGCATCCCTTCACCTCACAAGGAATGCATGTGCAAAGTTTCAGCTCAATCGTTGAAGAAATGTGGAAGTAGTTCGCATCACAAAAAAGTGCGGACTTACATACACACAAACGCACAGTGAAAAACTATATGCCCTCCTACGGGGGCATAAAAAGACATTTGCTATAATGATAAGTATCGAAAACAGGCCAATGTGCAGTATGATAACACTTACAATAAAGTTTCTGATGAGTCTGTGAAATACTGTGTCATTGTAATAACCATTCTAACAAAGCTGTGCAGTATAAGAACACTTACAATAAAGTTTCGAATGAGTCTGTGAAATACTGTGTCATTGTAATAACCATTCTTACAGTCCTGTGCACTATGAGAACACTTACAATAAAGTTTCTGATGAGTCTGTGAAATACTGTGTCATTGTAATAACCATTCTTACAGTGCTGTGCAGTATGAGAACACTTACAATAAAGTTTCTGAGGAGTCTGTGAAATACTGTATCATTGTAATAACCATTCTTACAGTGCTGTGCAGTATGAGAACACTTACAATAAAGTTTCTGATGAGTCTGTGAAATACTGTATCATTGTAATAACCATTCTTACAGTGCTGTGCAGTATGAGAACACTTACAATAAAGTTTCTAATGAGTCTGTGAAATACTGTGTCATTGTAATAACCATTATTACAGTGCTGTGCAGTATGAGAACACTTACAATAAAGTTTCTGATGAGTCTGTGAAATACTGGGTCATTGTAATAACCATTATTACAGTGCTGTGCAGTATGAGAACACTTACAATAAAGTTTCTGATGAGTCTGTGAAATACTGTGTCATTGTAATAACCATTCTTACAAAGCTGTGCAGTATGAGAACACTTACAATAAAGTTTCTGATGAGTCTTTGAAATACTGTGTCATTGTAATAACCATTCTTACAATCCTGTGCAGTATGAGAACACTTACAATAAAGTTTCTGATGAGTCTGTGAAATACTGTGTCATTGTAATAACCATTCTTACAGTCCTGTGCAGTATGAGAACACTTACAGTAAAGTTTCTGATGTGTCTGTGAAATACTGTATCATTGTAATAACCATTCTTACAAAGCTGTGCAGTATGAGAACACTTACAATAAAGTTTCTGATGAGTCTGTGAAATACTGTGTCATTGTAATAACCATTCTTACAAAGCTGTGCGGTATGAGAACACCTACAACTAGACAAAGTGCCCAGTGGGGCACGTATACCCCCGGCCAGGGCCATCGCCTCAGCTAAAACAAGAACTACAAAGGGAAATAACTCTAAAAGGCCTGACCCCTTGGCCCTTATTTTCTTTCCCACAATACAAGTAGTCATACTGATCATGTGTGCAAAATTTCAAGTTTCTATGTGAAGCAGTTCCTGAGATATCTTTGACACAAAATAAATGTTTACGGACACACAGACAGACGGAAAAGACAAAAACTATATGCCCCCATTGCATACTTCGTATGCCGGGGGTATAATAAAGTTTCTGATGAGTCTGTGAAATACTGTGTCATTGTAATAACCATTCTTACAAAGCTGTGCACTATGAGAACACTTACAATAAAGTTTCTGATGAGTCTGTGAAATACTGTGTCATTGTAATAACCATTCTTACAGTCCTGTGCAGTATGAGAACACTTACAATAAAGTTTCTGATGAGTCTGTGAAATACTGTGTCATTGTAATAACCATTCTTACAAAGCTGTGCAGTATGAGAACACTTACAATAAAGTTTCTGATGAGTCTGTGAAATACTGTGTCATTGTAATAACCATTCTTACAAAGCTGTGCAGTATGAGAACACTTACAATAAAGTTTCTGATGAGTCTGTGAAATACTGTGTCATTGTAATAACAATTCTTACAGTCCTGTGCAGTATGAGAACACTTACAATAAAGTTTCTGATGAGTCTGTGAAATACTGTGTCATTGTAATAACCATTCTTACAGTCCTGTGCAGTATGAGAACACTTACAATAAAGTTTCTGATGAGTCTGTGAAATACTGTGTCATTGTAATAACCATTCTTACAGTCCTGTGCAGTATGAGAACACTTACAATAAAGTTTCTGATGAGTCTGTGAAATACTGTGTCATTGTAATAACCATTCTTACAAAGCTGTGCAGTATGAGAACACTTACAATAAAGTTTCTGATGAGTCTGTGAAATACTGTGTCATTTTAATAACCATTATTACAGTGCTGTGCAGTATGAGAACACTTACAATAAAGTTTCTGATGAGTCTGTGAAATACTGTGTCATTGTAATAACCATTCTTACAGTCCTGTGCAGTATGAGAACACTTACAATAAAGTTTCTGATGAGTCTGTGAAATACTGTGTCATTGTAATAACCATTCTTACAAAGCTGTGCAGTATGAGAACACTTACAATAAAGTTTCTGATGAGTCTGTGAAATACTGTGTCATTGTAATAACCATTCTTACAAAGCTTCAGGAAGTTCTCACATGTTTTGGGGACCTACAAGAAATGAAAATAAAATACAGTAAAATTCCCATATTAAGACCACCATTGGGACTGTTCAGAAGTGGTCTTTAAGACCACTTTTGAACAGTACCAAAGGTGGTTCTTATTAGGAGATACTGGGTGTCAAACACACAAAGAAAGAATACTTGAAACCTCCTAAAAAAGCTTTTAAAAACAGAAACCTCCTAAAAAAGCTTTTAAAACAGATTTAATCTTCATTTTAGATGGTCTTAATAGCAGAATTTTACTGTATACTGTAAATATTCTAATTATAAAGTCTGTCTTTACACAAAATGTTTTCACCCTTTCATCCCTGCATTTCTAGAGTAAGCTCTTCCATCTATGAATTTGAGCACATGTCCATTCTCATAAATCGGGGTTTTGGTCAAAATTAACATTAACAGAATAGCATACAGTGTTGACCCAGATGAGCCATATCATCTCCATCTACCATCATGTTAATAAGCCTGTGTTATGAACACCCCTCTAAGCCACACTTCATATAGAAAAAAAAATCGAGGTTAACAGGGGTATATATTATTTTTGTTAAAAAAATAGATTGTAGGTATTAGTTAGAACCACCTCAATGTGGCGGCCCTAACCGCCTCAATGTGGCGGTTCTAACAAGGGCCCACAATCTTTGTTTGGCCTGGAAATAAGGAAAATACCAAAATTTTTCCACTTGAAAAAAATGCTCATTATAGAGTTATGAAAAAATTCATTTAAGGACACGAATGTGTTACCGTAATGACTGTTTGCATGGGTATGTGTCCTGCTTGCATCTTGCCTGTAATTTGTAGGGAATGGCTACACTGTTGGGGGAGTAGCTCCTAACATTTGTGTCCTCTGTTTTTGTGTTTTCTCACTATAACAAATTTCGCAATATGTTACACTGTAAAAATCCTAAAAACTGGGACACCTTGAGGACTTGCTGTAATTCTCTTAAATTTTTTTAACAAATTTGTTTCACGATCCAGCAAGGAATGTTTAGACAATATGGCAAACAGTGTAGACCCTGATCAGGATCAGTCCGATCTGGGTCTGCATTGTTAGGACTATTTATCCCAATACTTAGGATCATTACATTATATTTACCTACACTACAGAATTTACAAAACATTTTTAATTTATGCTCCAAGCAAAAAATGTAGCCTCGGTAGCTGAGTCAGATGCACATCTATAACTGGTGATCAATAGGTCGCCAGTTCAATACCTGCCAGAGGGTAACATTCTTTTATGGAGACTGATCATTCAATCTTTGCTACGGTCTTTCTGTCCCTTCTGCTGATCGAAGAAGGACAAATGTTTGTTTCTGGTGAAAGAATCTGCACTGTATCGGTTAACCCTTTTTGTACCAAATAGAATCTTCCTATTTATATATAGCAAGAGTCCATTTCAAAATTTAGGGGTGTCAGGTTGTGTTTTCATCAAAATCTATTTGGAAAATGACTGAACTTTTAGCAAACAGTGGAGGCCCTGATCAGATGCCGCATTCTGAAGCATCTGATCTGGGCCTGCACTGTTTGCTAGGGTACCTGTTTTGGGGTTTCTGGTACAAATGGGGTAACCACTGGAAAGTATTTTTGTCTCCCATGTCAAAAGGGGTCAACTCTTAAAGGAAAGAATTTGCTCCTCAGGAGCAAATTCTTTCCTTTAAGAGTAGACCCCTTTTTCAGTGGGACAGGGCTTATAGAAAAACTAACATGAAGTCCCGGAAGTTGTCTCCCTTTGAAAAATGGCGGAAAATCTGCCAGGTGTTCCCATTCCCATTAAATGAAAAGAATTACGTTCTAACCACCAATCATGACTAGCAGACAGCATTTTCGAAGTTTTTTTTTCTTCTTTTTTTTTATTACAGAAAATATGGTTTGACATTAAATGTGAATCATCTGACGTGAAATGTCAAGCTTCTCTGTAAGAAAAAAAAAAAGATTGTTGTCTGCTCCAGAATTTGTTTATAGCACTTGAAGGGGTTTGTTTGTTTGTTTGACTTGAGGTTTAACGTCCCCGTCAACACAGTATAGGTCATTTTGGAGACGTTGCTTCCAATTTTGTGGGACTTTTACCCTACATTGAGATGAAATGACATCTCAAGCCCTGTCGCCAAATGAAACCAAAAGAGTTTATAAGCATGGACGGTCCACCTCACACCGCGGTTCCTGGACAGGCTTAGATCCTCTGAGCGGTTTACCAGTACTAGTGTGTGGACGGTTTCAGCTCTGCGTGGAAACATCATGCAGCCCATCTATTTCTTCAAGCCCCGATGGGCGGGGGCGGGCACTTGAAGGGGTGACTATGTAAATGATTCACATGAAATGTCAAGCCTTTTGAATGGTGAAAAAAAAAACAGAAAAAAAAAGATTGTCATCTGCTCTAGAATTTTCTAGAGCACTTGAAGGGTTAACCATGATACTGACCATATCAGAGTGCAGTTCAATATTGAGAGGACCGTAGTTAGTGATCATTCTGATGTAGGCCTTCTTCTTCACTCTCTGATATCTTATTATGTCTTCATCAATGATAGCTGAAAACAAAACACAGACCGTAAATCAGTCAGTCAGTCGAGAAAGAAAGAAGTGTGATAGGTCTTTGGTTAGTGCACTTGCCTCTGATGCTAGAGGCCCCTCGGCTCAAACCCAAGCAGCAGTGATAAAATTTTCGGTGTCCGAACTATGCTCCATTTGCATCATTTGAAAGGATGAATGTCATAAAGTGTGTGGTCCTTCAGATTGGGACATTAACTGGAGACCTCCGTGCAGGGAGAGTCATCCCCTGTGCAGGTTAAAGATCCCTACCGTAATTATATGATTACTGTGAAGCCTTTCATCCTGCAAAATTTGGAGTGAATAAAACATACACTGACTGTGTCCCCCTCCTGGGGTTAAGGTGAGAAATAAAGAAAGAAAGGAAATGATAAATTTTCTCTTCTGGAGCAAAGCACTTCTTATCCTGCTGTTCACAACAACCCCTATCTTTGTAAACAGTGTAGATCCAGATCTGAAGAAGTCATCTAATCTACACTGACAATCAGTTTGCAGGACTAAATTACATCAAGTAATCTGATTGGTTCAAAATGAGAAATAGGTATGGCTAAATCAATTATTCAGAGCGGGATAAGGGTTAAGGGCAGACCTCTACTGACGAGGCAGACAAAACTGAGGGTGTATCCAAATACAGACTGGCAAACACCACACAGATCCTAATTCTTCAGACATATCATCTGTACCTAAGGAGGTCCATTCACTTATATTTAAGGTAGTGATGAGGTTATCAATAGGTCTGTAATACTGTAGATCCATTAACCCATTGTATACTAGTGGACTCTTCCATTGCTATATGTTGGACAAGTCCATTTGTCATATATGGGGTATCAGGCCTATTTTTTTTCGTTTTTATTCTATTTTTGATGGAAAATTGTGCTAGCAAATAGTGCAGGTCCTGATCAGATGCCACATTCTGCAGCGTCTGATCTGGGCTTGCACTGTTTGCCAAGGTACCCCTTTAGGGGTTTCCCGCATACAATTGGTTAAATTGCAATGATCAGGATTCAATGTTGGCCACCGTGATTTAACTAGATTGCGATATAATTCCTGACATCCAATATTGACACTTTTACATGCAGAATACTAGTACATATCAGCATGGTCTCAAATGACCACCCAGCTTTCCCAACTAAAATGAGCCAGTGCATGACAAAATCTACAATAAGACTGGTGTGACCAGCAGAGACTCAAATCAACCTCACCGTCTATCATCTACACCGGAAATAGAATCCCGGTGAATCGATTGAAACCGAAAGTAGGCATGGAACACGGTGGGTGTAGCCTTTATTTCTTATCTATTTTCTGCCCGCGAAGTGTAAATTTATTTCCTTGAAAGAACAGAGGGATTTCTGCAAGATTTTATGCGTTTTTCTATGCTGTATGTATCGATTTAAAGTCAGAAACACAAGTTTAACGATGCTTGGTACTGGGTGAAGACCAGCATTTTCGAAAATAGGTTACAGATTTCATAATTTCTTGATTTATTTCCGCTTAAACTTTCTTTCACCTGTTTCTGTTTATAATGGATAGTATCTGAAAAGTTTCTCTGGTCATGATTTTATCATACACTAAGCGTATTTATTAAAAACCAAAAATCCATGTGTACGGCGTTTAGCTGTTTACAACCAGGTAGCTGTACGGAATATAGCCAAAAAAGGGTACGGCGAATAGATATGGCTACCCCTGTATTCTTAACTGTTAAATGCCAATGATGGACAATTTCCGTTTTTTACCCAACTTTAAGGGTATATATGCTTGCCCCGACCAACGGATCATGGAGATTCTATCTATCTATCTATCTATCTATCTATCTATCTATCTATCTATCTACTATCTATCTATCTATCTATCTATCTATCTATCTATCTATCTATCCAACAGCAACACTGTTGTGGAGGAAATTGATCATGAAATCTTTTCTTCGGTCATTATCTCCTTCATTTTCTCCCTTCCGCTGATTCAAGAAGAGTATAACCGCTTACGTATAAGCCTGCACAGGAGAAGGTTGGCTAGGTAAACTGTTCGGTAAAATGACCTAAATAGTGTTGACTGGGCCGTTGAGTACCCCTAAAACCACTACTGCGATCGGACATAATTGGCCATTACTGTCAGGTGTACATTACGCATACCCCAGATCTGCAGGATGAAAACCTACACAGTAATTATGCACCTTGTGCCATGTCATCTCCAATGACGAACTCCTCTAGCACCTCTGTTTGCACCTTGGATTTGGCTTGCAACCTCCCGAGATTGAAAAGCTTCCCATCAAAGCGAAACCTAATCGGTATGGCGTTGTCACCCTCCTGGAAAACATCTGTGAGCATGGCAGCGAACAGCATGCTGAACAGTGTCTAGGCTAGCACACAGCCTTGCTTGACTCCATTTGTCACAGGTAATGGATCTGAGAGCTCACCATCATTGTGATTACATTACACGATTAGTTTAAACAATGTTATATTAGTTGAGTACACGTTATGATTGTATAGTTAACTAATAAACTATTGTTTAAACTCGCCATGTAATTACGTAAAGATCTCTAACTTGCATAAGGGATGATTCTCCCTGCACGGGGGTAGGGGGATCCAGTTAACGTCCCGATCCGATAGACGGTGCATTTTTGGGCATTTATCCCGGCAAATGATACCAGTGTAGCATGTTTGGACACCGCAACTTTATCACCGCTGCAGCAAATCGAACCGCAGACCCCTAAAATCAGAGGCAAACGCATTAACCGCTGAGCTATTACACTGCATGATACTTCCATGCAGATCGACCCCCGCCCATCGGGGCTTGAAGAAGTATATGGGTTGCATGATGCTTCCACGCAGAGCTGAAACCTGCCCAGGTAAAGCGATGCGAGTCGGCCCGTCCATGCTTATAAACCCTATTGGTTTCATTGGGCGGCAGGGCTTGAGATGTCATTTCATCTCAATGTCGGGTAAAAGTCCCACAAAATTGGAAGCAACGTCTCCAAAATGACCTTTACAGTGTCGACGGGGACGTTAAACCTCAAATCAATCAATCAAAAATCAAACTTCCAAATCGACCGCATGACTACTGGTAAACCGCTTAGAGTGTCGAAGTCTGTCCAGGCAAAATGTCGCGAATCTGACCTTCCCTACATGTAAATTCCTTTGATTTGTCCGGCGGCTCTGTATGTAAAAGTCTCACAAAATTGGAGGCAAAGTCTCCGAAATGACCTAAATAGTATTGATAGGGACGTTAAACCTCAATTCAAACAAACAAATAAAAAAAAGAAAAAAAAAGTTTCTACTAAAGTATACTCATTTCTATTGCTTTATTCCTTGGGTTGTGCTAAGCATTGTCCAATTTACTTGTGTTGAATGACATATACCAATTGCCTAGGCATACCTCAATTGGCTAGACTATGTGAGTCATATGAAGCTAATAGGTGTTTGTTTGTTTGATTGAATTTGACTCGAGTCTAACGACCCCGTCAACACTATATGGGTCATTTTGGAGACGTTGCTTCCAATTTTGTGGGACTTTTACCCGACAATGAGATGAAATGATATCTTAGCCCCTGCCGCCGAATGAAACCAATTTCTTATATGCTTTTCAATGAATGATAGAGATTTATCAGTGAAATATAAATCGATATTTTCACTGTTTCAAACAGTGAAAATACGATTTTTTGTTTTTCACTGTTTGGGACTACTTTTTTCTTCAAATCTAACTCTAATTTCAATTTATCTTTGTCAGATAACTGAACAATACTGAAATGTGTTCTAATTGACGCATAGCCCGTTCATGTGTGACGGGGACGTTACTGACGTCATTTATGACGCTGACATCACGTCTTTTGTCGCGCGACGTTAGACTTGCCAGCAACTTCTTTGGAAAACTACTCTCTCAATTACATGTATTTCATTAATCATTCATAATAATACCATCCCAGGCCATTTCTCAGGTGCAAACTTTCAGTTTACACCCACTAGTATACCCACTAAACACGATGGACACCACTAAATTGACGCGAAACGAACAGGAACAAAGATAATTTTCTCTGAAGGTGAGCGACACCATTAAAGACGCTAAATATTGCCTTTTGAAGCATGTAAGAAACAGAAAATTTGATTTTTTCAGTGCAAGATCAAATTTTATTTCACTCATGAACACCAAAACTGCTATTTTCACTCGTGGCTACGCCACTCATGTCTTCAAGCCCCGATGGGCGGGACGAAGGACTGCAGTTTGTTTGTTTGGTCGTGGTTTAACGTCCCCGTCAACACAATTTAGGTCATTTTGGAGACGATGCTTCCAATTTTGTGGGACTTTTACCCGACATTGAGATGAAATGACATCTCAAGCCCTGCCGCCCAATGAAACCAATAGGGCTTATATGCACTGGACGGTTTGACTTGGACTACTTTTCCTGGGCTGGCATAGTCCATCAAAGAAGTTAACCAGTACTCACGTGCAGTAGTTTCAGTCCTGCGTGGAAGCACCGTGCAATCTATTTCTCCAAGCCCCGATGGGCGGGGCCCGTAAGGACTGCAGTGAAAATCTATGTTTGTCGTTTGGTCCACCAAGTCTCAACTAATGTTGCGTTCGTCGTCAGACAAGAGTCATTGTGGCTTTTATATTTGTTCTTTGTTACACATGTTGATTAATGGTAAGTAGGAAAAACATAATGCAACAAACAAAAAAAAAAAAAAAAAAAAAAAACAGAATGATCATGTTTTATACCCCATCATCAAGTAAAATAAAAGTAATGGTTTGGATGTCGTTAAAATAACTTAAGCCCCCTAAAACTTATTGTTGACCGTTCCAAATCGGTATGTTTTTTTTTTTTTTTTTTTTTTTTTTTTTTGTGGGGTGGGGAGTCACAACTTTCCATAAATGTGGTGAAAATGTGTTCGAGACAGTAGTAGTGCGAGCCTCTGAGGGTTATTAACAGGGTTATGTCAGGAGGCATAACGCTTATATTAAATTAAGGTATGCTGTGTGTAGGCGATTCTAATGAGTACACGCAACATATCTTTTCACAATAACATTTGTTCGAAGTTATCCCTAACAATGTTTTATCAGGCCCTATGGAAAGTTTTTTCTAGGGACTCAAGAATTAGTTCGAATCAACCATGGTTAATGAGACACCGGTGTTCGAGTCATCGAAGTTTCACTGTATGTGGTGTATTATTTGCTTCCAAAGGATAACCCTTTTATAGAACATATTCCACGCGTCTATATTTGAGCTGGCGTGTTTTGATAATGCGCACTTCTTTTTAACACAAAATAACGCTTATGTGGCAAAATATGGTCTTAAAATTCTGATGACACTGGATAAAGATGTTGTGACAGGTGAGTCCCTTGATTTAGCCCCAGTTCATGCCGACCATTGTTTACATTTCGTTACCCATAAGCAGCATGTTTGACAAAATATAACACCCAACTTTGACAAGACATACGTTTCATCATATATACAGAGCAGTACAATCCTCATGGATGTATGAGAAGAACCGTAGGAACGGTCGAGTTACTTTTAAAATGTTATCAGCTATAAACATGGAACTATTCGCCGTACACTTTCTGTTACAATAATTTGCTATAAGCAGTACACCAAGCTACTATTCGCCGTACAACAGGTAAATTTATGTTTTGGCAAACAGTTGTGTTGAAAGTACAGTTTGAGGCGAGTTTCTTTTGCAAATTATTTTTTGATCATTGTTCTATCTGATTAAGTGGAAAACCTTCAGTAGAAAGGCATAAACATTAAAAAAAAAACAAGGAACTTGTCAAAATCCATTCAGTTCGTGGTACCAGCTATCGAACATTCGGTCTGTAATTGCACGATCGTGTGTTTAATAATCAAAACACTTCTCATAGCAGCAGCAAATTATGTCCACTACTGATATTGATAACAGTATTCTAAAACTAAAACTTACAAGCAGTAAAAATATCCATTTTCAAGAGGCACCCCTTATCCTTCAGTCATTTTTATCGATTCACCGGGATTCTATTTCCGGTGTAGATGATAGACGGTGAACCTGCGCAACCATCACCCATGACAAGACCTTTTGCATATGTCTCTTTGCATAGCTATTAGCCTATAGTAGGTACATGCGATCAGCAAAGACCCAGATCAGACTGTGCGAATGTGCAGGCTGAACTGAGTCTTCGCTGGTCACTCAAGACGTCTTGTAGATTTTGTCATGCACTGGCTCAAATGATATTAGAAAACTTCTCAATGGCAGGAAATACCAGGCCCTTTTAAGTCAAACAAGTAATTTTGATAGAGACCAGCTTATAAACCACATTTTAAATCAGGTAGACAGTTGAGGACGCTATTTTGCTCTCAGTTATTGCAACTGGTGACCGAATTACTTGCTGTAACCCAGCTATCAAAATTGCACCAAACTACAGTACTGTCAACAGCTTTCAAATGCTCAAGTTACCAAGTTTGTGATATGGCTCGGATAATGACTACCGAAAATAAGATGGGATTAATTGTTTGTATAAACACACACCACATCCTAGAGCCGAGATAGGTGTGAAAAATCAATACTGGAACACATTGGATATCGCCTTTTTTATTTTTTGCTCAACAAACTTTCTTAAGTTTTAAACCTTTCACATGTGGAAAATTCTGGATTCACTGCTAGCGGAGTGGCAATACTGGATATTGCAAAATAGCAGATCGAGATGTAAAGGATTAACAATGAATAAGGTCCAGATAGGATGAAACAAGTATAATTGTGGGATCATTTCCTTTATTTCTTTTCAGAAGCCTATGTTGTGGGAACTTGTTAGAATCGCCTCCTAGAGGCGATTCTAACAAGTACCCACAACATAGGATCAGAAGCCTATGTTGTGGGAACTCGCTAAAAATCGCCTCACAGAGGCAATTCTAACAAGAACCCACAACATAGGATTTTACTCATCATTCAATTATTCTTGTTATTCCCCGTTATCTGGAACTATGAAGTACCTGACTCATGTGTGGTTTCCGGCACCATAGCTGTGGAGGTAAATGATGCTGCAACTCTTCCAGTGGAGTAGTGGGCCTTTAATGAGACAACAAACATCCAGATATAAACACCTTACCATGCAAAACCCCAGAAGATCTTTGTTTAAAAAAAAAAAAAAAAAAAGTTTTGATCCAAATTAGCTGATTTCTCAGAAGCCATCTGATCAGGATCTATACAGTTTGTCATTCTGCTTCTTAATCCATGGTCAAACTTGAAGTATTGCAAAACAAATGGCTGAAAATTGGGGGGAGGAGTGAAACATATTGAAATACTCTGCATGGTGAGGGTAAATGTATAACACTGTTTCCATATTTCATACAATATAGGCTAATATAGAGGATCTTACATGAGTGCTAATGTATTATTGAATTTATTAAACGAGTTGAGGAAAAGGGATAAAAAGCGAGGCTGTGCCGAGCATTTTATCCCTTTTCTTCAACGAGTTTAATAAATTCAATAATACATGAGCACGAATGCAAGATTCTATTTATCATATGACATTTAAAACGCATTTTATTCACGATTGTTTACAAAAATGTCAATATTCCGCCGTTACTAAATGCGACGTCATTAAGGACGTCGTACATGTAAGGTTACGGGACGTATCTAGCTAATTTGCATATTTAATCCACTAGTGGATTATCGAAAATATTACATGGCGTTATTACACTCTCAGACCCGACGACATATGATAAAACAGTTTAATTGGCAAGGAATAGAGGATATTTCCTTTTTTTGAGGTGGATACCAAAGTATTTCATCGAGTGTGTGAAGACATCTAAATTTTTATGAGTGGGAAGCACGAGTCAAAATTTGGATGTTTTCAACACACGAGATGAAATACTGTTGGTATCCGCCGAAAAAAAAGTAAATTTTCTTTTTATTTAGTAATTTCATAGGGCACTTAGGGTAATTGATCGATCTATCATACGTCACAATTTTGACCTGGCTACGACGTCACAACTGTCAGTTTCAACAGATCGCCATTTTGAATACAGCACTTTTACAGTTTAAAGAGTGCTTTTCAGGGTATTTTACAGAATTATTTTGCCGATTACATATGACTTTTGGCAAGAAAAAGAAGTCCGGGCTGCTTCTGTGAAAATAACAAGGTCATGTCATTTTTCACATATTTTCACACTGTGAAAATAACATTTTTATTTGTTTCAGATATGTATTGATTTCACTGCAAAGTATAAAATAAATACAGTTATGAAGACATCTAGTAAGAAAAGCAAACTAAGATTGCTGACTGGATTGATTTGTATTGACTAAATGTCAGTTTTGCTATTTGACGAATCTGATGGTTAATCTATTAGAATCCTATCAAAAACAAGAATTCTGCAAAAGGCAATATCACGAATGTGTTTGTAGTTCTTGAGAAATGGACTTCAACCCATTGTATGCTAGTGGACTCTTCCATTGCTATATGTTGGACAAGTCCATTAGTCAGATAAGGGGTGTCGGGCCTATTTTTTCGTTTTTATTCTATTTTTGGTGGGGAATTCTGTTTGAAAATAGTGCAGGCCCTGATCAGATGCCGTGTTCTGTGGCGTCTGATTTTCCCGCATACAATGTGCTAACATCTGGGTTGAAGATAGGCTTGATGCAAATGTTGACAAAAAATCAGTCTCCTATATTGTGTCATGCTTAATTTTTTTGTTTGGTTTTACAGCCCTTTCAAGATTAATACACTTATATTAAGCTGATTGTTAATCAGAGATGGGCGAAAACCGGAATGCCCGGAGAAAAAGCACCTGACCTTCCGTTGCAGAACTTAGCATCTCACGTGTGACCTGAACCAGGCTCGAACCACAGCGGTAAGAAACCTAATGATTAAAAGTCAGCGCTCTTATCCACTAGGCCACTGAGGCCAGTCGCCATGCATAAAGGAGGTGTGACAAATATACGATATGAACTGTCCCACATGGATGAAGAAAATGTGTCAGTGGGTATGACAATGGTTCATGACTTATTAGGCTCTAAAGACAAAGGCCCTACATCATTGTGTAGTTTATATTTTCTTGTCCTTTGGATCATTGATTCTATTGTTGAATTTTGAAAATATTTGAGGGTCACTGATGAGGCCTAATTGGCCGAAACTAGCTAGTCTGGCCCAGAAAACATGTACACTCCATATTTTTATTCCTTGCTTCCAAATGTGAACCCTTTCTAGAACATATTTATCCTGTCTTCAGTGTTCTGACAACCCCAAATGAATGTTTTTCTTATATGCTGTCCTTCAAACAACAATGAAGAGTGAAATTCCGCAATCAAGCCTGGCTAAAGCTTTTAAAGGCTAATTCTGCTTTTGAAAGTATATTAAGAAATTTCAGTAATCCTTTCTTGTGTTTTCTACACCCAGTGTCCTCTAATTTGAGACCATCTTTGGGACTGTTCAAAAGTGGTCTTAAAGACCACTTTTGGACAGTCCCAAAGGTGGTCTGAATACAGGAATTTTACACCCAGAGTTCTCTATCAAGAGACCATCTTTGGGACTGTTCAACAAAGGTTTTGAACAGTCCGAAATGTGGTCTGAATACAGGAATTTTACTGTGTATCTCAAACATGGTGAATTCATACTTACAGAGTTAAATTTATCAGCAATCCTCTTCTCTTCAACTTTCTTTTCCTGCAAGATTAGGTGAAGCTTTAGAAAATGTCTAAACAAGGAGCAAGTGTGAATAATTGACTGCTCTTCCAGTATTGTGTATCTTGCATGTCATACTTTTGAGAGGCAAACATAAGTATATTTTTGCATGGTGCCTTGCTTCTTGTTGGCAACTAGACTATGTCAGAAAATATCCAGATACATTTGAAATAATATTGACTTGGCCATTTAACTCCAGAAACAATCAAATCTACAACACCATTTGCTGTGGGTATATGTTTAAATTGCCTTGCTTTATTCCAACTAGGACTTCAACATAAGTTTTCAGAGTGACATATACATGTAGAGAATTAACCTGACATTATCCTTGCCTTATAACTTGTTTTTAGTTCTGCTTTACACAATCAGTCAATTGTTACAAATAACTGCCTGTTATTCTTTTTAGATTTTTAAGACAAACACAGCTTTTGTTTCTCTAATAATTTTGAAGGCTAACAAACTATGTTTTCCAAATTAGAACATATAAATCCTGAAATGCTGAAAAGAAATACAGGCTTAGATCCTCTAAGCGGTTTACCAGTACTAGTGTGTGGGCCGGATTCAGCTCTGCGTGGAAGCATTATGCAGCCCATATATTTCTTCAGGCCATTATGGGTGGGGGCCAACCTTTTATGAAGTGGAGGGGGTTGGGCATGTCCCCGGCACATCCCAGGTGTCCCCAAGGTTGGTGTCACTGAATGCAACTTATCATAAGGAACAAAAATATATTTCGTTTAGGGGTTTGGATCTGTTAGGTTTCTGGAATATTGGGCCTGTTGTGAAATGGAGGGGTGGGGCATGCCCAGGCACATCCAGAGGGACCCACAGGTTGGTGTCACTGGGTGTGTCTTATCATAAGAGACAAGAATATATACGGTTTACGGGTGGGGATCTGAATGGTTTCTGAGATAAATGGCATTTTATGAAGTGGAGGGGGTGGGGCATGTCCCCTGCACATCCGGGGGGGGGATCTCCAGGTTGGTGTCACTTAATGCACCTTACCATAAGGAACAAGAATATATATGGTTTAGGGTTGAAGATCTGTAAGGTTTCTGAGATATCAGGCATTTTATGAAGTACTGGGGCGGGGCATGGCCCCGGCACAACCTACTGGACCCCCAGGTTGACATAAAAGCATATGGCTGAGAGAAGTTTACTAAAGGAACATTTCTATGAAAGTTTTGTCAAAATATCTGCAAAGGCTTTGTAGTTAATGTCATTTTTCAATTTTCCCCCATTATAAGTCTATGGAAAATCTAAGTTGCCATAGCGACCAAACTAAAGAGCCGAACTACATAAAAAACACAAAACCTGTAAAGGCAAATATGGTGAATATTTGCATAAACTCTTAGCCTCATAGAGCATACAGTTTCTGAGGAGATGATTTTTTAAGTATTTTTTTTTTTTTATTTTTTTTTCATTTTGGTTTCCATGGCAACCAATACAAATGAGCAGTAGGCCTAAAATCATATGGCAGACAGTAGATTGCCTAAGGAATATTTCTATGAAAGTTTTGTCAAAATATCTGCAGCGGCTTGCCAGTAAATGCCATTTTTCAATTTTCCCCATTATAAGTCTATGGAAACTCTAAGTTGCCCTAGCAACCAAACTAATGAGCCGAATTTCATAAAAAACACAAATTTTCAATCCCCCAACCCAAGAATGCTACAGATGCAATTTGGGCCCAATCAGCCTAGTGGCTTCAGAGGAGATGTCGTTTAAAAGTGTTGACGTCACACGATGACGCAGATGACCCAGACGACACAGACGCCGCCGCTCTGGTGAGCTAAAAGAGGACTGCAAATGTGCCTTCCAGGTGTTTGTTTGTTTGTTTGGAGTTTAACAGCCCAGTCAACACTATTTAGGTCATATCAAGTAGGTCAGTTTACCTAACCACATTTTCCAGGGCAGGCTTATATGGTAAGCGGTTAACCAGTACAGTGCATTATTTTCACCAGAATGTGATAACTGCCCTTTTTGAATCAATGGAAGGGAGAAAATGACTGTAGAAAAGATGTCATGATCGAACTCAATGAAAGAATGTTGCTCACCTAGCAGGTATCAAACCCACAACCTACTGATTACCACTCTGTGCATCCAACTGAGCTAACAAGGCCGGGAGTCTTATAAACTACACTACCGTAATGATCCTAAGTATTGGAACAGACAGACCTAAGCAAACAGTGCAGACCCAGATCAGACTGCTCCTGCAGCAGTCTGATCAGCATCTTCACTGTTTGCCATTCTGTCTGCACCTTTTTGACTCCTTGCTGGATCTTGAAACAAATTTGTTAACCCTTGTTCTGCTGAGCCCGGATATGCCTTTTCTTTGAAACAATGTAGATCCAGATCAGATGGCTTCTGAAGAAGCCATCTGATCAGGATCTACATTGTTTGTCATTCAGATTGTGAATTTGTTGTAATAATTTGCTACAGGTAATCTGATTGGTTGATAATCGGTAGTGGGTGTGGCATATATGAATATTCAGCAGGACAAGGGTTAAGAATCATCATATGAATTTTACCGTAAAAGTCAAACACCTTGAGGACTTCGTGTAATTCTCCAAAATTATTAACAAATGCGTTCTCGAAGACAAGCCTGGTAAACCTGATATCAATTGACAGGAATCTAGCATTGAATTTATCAGTTAATCTCCTAGTACATCCTTACAGTTTTGCCAATTTTTCCAGTAATCCAATTAATAGAAGTGAAATGACATGTTGACCTGGTAAAGCTCACTTGTCCTGAGCTAGCGTATCTTTATCAGGTCAAGGTATTATAATGCAATTAATATAAGGGGTAACTATACAGTAGTAAACTCCACCTACAGGAGCCTTGTACTCTTTCTCCAGGGTATCCAAAACATCTCTAGTTTCTGCATTGATTGTTTTCAATCTGTATTTAGGATCTTTTCTGGCTAACTCTTCATCTGCAAACAAAGGAACAAAGTAGTGATACAAACGATATGAAGGAAAATTTGGTAAAATGTCTGCTTCTATTTGCTGAAATGACAATATATCTTGAAAAGGCAAGCAGTGTCAAATTCATCTCAAATACACCAAAACCTCTTTATAACACTATTGTTGGGGTCCAGAGTAGAAACTATATTAGTTAAACAACCATGTTATTTCCAAACAAAAATAGATTATATAGAGGATCTTACATGAGTGTTCATGTATTACTGAATTTACTAAACAAGTTGAGGAAAAGGGATAAAATGCGAGGCTTCGCTGAGCATTTTATCCCTTTTCCTCAACGAGTTTAATAAATTCAATAATACATGAGCACAAATGCAAGATTCTATTTATCATATGACATTAAAACGCATTTTATTCACAACTGTTTACGAAAATATCAATATTCCGCCATTAGTAAAAGCGACGTCGTTAAGGACGTCGTACATGTAACGTTACGGGACGTATCTAGCTAATTTGCATATTTAATCCACTAGTGGATTATCGAAAATAACACATGGCGTTATTTCACTCTCAGACGCGACGTCATATGATAAATAGAAAAATGACCGTTTGTGGTCATTTTTCTATATAATCTACATATGTCAGGTATGTATCTTTAAACCAGGTCATATCCAAAACTGTGTTATAATGAACAACAGTGTTATAAAGAGGTTGTGGTGTACCTATATAAAGCAGTCATCTGCATTGAAAAGCAGTTGTTGTTTTTCTTTTTCTAATCAATACGAGTAAGTGTTGAAAACTACACCATTTCCCCACCACCATGCAAATACCTCTACTGCATTTTTTTTTTAATTTTTCTTTTATTGAAGAAAAAAATCCAATTATCTTTGAATATCAAGTCAAGGTCAATAAAAAACACACCAGCAAGATGACCATGACGTTTGTACAAACTTCACAGATAGTATCTGGAGAAGGTGCATTCAAAAACTTCACAGAGTTTTTGTAAGTCCTGTGTTGCCCTTGAAAACAGGATGAAAATCTCATCAGTAATTATCATCAACCATGTTCCTTTTGTGATCAGAAATAATTCACTGATTCTGGTGACTATGTAATGGAATCCTTTATTTCAATAATCTACACTAAGTCTGAACACTGGCATCACTATTTTAGCACTGGAGGCAGAGAAGTATCATCTTATCAGGAGGAAATTTGAAACTGTGAAAACAAAATACAGTTGAACATCAATAGCCCAAACACCTTTGGGACGATGAAAATTTGTTTGGGACATGGATAATCTGAGTCATGGAAGATTAACCCTTATCTTGCTGTTCACAACAACCCCCAAATTTTGACAAACAGTGTATATCCAGATCAGATGGCTTCTGAAGAAGCCATCTGATCAGGATCTACACTGTTTGACATTCAGTTTATGAATTTGCAGGAATAAATTACATCAAGTAATCTGATTGGTTCAAAGTCAGAGATAGGTGTGGCTAAAATGAATATGCAGCAAGAGAAGGGTTAATTAAAGCCCCAGCTCAGGAGGCATACTAGTTGAACTTAAAGCCCCTGTCATTTGAGCTTGCCCAAGAATTGTGTGGTCAGGTAAACTGACCAGATGTACACAATCTAATCAAAGTACTGAAAGTACTGAGGAAAGTTGATTTATGAGGTATATTCACCATGATAAAATGGTAGCGGTTGATTAAACAGTTCTCTAAGTATCTTTTTGACAAGGTTGAAAAAGGAGTTTAACCAGGTTCGACTAAGAAAAAAATTCCTGTTGCTTGTTATTGTCCTCGTGACAATCACTGACCATCTGACTGGCGCCGACCCTGAACAAAATCCAGGTATTGGTTATTGATAGCACCCCTAAGATGTCAGAGCGGAACGTATGACTGTGTTTGTTTGTTTGTTTGTATGTGTGTTTGCTTGTTTTGAGGTTTAACATCCCCGTCAACACTGACTAGGTCAATTAGAGACGTTGCTTCCAATTTTGTGAGACTTTTACCCAACACTAAAATGAAATGACATAATTATCAAGCCTGTCGCGCAATGAAACCAAATAGGTTTGTGGCTTGGACGGTCCGATTCGCACCACTTTGCCTGGGCAGGGTTAGATCCTCTAAGCGGTTTACCAGTACTCATGTGCGGTCGATTTCAGCTCGGCGTGGAAGTATCTTGCAGTCCGTCTATTTCTTCAAGCCCTGATGGGCGGGGGCGGTAGGACTATGCTCGTGCATTTGGCCATTGGCAAACAGAACCTTCATAATCAGACGCCACATAATGCGGTGTCCGATCAGATCTAATGTACCTGCTTAAACGAACAGTCCGATTCTCAGTTCATGACTATTCTCCAAACTTACATTCAGAGACGATCGATCCACCAGTTCTCTCAGCACTTTGATTAATTGAGTATTTACGCAAATACGCTGTTTATCTGGAGCACTGGACGGGAGTGACCTTTAAAACCTATTGCTTTCTTTTCGGCGAGTCATGGGTCTCCAAAAGTGAAGTGTACATTGCTTTCGGAGACGTTACAGCAGAGCCCTTTAATTTCTACATTTTAAGCAGTGGAGACGCTTCGACTTAGATTCGTCTTCCCAAGTGTCTATAAAACGAGTGCATATGCACCCAAAAATGCAAAGCTTCCTTTTATAACACTGAAGGGTCTGATTCGAGGTCACAGAATGACGTGTCTGATCAGTGGCTTCTGAATTTGCTTAACCAATATATGACAATGGAATCTTCGAACAAATAAGTTCGGAACAGGATTGTCAGATTTGTTTTCTTAAAGGTAGGTTTTGCAAGAATATATGTTTTTAGCAATAATTGCAGACTCAGATCAGACGCCAAGTTGTGCTGCGTCTGATCTGGGCCTACAATACTTACATGCCATAAAAAGTGACGCTAGTTATATATGGGCTAATGTCCAGTTTGGAAACCGAGGGGTGAAAGGGAAGGAACACTTGTGAAATCAAGTCCGCCTCGATATAAAAGGATACACGGAGTATCAAAGCTGGAAAAGTCCAATTCAGCAACTGAGGGTTGAAAGGGAACGAACACCTGTGGAATCAAGTCCGCCTTCAGCGCAAATGTTAAGAAATCAATGCGCTGGAAAAGGAAATGAGGCAAGTGCTTAATTTGGACTATTTTATGCAGCGAACGAACAGAGGAAGTGTAGTAACGCGGTCCAGTACCGGAAGTAGAAATGCAATGACATATAAACTTGATACAAGTATCAACTTTCAAAAAGTGTTGACTGAGCCATTAATCTCAAAACCAAACAAAATCATATAGCTAAGTATGAGTAAGTACATCTGAGCCAGAGCATAGGAAAACTATAAATTGACTAGTGTAACCAGCAAAATCTTTATAGAGTTGTTGCTGTTCTCATAAGAACTACAGTCTCTCAGAAATCTGAAGAGTGATAAACTTGTTAATACGTTGATCATTTGGTATGGCAAATATGCTAGTAATTTTGCTGAAAAAATGTAATTAGCAGTTGCTAATGCAAAAGCTACTAACGTTGTTTTTTTTTCAGCAAAAATACCAGATATTAAGATATTAGATATTAATGTGCTTGCTAGAACAAACTTTCTTAGCTGACAATGCTTTGAATAACTGGAAACTGAATGGTGTGCAAGAAAAAGTATATTACATGAATGTGAGGGGTAGTTAAAAAAAATATGTCCTTTGGGATGCGAGACTGACCCTCTTGACAGGTTTTTATATCCACCCCTCACATCAATGTAAGATTCTTATCATTACGATAACAGACCCGTACGACATATTGCATTTTTACATCTCGAAAATGGCTACTTTTCTGATGAAAATCATCTCCAAAATGGCTACTTTTCTGATGAAAATCATCTCCAAAATGGCTACTTTTCTGATGAAAATCATCTCCAAAATGGCTACTTTTCTGATGAAAATCTGTGATATTTTTCTTATTTATACTGCAAACATAGGTTGTGGGTGCTTGTTAGAACCGCCTCATTGAGGCGGTTCTAAAGAGTAGCCACAACCTATGTCTTGGAGAAGAAATAAGAAAAAATAATGTATACCCCTGTAAACCCCAGTTTTCTCTGTATAAAGTGGGGTTTAAGGGGGTCTTCATTTCACAGACTTGTTCACGTGATGTAATATGGTGCTATGTAACTGTAACTGTCCTCTTGTGGGTATTGCCATGCGCTGGCTCTTCTGCTAATGATTACCTTCATCTCCAACTTTGAGATTGTTTTTAAGGTGGAAAAACTTGGTGATGTTGAATTTATCTAAATTTGACGGATCCTGAAAGTATAAGACAAGCATATCTTGAATGTATGTGGACAACAAAACAAACCTAGCTGTCACCAGCAAGATTTTGACATTACCAAGCCAATGACGCAAAAACATAGAAAGCTACACCTAATACTGGGGAATTAAGGGATTACAATAGTGAAATTCGTGTTACTGCTGCAAGACAGAGAAAGTGGGAACTATTTTGAATTGACATAAAATTACATTCAACAGCTGAACAACTAACTTTCTTCACATCATTTTCATTTTCTGTTTAGCCCTTCAAGCACTATGCAAGTTTAGCAGACAGCAATGACATTTTCAAAGTATTTTTTCTTTTTCTTTGTTTCAGCAAAAATGAGGTTAGACATCCATCTGTGTTTACATTGTTTGTGCAGGCCTATCTCTCTGAATACATACGGTAGATACTGTAAAATATCAAAATCAAAGAAACTCCAAAAGTAGGATCTGCAGCAAAACCACATGGCTGCTGTCTAATAACTCATTAACTGTTGAGTCATTTTCATCACGTGAACAAGTCCGTGAAATGAAGACCCCCCCTATACCCCACTTTATATAGAGAAAACTGGGGTTTACGAGGGTATACATTATTTTTCTTATTTTTTCTCCAAGACATAGGCTGTGGGTACTCGTTAGAACCGCCTTAATGAGGCGGTTCTAACGAGCACCCACAACCTATGTTTGCAGTATTAACAAGGAAAATATCACAGATTTTCATCAGAAAAAAATGGCCACTTTGGAGATTAGAAAAAATGCACTATGTCGCACGGGTGTGTTATCGTAATGGCATCATCTCACAAAGAACTGGAAAATAGGTTTATGCATGGTTTGAAGATTTGCCAGCCCAGTCAACACTATTTAGGTCATATCAAGCTGGTCATTTTACCTAATCACACTTTTCCTAGGCAGGCTTCTATTTTAGCCGTTAACCAGTATAGTGCACATTTTTTCACCAGAAACTCGCAAGTTTCCTTCTTGAATCAGTGAAAGGGAGAAATTGACCACAGAAAATATTTCATGATCAATCTCTACTGATCTGGCGAAGACTGAATCTGCGACCGTCTGATCACCAGCCAGAAGTGCATTCAACTGAGCTACCGAGGCCAGCAACTTAGAGAAAATAAAGATAGTAAAGGAGAAGAAGTACAGATGAGTATACAAACCTGTATAGTAATGAGATCTTTACGTGTGAAAGGCTCGTCATTCAGCAGATCTTTCCAGAAGTTAGGCTTGATGTTCAACCTGTCCACAGCCTGGATTATAAAATGATTTCACTCAAGAAATAAATAGGGGATAACTGTATTGAAAATTGTCATTTGGGGAGGTAAATCGGTGGTTTTACGGTCGGAAAACCTCCCCAAATAACAATTTTCAAAACAGTTATCCCCATTCTAATACTGGTATGCAATTATTCGTTTTGGATTTATGTTCAACCTGTCCACAGCCTGACGATTTACCTCCCCAAATGACAATTTTCAATACAGTTATCCCCATTCTAATATGCAATTATTTGTTTGTTTTTTTTTTGTTAAAAATTATATGATTTTGCACAAAACTGCAGGCTCTGTGAGCTGCGTAAAATCAAACGTCAGCCAATGAAAACCTACGTAACGTCAGATTTCCGACAGTATATCTATCGTGGCATATACAGTCACAAATTTTTGACGTTATCCAATCAAACATCACATTACATATGTAAGTGCATTAGAATGTTTGTTTATCACAGCTGGATGGAAGACTGTGAACATCTTTCAAAATACTTTCTCTCCTTTATCACAGGAGTCTATTCTCAGAGGAAAGAATGCTGTTCTCAGAGGAAAGAATGCTGCTCCTTGTTTTTAGTTTTAGGGCAGACACCGGGGGTGGTTTGGTGAGGTGAAGGTGTGGAGTATCTATTGTTAATCCATTGTATACTAGTGGACTCTTCCATTGCTATATGTTGGACAAATCTTTTTGTCATATAAGGGGTGTCAGGCCTTTCTTTTTATTTTGAATCAGGCCTATTTGTTCGTGTGTTTTTTTTCTTCTATTTTTGATAGAAAATTCTGTTAGCAAATAGTGCAGGGCCTGATCAGACGCTGCATTCTGCAGCGTCTGTTCTTGGCCTGCACTAGGGCCTGATCAGACGCTGCATTCTGCGGCATCTGTTCTGGGCCTGCACTGTTTGCCAAGGTATCCCTTTAGGGGTTTCCCGCATGCAATGGGTTAATGGAACGTCCAAATGATTTTGGCTTACAATTGCACAAGGCCTGCTGTCCTTGCAGCAGGTAAGGGTAGAGGAGGAAAGTTGTGATTTCTTCAATTTTTACACTTCCAATCATTTTCATCTTTCTCCTCTGTCCCTCACTTTTATCTCCTCTACTGTCTCTTCTCTATTCTCCCTTTCTCTGGGAGATGACACAAAATGACCCACGAGGGTTGATGTGTCATTAAATCCCAATACAATCAATCAAGGAAGACCCCTTTATTTAAGGGGAATTGGAACACCTTTTGGGGAGGCAACTCCTGCAAAAGTATTTTTGTCTTCCATGCCAATATGGGTCAACTCTTAAAGAAAAGAATTTGCTCCTGAAGAGCAAAAATTCTTTCCTTTAAGAGTAGGCCCTAGACTGGAAACAGTCCATTCATTTAATCATTTCACTTATAAGTATATGCTTATTAATTTTAACCCAGCTCAAAAGCAATGACTTCCATCCCAAAGCACCAAATGAATGGACTGGACTAATGCGATGGTCCATGATGTAATAGTTAGTTGACCCCTTCAAGGTAACAGACAGTCCAGCTGCTAATGTTTTGATAACCCTACTCCAAGGCTGCTGCTAATGGCCTGTGAATAGATTTATATCTCCAGCCACCAAGATAAGGTGTATTCTAGACAATTTGGTCATTCTCCAGTATTATGCCTTGAAAAGCAGATATGGTTTTGCAGTTGGTCTTTAAAATTAAAATGCAGTTGTAGAATTGTTTGTTTCTGTAATACAGTGTACCGTAAAAACCTAAAATTTCGGACACCTTTGAAGGCTTGCGGTAATTCTCCTAAAATTTAACAAATCTGTTTTACAATCCAGCAAGGCATCTAAAAGTGCATACAAAATGGCAAACAGTGTAGACCCTGATCAGATGCTCCTTCAGGAGCACTGCACTGTTTGCTAACGTCTATCAGTCCCAATAATTAGGATCATTACGGTACTGTATATCTGTATTCACTGCAACATAAAATAAAAATCAAATACAATGGCTGTAGTGACGTTAAATGTGTTCTATATAAGGGTTATCTTTTTGAAGCAAGGAATACACCACAGAACTGGAAAATATGAAAAATACATTTTTTTTTTGGGCCAGATTAGCTAGTTTTGGCCAATTAGGCCTCATCAGTGCCCTCAAATATTTTCAAAATTCAGCAATGGAATCAATGATCACAAAGGACAAGAAAATATAAACTACACTATGATGTAGGACAGGGAGACATTTTACGGCCACCACACATTCCCAGACACCAGCTGTAGTGACGTTAAATATGCTCTATATAAGGGTTATCCTTTGGAAGCAAGGAATACACCACAGAACTAAAAAATATGAAGTGTACATTTTTTTCGGGTTTCGGCGAATTAGGCCTCATCAGTGACCCTCAAATATTTTAAAATTCCACAATGGAATCAATAACTGGGGTTTACAGGGGTAAACATTATTAGGACCCCGCAAATTTATTTGCGGGTGACCTATAGTAATCACCCTGTCTGTCCGTCCGTCCATCTGTCTGTCCGTCCACATTTTTATGTTTTTTTTTTTCTAAATGACTTACGAACCGTCAAAGGCACCAACTTCAAACTTTAAATATTAGGTCACAATTCCATTACACAATTTCATGGCAAGTTACATTACTAGCTATAAAACTCTTAGAGTTGTGGCCCTTTGAAAAACTTAAAAATGTCCAGATTTTTCATGTTTTTTTTTTTAATAACTTACAAACTGACAAACCTATCAACTTTAATCTTTAAATATAAGGTCACATTGTCATTACACAATTTCATGGCAAGTTCAGTAACTGTAGCTTCAATACTCTCACAGTTATGGCCCAATACTCTCAAAGTTATGGCCCTTGGAAAACCAAAAATTCAGCTTTTTCTGTCTTTTTTCATCTTTATTTCAAAACCGCTATAGATATTCAAATGCAACTTCCTTAAGTTATTGACAGTTGACCTATAGTAATGCTTTGTCTGTCTGTCAGTCCATCTGTCTGTCCATCTCACCGTCTTTCCATCCACTGTTTTCATGTTTTTTTACTCTGAGAGTTAGGGTCCTTTGAAAAAAATCCAACTCCTCTGATGGCACTGCCAAGTCAGTTTCACCGACAGCCCTAGCTTTTCTTATTTCTGCTGTAGAATATAGATTGTGGGTACTCATAAGAACCGCCTTGATGAGGCAGTTCTAAAGTGTACCTACAATCTATATTTTGAGCAGAAATAAGAAAAATATCACATTTTTTCATCTTAAAATTTTCTGTTTTTGGCGGTAAAATTTACAGTGTATTTGTATAGGATTGTTTTCGTAATGTGGTGCTGACTAGTATCCATAATCTGTACTGATTGAGTGAGTGTTTGAGTTTTACGTCCCACCAACAGCTAAGGTCATGCGGAGACGGAGCTTGGTTTAAAGACTCTTCTGAAAGTGTGAAGAAGCCCGGGATCGATCCTGCGACCCCTGGTTTACAAGGCGAGTAGCATAACCACTACACCACAGAGGCTTCTCATAATCTGTGCTGTGTCATTGACGTGGTTCTGACTAGTAAACATAATCTATGTTTACCCCCTCAATGAGGTAGTTCTGACTGGTCATCATAGACCTAACCGCCTCAGTGAGGTGGGTATGTCTTGCAACCATAATCTTTACTAATCACCTCAATGAGAAGATTCTGACAATGCTAACCACGTCCGACTATTAACCAGAATCTATGATGCCTCATACTAGTAAACATTGTCAAACCGCCTCAATGGTTCTGACTAGTAAACAAAATAAATGCTTTGGGATAAAAATAAGAACTAGAAATGTGTCAATAGAACACATATGCCCCAGCCAGGGGCCCACCTCACCCCGAAAAAATCAGGTTGCAACAACAGCTGTCAGTGGAGAGCATAACTCACCTGGAACAGTGTTCTTGAGTTCAATGGCATAGTTTGGGGTATTCCCAATTCAGCCTTTGAAAAAATAATTATCATCATACTACATATATATCCTATCAATCAAATT